>JAVUPR010000139.1:0-108880 GCA_036785695.1 Gentiana straminea
TCTTTGGTAACGAGTTCGAATTCATGTTTTCTTCTTATTAACGAGTTCAAATTCGTGTTTTTCTCTGGTAACGAGTTGTCCTTCCCGAAAAAAATGTCTTTTTCCCACAATAACGAGTTGACATCGCCGGAAATTTGTGTTTTCCCTTTATAACGAGTAGAAATTTGTGTTTTTTCTTTGGTAACGAGTTCGAATTCATGTTTTCTTCTTATTAACGAGTTCAAATTTGTGTTTTTCTCTAGTAACGAGTGGTCCTTCTAGAAAAAATGTCTTTTTCCCTAATAACGAGTTGACATCACCGGAAATTTGTGTTTTCCCTTTATAACGAGTAGAAATTTGTGTTGTTTCATTGGTAACGAGTTCGAATTCATGTTTTCTTCTTATTAACGAGTTCAAATTTGTGTTTTTTCTCGGTGTAATGAGTCCTCCTTCCCGGAAAAATGTCTTTTTCTTTAATAACGAGTTCACATCGCCGGAAATTTGTGTTTTCCCTTTATAACGAGTAGAAATTTGTGTTTTTCTTTGGTAACGAGTTCGAATTCATGTTTTCTTATATTTAACGAGTTCAAATTTGTGTTTTTCTCTGGTAACGAGTTGTCCTTCTAGAAAAAATGTCTTTTTCCTTAATAACGAGTTGACATCACCGGAAATTTGTGTTTTCCCTTTATAACGAGTAGAAATTTGTGTTTTTTCTTTGGTAACGAGTTCGAATTCATGTTTTCTTCTATTTAACGAGTTAAAATTTGTGTTTTTCTCTTGTAACGAGTTGTCCTTCTAGAAAAAATGATTTTTTCCTTAATAACGAGTTGACATCACCGAAAATTTGTGTTTTCCCTTTATAACGAGTAGAAATTTGTGTTTTTTCATTGGTAACGAGTTCGAATTCATGTTTTCTTCTTATTAACGAGTTCAAATTTGTGTTTTTCTCTGGTAACGAGTTGTCCTTCCAGAAAAAATGTCTTTTTCCCTAATAACGAGTTGACATCGCCGGAAATTTGTGTTTTCCCTTTATAACGAGTAGAAATTTGTGTTTTTTCTTTGGTAACGAGTTCGAATTCATGTTTTCTTCTTATTAACGAGTTCAAATTTGTGTTTTTCTCTCGGTAACGAGGTTGTCCTTCCAGGAGAAAAATGTCTTTTTCCCCTAATAACGAGTTGACATCGCCGGAAATTTGTGTTTTCTCTTTATAACGAGTAAAAATTTGTGTTTTCTCTTTGGTAACGAGTTCGAATTCATGTTTTCTTCTTATTAACGAGTTCAAATTCGTGTTTTTCTACGGTAACGAGTTGTCCTTCCCGAAAAAAATGTCTTTTTCCTTAATAACGAGTTGACATCGCCGGAAATTTGTGTTTTCCCTTTATAACGAGTAGAAATTTGTGTTTTTCTTTGGTAACGAGTTCGAATTCATGTTTTTCTTCTTATTAACGAGTTCAAATTTGTGTTTTTCTTTGGTAACGTGTTTTCCTTCCGGAAAAATGTCTTTTTCCACTAATAACGAGTTGACATCGCCGGAAATTTGTGTTTTTCCACTTTTATAACAAGTAGAAATTTGTGTTTTTTCTTTGGTAACGAGTTCGAATTCATGTTTTCTTCTTATTAACGAGTTCAAATTTGTGTTTTACTCTCGGTAACGAGTTGTCCTTCGAGAAAAATGTCTTTTTCGCGAATAACGAGTTGACATCGCCGGAAATTTGTGTTTTCTTTATAACGAGTAGAATTTTGTGTTTTTCTCTACGGTAACGAGTTCGAATGCATGTTTTCGTCTTATTAACGAGTTTAAATTTGTGTTTTTCTCTCGTAACGAGTTGTCCTTCCCCGAAAAAAAAATGTCTTTTTCCCTAATAACGAGTTGACATCGCCGGAAATTTGTGTTTTCCCTTTATAACGAGTAGAAATTTGTGTTTTTTCTTTGGTAACGAGTTCGAATTCATGTTTTCTTCTTATTAACGAGTTCAAATTTGTGTTTTCTCTTGTAACGAGTTGTCCTTCCAGAAAAAATGTCTTTTTCCCTAATAACGAGTTGACATCGGCGGAAATTTGTGTTTTCCCTTTATAACGAGTAGAAATTTGTGTTTTTCTTAGTTAACGAGTTCGAATTCATGTTTTCTTCTTATTAACGAGTTCAAATTTGTGTTTTTCTCTTGTAACTAGTTGTCCTTGCGAAAAAAATGTTTTTTCCACGATAACAGTGGACATCGCCGAAATTTGTGTTTTCCTTTTATAACGAGAAGAAATTTGTGTTTTTCTTTGGTAACGAGTTCAAATTCATGTTTTCTTCTTATTAACGAGTTCAAATTTGTGTTTTTCGTTGGTAACGAGTTGTCCATGCAGATAAAATGTTTTTTTCCCTAATAACGAGTTGACATCGCCGGAAATTTGTGTTTTCTCTCTATAACGAGTAGAAATTTGTGTTTTTTCTTTGGTAACGAGTTCGAATTCATGTTTTCTTTATTTAACAAGTACAAATTAGTGTTTTTCTCTGGTAACGAGTAGTCCTTACGGATAAAATGTTTTTTCCCTAATAACGAGTTGACATCGCCGGAAATTTGTGTTTTCTCTTTATAGCGAGTAAAAATTTGTGTTTTTTTCTTTGGTAACGAGTTCGAATTCATGTTTTTTTCTTATTAACGAGTTCAAATTTGTGTTTTTACGGGGTAACGAGTTGTCCTTCCCGAAAAAAATGTCTTTTTCCCTAATAACGAGTTGACATCGCCGGAAATTTGTGTTTTCTCTATATAACGAGTAAAAATTTGTGTTTTTCTCTAGTAACGAGTTCGAATTCATGTTTTCTTCTTATTAACGAGTTCAAATTTGTGTTTTTCTCTGCGGTAACGAGTTATCCTTCCCGAAAAAAATGTCTTTTTCCTAATAACGAGTTGACATCGCCGGAAATTTGTGTTTTCCCTTTATAACGAGTAGAAATTTGTGTTTTTTCTTTGGTAACGAGTTCGAATTCATGTTTTCTTCTATTTAACGAGTTAAAATTTGTGTTTTTCTCTTGTAACGAGTTGTCCTTCTAGAAAAAATGTCTTTTTCCTTAATAACGAGTTGACATCACCGGAAATTTGTGTTTTCCCTTTATAACGAGTAGAAATTTGTGTTTTTTCATTGGTAACGAGTTCGAATTCATGTTTTCTTCTTATTAACGAGTTCAAATTTGTGTTTTTCTCACAGTAGCGAGTTGTCCTTCCGGAAAAAATGTCTTTTTCCCTAATAACGAGTTGACATCGCCGGAAATTTGTGTTTTCCCTTTATAACGAGTAGAAATTTGTGTTTTTTCTTTGGTAACGAGTTCGAATTCATGTTTTCTTCTTATTAACGAGTTCAAATTTGTGTTTTTCTGCGGTAACGAGTTGTCCTTCGAGAAAAAAATGTCTTTTTCCTAATAACGAGTTGACATCGCCGGAAATTTGTGTTTTCTCTTTATAACGAGTAAAAATTTGTGTTTTTTCTTTGGTAACGAGTTCGAATTCATGTTTTCTTCTTATTAACGAGTTCAAATTCGTGTTTTTCTCACAGTAGCGAGTTGTCCTTCCCGAAAAAAATGTCTTTTTCCCTAATAACGAGTTGACATCGCCGGAAATTTGTGTTTTCCCTTTATAACGAGTAGAAATTTGTGTTTTTTCTTTGGTAACGAGTTCGAATTCATGTTTTCTTCTTATTAACGAGTTCAAATTTGTGTTTTTTCTCTGGTAACGTGTTTTCCTTCCAGAAAAAATGTCTTTTTCCCTAATAACGAGTTGACATCGCCGGAAATTTGTGTTTTCCCTTTATAACAAGTAGAAATTTGTGTTTTTTCTTTGGTAAGCGAGTTCGAATTCATGTTTTCTTCTTATTAACGAGTTCAAATTTGTGTTTTACTACGGTAACGAGTTGTCCTTCGGAAAAATGTCTTTTTTCGCGAATAACGAGTTGACATCGCCGGAAATTTGTGTTTTCCCTTTATAACGAGTAGAATTTTGTGTTTTTTCTCACGGTAACGAGTTCGAATGCATGTTTTCGTCTTATTAACGAGTTTAAATTTGTGTTTTTCTCTCGGTAACGAGTTGTCCTTCCCGAAAAAAATGTCTTTTTCCCAATAACGAGTTGACATCGCCGGAAATTTGTGTTTTCCCTTTATAACGAGTAGAAATTTGTGTTTTTTCTTTGGTAACGAGTTCGAATTCATGTTTTCTTCTTATTAACGAGTTCAAATTTGTGTTTTCTCTTTTAACGAGTTGTCCTTCCAGAAAAAATGTCTTTTTCCCTAATAACGAGTTGACATCGGCGGAAATTTGTGTTTTCCCTTTATAACGAGTAGAAATTTGTGTTTTTCTTAGTTAACGAGTTCGAATTCATGTTTTCTTCTTATTAACGAGTTCAAATTTGTGTTTTCTCTTGTAACTAGTTGTCCTTGCGGAAAAAAATGTTTTTCACGATAACGAGTGGACATCGCGAGAAATTTGTGTTTTCCTTTTATAACGAGAAGAAATTTGTGTTTTTTCTTTGGGAACGAGTTCAAATTCATGTTTTCTTCTTATTAACGAGTTCAAATTTGTGTTTTTCGCTCGGTAACGAGTTGTCCATGAAGATAAAATGTTTTTTTTTTCCCTAACAACGAGTTGACATCGCCGGAAATTTGTGTTTTCTCTCTATAACGAGTAGAAATTTGTGTTTTTTTCTTTGGTAACGAGTTCGAATTCATGTTTTCTTTATTTAACAAGTACAAATTAGTGTTTTTCTCTCGGTAACGAGTAGTTTTACGGATAAAATGTTTTTTTCCAATAACGAGTTGACATCGCCGGAAATTTGTGTTTTCTCTTTATAGCGAGTAAAAATTTGTGTTTTTTCTTTGGTAACGAGTTCGAATTCATGTTTTTTTCTTATTAACGAGTTCAAATTTGTGTTTTTTACGGGGTAACGAGTTGTCCTTCCCGAAAAAAATGTCTTTTTCCCTAATAACGAGTTGACATCGCCGGAAATTTGTGTTTTCTCTATATAACGAGTAAAAATTTGTGTTTTTCTCTCTAGTAACGAGTTCGAATTCATGTTTTCTTCTTATTAACGAGTTCAAATTTGTGTTTTTCTCTGGTAACGAGTTATCCTTCCAGAAAAAAATGTCTTTTTCCCTAATAACGAGTTGACATCGCCGGAAATTTGTGTTTTCCCTTTATAACGAGTAGAAATTTGTGTTTTTTCTTTGGTAACGAGTTCGAATTCATGTTTTCTTCTATTTAACGAGTTAAAATTTGTGTTTTTCTCTTGTAACGAGTTGTCCTTCTAGAAAAAAATGTCTTTTTCCTTAATAACGAGTTGACATCACCGGAAATTTGTGTTTTCCCTTTATAACGAGTAGAAATTTGTGTTTTTTCATTGGTAACGAGTTCGAATTCATGTTTTCTTCTTATTAACGAGTTCAAATTTGTGTTTTTCTCTGGTAACGAGTTGTCCTTCCAGAAAAAATGTCTTTTTCCCTAATAACGAGTTGACATCGCCGGAAATTTGTGTTTTCCCTTTATAACGAGTAGAAATTTGTGTTTTTTCTTTGGTAACGAGTTCGAATTCATGTTTTCTTCTTATTAACGAGTTCAAATTTGTGTTTTTCTCTCGGTAACGAGTTGTCCTTCTAGAAAAAAATGTCTTTTTCCCTAATAACGAGTTGACATCGCCGGAAATTTGTGTTTTCTCTTTATAACGAGTAAAAATTTGTGTTTTTTCTTTGGTAACGAGTTCGAATTCATGTTTTCTTCTTATTAACGAGTTCAAATTCGTGTTTTTCTCGGTAACGAGTTGTCCTTCCCGAAAAAAATGTCTTTTTCCCTAATAACGAGTTGACATCGCCGGAAATTTGTGTTTTCCCTTTATAACGAGTAGAAATTTGTGTTTTTTCTTTGGTAACGAGTTCGAATTCATGTTTTCTTCTTATTAACGAGTTCAAATTTGTGTTTTTCTCTCGGTAACGTGTTTTCCTTCCCGGAAAAATGTCTTTTTCCCTAATAACGAGTTGACATCGCCGGAAATTTGTGTTTTCCCTTTATAACAAGTAGAAATTTGTGTTTTTTCTTTGGTAACGAGTTCGAATTCATGTTTTCTTCTTATTAACGAGTTCAAATTTGTGTTTTTCTCTGGTAACGAGTTGTCCTTCCAGAAAAATGTCTTTTTCGCGAATAACGAGTTGACATCGCCGGAAATTTGTGTTTTCCCTTTATAACGAGTAGAATTTTGTGTTTTTTCTCTGGTAACGAGTTCGAATGCATGTTTTCGTCTTATTAACGTGTTCAATTTTGTGTTTTTCTCTGGTAACGACTTGTCCTTCCAGAAAAAATGTCTTTTTCCTAATAACGAGTTGACATCGCCGGAAATTTGTGTTTTCCCTTTATAACGAGTAGAAATTTGTGTTTTTTCTTTGGTAACGAGTTCGAATTCATGTTTTCTTCTTATTAACGAGTTCAAATTTGTGTTTTCTCTTTTAACGAGTTGTCCTTCCGAGAAAAAATGTCTTTTTCCCTAATAACGAGTTGACATCGGCGGAAATTTGTGTTTCCCCTTTATAACGAGTAGAAATTTGTGTTTTTTCTTAGTTAACGAGTTCGAATTCATGTTTTCTTCTTATTAACGAGTTCAAATTTGTGTTTTTCTCTTGTAACTAGTTGTCCTTGCGAAAAAAATGTTTTTCCACGATAACGAGTGGACATCGCAGAAATTTGTGTTTTCCCTTTATAACGAGAAGAAATTTGTGTTTTTTCTTTGGTAACGAGTTCAAATTCATGTTTTCTTCTTATTAATGAGTTCAAATTTGTGTTTTTCTCTGCCGGTAACGAGTTGTCCATGCAGATAAAATGTTTTTTTTCCCTAATAACGAGTTGACATCGCCGGAAATTTGTGTTTTCTCTCTATAACGAGTAGAAATTTGTGTTTTTTCTTTGGTAACGAGTTCGAATTCATGTTTTCTTCTTATTTAACAAGTACAAATTAGTGTTTTTCTCTGGTAACGAGTTGTCCTTACAGATAAAATGTTTTTTTCCCTAATAACGAGTTGACATCGCCGGAAATTTGTGTTTTCTCTTTATAGCGAGTAAAAATTTGTGTTTTTTCTTTGGTAACGAGTTCGAATTCATGTTTTCTTCTTATTAACGAGTTCAAATTTGTGTTTTTCTAAGGGTAACGAGTTGTCCTTCCCGAAAAAAATGTCTTTTTCCCTAATAACGAGTTGACATCGCCGGAAATTTGTGTTTTCTCTATATAACGAGTAAAAATTTGTGTTTTTTCTTTAGTAACGAGTTCGAATTCATGTTTTCTTCTTATTAACGAGTTCAAATTTGTGTTTTTCTCTCGGTAACGAGTTATCCTTCCCGAAAAAAATGTCTTTTTCCCTTAATAACGAGTTGACATCGCCGGAAATTTGTGTTTTCCTTTATAACGAGTAGAAATTTGTGTTTTTTCTTTGGTAACGAGTTCGAATTCATGTTTTCTTCTATTTAACGAGTTAAAATTTGTGTTTTTCTCTTGTAACGAGTTGTCCTTCTAGAAAAAATGTCTTTTTCCTTAATAACGAGTTGACATCACCGGAAATTTGTGTTTTCCCTTTATAACGAGTAGAAATTTGTGTTTTTTCATTGGTAACGAGTTCGAATTCATGTTTTCTTCTTATTAACGAGTTCAAATTTGTGTTTTTCTCTGGTAACGAGTTGTCCTTCCAGAAAAAATGTCTTTTTCCCTAATAACGAGTTGACATCGCCGGAAATTTGTGTTTTCTCTTTATAACGAGTAAAAATTTGTGTTTTTTCTTTGGTAACGAGTTCGAATTCATGTTTTCTTCTTATTAACGAGTTCAAATTTGTGTTTTTCTCTGGTAACGAGTTGTCCTTCCCGAAAAAATGTCTTTTCCCTAATAACGAGTTGACATCGCCGGAAATTTGTGTTTTCCCTTTATAACGAGTAGAAATTTGTGTTTTTTCTTTGGTAACGAGTTCGAATTCATGTTTTCTTCTTATTAACGAGTTCAAATTTGTGTTTTTCTCGGTAACGTGTTTTCCTTCAGGGAAAAAATGTCTTTTTCCCTAATAACGAGTTGACATCGCCGGAAATTTGTGTTTTCCCTTTATAACAAGTAGAAATTTGTGTTTTTTCTTTGGTAACGAGTTCGAATTCATGTTTTCTTCTTATTAACGAGTTCAAATTTGTGTTTTACTGCGGTAACGAGTTGTCCTTCGGAGAAAAATGTCTTTTTCGCGAATAACGAGTTGACATCGCCGGAAATTTGTGTTTTCCCTTTATAACGAGTAGAAATTTGTGTTTTTTCTTTGGTAACGAGTTCGAATGCATGTTTTCTTCTTATTAACGTGTTCAATTTTGTGTTTTTTCTCGGTAACGAGTTGTCCTTCCAGAAAAAATGTCTTTTTCCCTAATAACGAGTTGACATCGCCGGAAATTTGTGTTTTCCCTTTATAACGAGTAGAAATTTGTGTTTTTTCTTTGGTAACGAGTTCGAATTCATGTTTTCTTCTTATTAACGAGTTCAAATTTGTGTTTTCTCTCTGTAACGAGTTGTCCTTCCGAAAAAATGTCTTTTTCCCTAATAACGAGTTGACATCGGCGGAAATTTGTGTTTTCCCTTTATAACGAGTAGAAATTTGTGTTTTTTCTTAGTTAACGAGTTCGAATTCATGTTTTCTTCTTATTAACGAGTTCAAATTTGTGTTTTTCTCTTGTAACTAGTTGTCCTTGCGGAAAAAATGTCTTTTTCCCTGATAACGAGTTGACATCGCCGGAAATTTGTGTTTTCCCTTTATAACGAGAAGAAATTTGTGTTTTTTCTTTGGTAACGAGTTCAAATTCATGTTTTCTTCTTATTAACGAGTTCAAATTTGTGTTTTTCTCTGGTAACGAGTTGTCCATGCAGATAAAATGTTTTTTCCCTAATAACGAGTTGACATCGCCGGAAATTTGTGTTTTCTCTTTATAACGAGTAGAAATTTGTGTTTTTTCTTTGGTAACGAGTTCGAATTCATGTTTTCTTTATTAACGAGTTCAAATTTGTGTTTTTCTCTCGGTAACGAGTTGTCCTTACGGATAAAATGTTTTTTCCCTAATAACGAGTTGACATCGCCGGAAATTTGTGTTTTCTCTTTATAACGAGTAAAAATTTGTGTTTTTTCTTTGGTAACGAGTTCGAATTCATGTTTTCTTCTTATTAACGAGTTCAAATTTGTGTTTTTCTGGGGTAACGAGTTGTCCTTCCCGAAAAAAATGTCTTTTTCCCTAATAACGAGTTGACATCGCCGGAAATTTGTGTTTTCCCTTTATAACGAGTAGAAATTTGTGTTTTTTCTTTGGTAACGAGTTCGAATTCATGTTTTCTTCTTATTAACGAGTTCAAATTTGTGTTTTTTCTGCGGTAACGAGTTGTCCTTCCGGAAAAAATGTCTTTTTCCCTAATAACGAGTTGACATCGCCGGAAATTTGTGTTTTCTCTTTATAACGAGTAAAAATTTGTGTTTTTTCTTTGGTAACGAGTTCGAATTCATGTTTTCTTCTTATTAACGAGTTCAAATTTGTGTTTTTCGGGGTAACGAGTTGTCCTTCCCGAGAAAAAATGTCTTTTTCCCTAATAACGAGTTGACATCGCCGGAAATTTGTGTTTTCTCTATATAACGAGTAAAAATTTGTGTTTTTCTCTTTGGTAACGAGTTCGAATTCATGTTTTCTTCTTATTAACGAGTTCAAATTTGTGTTTTTCTCTCGGTAACGAGTTGTCCTTCCCGAAAAAAATGTCTTTTTCCCTAATAACGAGTTGACATCGCCGGAAATTTGTGTTTTCCCTTTATAACGAGTAGAAATTTGTGTTTTTTCTTTGGTAACGAGTTCGAATTCATGTTTTCTTCTATATTAACGAGTTCAAATTTGTGTTTTTCTCTTGTAACGAGTTGTCCTTCTAGAAAAAATGTCTTTTTCCTTAATAACGAGTTGACATCACCGGAAATTTGTGTTTTCCCTTTATAACGAGTAGAAATTTGTGTTTTTTCTTTGGTAACGAGTTCGAATTCATGTTTTCTTCTTATTAACGAGTTCAAATTTGTGTTTTTCTCTGGTAACGAGTTGTCCTTCCAGAAAAAATGTCTTTTTCCCTAATAACGAGTTGACATCGCCGGAAATTTGTGTTTTCCTTTATAACGAGTAGAAATTTGTGTTTTTTCTTTGGTAACGAGTTCGAATTCATGTTTTCTTCTTATTAACGAGTTCAAATTTGTGTTTTTCTCTCGGTAACGAGTTGTCCTTCCAGAAAAAAATGTCTTTTTCCCTAATAACGAGTTGACATCGCCGGAAATTTGTGTTTTCTCTTTATAACGAGTAAAAATTTGTGTTTTTTCTTTGGTAACGAGTTCGAATTCATGTTTTCTTCTTATTAACGAGTTCAAATTCGTGTTTTTCTCTGGTAACGAGTTGTCCTTCCCGAAAAAAATGTCTTTTTCCCTAATAACGAGTTGACATCGCCGGAAATTTGTGTTTTCCCTTTATAACGAGTAGAAATTTGTGTTTTTCTTTGGTAACGAGTTCGAATTCATGTTTTCTTCTTATTAACGAGTTCAAATTTGTGTTTTTCTCTGGTAACGAGTTGTCCTTCCAGAAAAAATGTCTTTTTCCCTAATAACGAGTTGACATCGCCGGAAATTTGTGTTTTCCCTTTATAACAAGTAGAAATTTGTGTTTTTTCTTTGGTAACGAGTTCGAATTCATGTTTTCTTCTTATTAACGAGTTCAAATTTGTGTTTTTCTATGGTAACGAGTTGTCCTTCCGGAAAAAATGTCTTTTTCGCGAATAACGAGTTGACATCGCCGGAAATTTGTGTTTTCCCTTTATAACGAGTAGAAATTTGTGTTTTTTCTTTGGTAACGAGTTCGAATTCATGTTTTCTTCTTATTAACGAGTTCAATTTTGTGTTTTTCTCTGGTAACGAGTTGTCCTTCCAGAAAAAATGTCTTTTTCCCTAATAACGAGTTGACATCGCCGGAAATTTGTGTTTTCCCTTTATAACGAGTAGAAATTTGTGTTTTTTCTTTGGTAACGAGTTCGAATTCATGTTTCTTCTTATTAACGAGTTCAAATTTGTGTTTTCTCTTTTAACGAGTTGTCCTTCCAGAAAAAATGTCTTTTTCCCTAATAACGAGTTGACATCGGCGGAAATTTGTGTTTTCCCTTTATAACGAGTAGAAATTTGTGTTTTTTCTTTGGTAACGAGTTCGAATTCATGTTTTCTTCTTATTAACGAGTTCAAATTTGTGTTTTTCTCTTGTAACGAGTTGTCCTTGCAGAAAAAATGTTTTTCCCTGATAACGAGTTGACATCGCCAGAAATTTGTGTTTTCCTTTATAACGAGTAGAAATTTGTGTTTTTTCTTTGGTAACGAGTTCGAATTCATGTTTTCTTCTTATTAACGAGTTCAAATTTGTGTTTTTCTGCGGTAACGAGTTGTCCTTGCAGATAAAATGTTTTTTCCCTAATAACGAGTTGACATCGCCGGAAATTTGTGTTTTCTCTTTATAACGAGTAGAAATTTGTGTTTTTTCTTTGGTAACGAGTTCGAATTCATGTTTTCTTCTATTTAACGAGTTCAAATTTGTGTTTTTCTCTGGTAACGAGTTGTCCTTACAGATAAAATGTTTTTTCCCTAATAACGAGTTGACATCGCCGGAAATTTGTGTTTTCTCTTTATAACGAGTAAAAATTTGTGTTTTTTCTTTGGTAACGAGTTCGAATTCATGTTTTTTCTTATTAACGAGTTCAAATTTGTGTTTTTCTACGGGGTAACGAGTTGTCCTTCCCGAAAAAAATGTCTTTTTCCCTAATAACGAGTTGACATCGCCGGAAATTTGTGTTTTCCCTTTATAACGAGTAGAAATTTGTGTTTTTCCTTTGGTAACGAGTTCGAATTCATGTTTTCTTCTTATTAACGAGTTCAAATTTGTTTTTTATTACTGGTAACGAGTTGTCCTTCCAGAAAAAATGTCTTTTTCCCTAATAACGAGTTGACATCGCCGGAAATTTGTGTTTTCTCTTTATAGCGAGTAAAAATTTGTGTTTTTTCTTTGGTAACGAGTTCGAATTCATGTTTTTTTCTTATTAACGAGTTCAAATTTGTGTTTTTCTGGGGTAACGAGTTGTCCTTCCCGAAAAAAATGTCTTTTTCCCTAATAACGAGTTGACATCGCCGGAAATTTGTGTTTTCTCTATATAACGAGTAAAAATTTGTGTTTTTTCTCTAGTAACGAGTTCGAATTCATGTTTTCTTCTTATTAACGAGTTCAAATTTGTGTTTTTCTCTGGTAACGAGTTATCCTTCCCGAAAAAAATGTCTTTTTCCCTAATAACGAGTTGACATCGCCGGAAATTTGTGTTTTCCCTTTATAACGAGTAGAAATTTGTGTTTTTTCTTTGGTAACGAGTTCGAATTCATGTTTTCTTCTATTTAACGAGTTAAAATTTGTGTTTTTCTCTTGTAACGAGTTGTCCTTCTAGAAAAAATGTCTTTTTCCTTAATAACGAGTTGACATCACCGGAAATTTGTGTTTTCCCTTTATAACGAGTAGAAATTTGTGTTTTTTCATTGGTAACGAGTTCGAATTCATGTTTTCTTCTTATTAACGAGTTCAAATTTGTGTTTTTCTCTCGGTAACGAGTTGTCCTTCCGGAAAAAATGTCTTTTTCCCTAATAACGAGTTGACATCGCCGGAAATTTGTGTTTTCCCTTTATAACGAGTAGAAATTTGTGTTTTTTCTTTGGTAACGAGTTCGAATTCATGTTTTCTTCTTATTAACGAGTTCAAATTTGTGTTTTTCTCTGGTAACGAGTTGTCCTTCCAGAAAAAAATGTCTTTTTCCCTAATAACGAGTTGACATCGCCGGAAATTTGTGTTTTCTCTTTATAACGAGTAAAAATTTGTGTTTTTTCTTTGGTAACGAGTTCGAATTCATGTTTTCTTCTTATTAACGAGTTCAAATTTGTGTTTTTCTCTGGTAACGAGTTGTCCTTCCCGAAAAAAATGTCTTTTTCCCTAATAACGAGTTGACATCGCCGGAAATTTGTGTTTTCCCTTTATAACGAGTAGAAATTTGTGTTTTTTCTTTGGTAACGAGTTCGAATTCATGTTTTCTTCTTATTAACGAGTTCAAATTTGTGTTTTTCTCTGGTAACGTGTTTTCCTTCCAGAAAAAATGTCTTTTTCCCTAATAACGAGTTGACATCGCCGGAAATTTGTGTTTTCCCTTTATAACAAGTAGAAATTTGTGTTTTTTCTTTGGTAACGAGTTCGAATTCATGTTTTCTTCTTATTAACGAGTTCAAATTTGTGTTTTACTCTGGTAACGAGTTGTCCTTCCAGAAAAATGTCTTTTTCGCGAATAACGAGTTGACATCGCCGGAAATTTGTGTTTTCCCTTTATAACGAGTAGAATTTTGTGTTTTTTCTCTGGTAACGAGTTCGAATGCATGTTTTCGTCTTATTAACGTGTTCAATTTTGTGTTTTTCTCTGGTAACGAGTTGTCCTTCCAGAAAAAATGTCTTTTTCCCTAATAACGAGTTGACATCGCCGGAAATTTGTGTTTTCCCTTTATAACGAGTAGAAATTTGTGTTTTTTCTTTGGTAACGAGTTCGAATTCATGTTTCTTCTTATTAACGAGTTCAAATTTGTGTTTTCTCTTTTAACGAGTTGTCCTTCCAGAAAAAATGTCTTTTTCCCTAATAACGAGTTGACATCGGCGGAAATTTGTGTTTTCCCTTTATAACGAGTAGAAATTTGTGTTTTTTCTTAGTTAACGAGTTCGAATTCATGTTTTCTTCTTATTAACGAGTTCAAATTTGTGTTTTTCTCTTGTAACTAGTTGTCCTTGCAGAAAAAATGTTTTTTCCCTGATAACGAGTGGACATCGCCAGAAATTTGTGTTTTCCTTTTATAACGAGAAGAAATTTGTGTTTTTTCTTTGGTAACGAGTTCAAATTCATGTTTTCTTCTTATTAACGAGTTCAAATTTGTGTTTTTTCTCGGTAACGAGTTGTCCATGCAGATAAAATGTTTTTTTCCCTAATAACGAGTTGACATCGCCGGAAATTTGTGTTTTCTCTCTATAACGAGTAGAAATTTGTGTTTTTTCTTTGGTAACGAGTTCGAATTCATGTTTTCTTTATTTAACAAGTACAAATTAGTGTTTTTCTCTGGTAACGAGTTGTCCTTACAGATAAAATGTTTTTTTCCCTAATAACGAGTTGACATCGCCGGAAATTTGTGTTTTCTCTTTATAGCGAGTAAAAATTTGTGTTTTTTCTTTGGTAACGAGTTCGAATTCATGTTTTTTTCTTATTAACGAGTTCAAATTTGTGTTTTTCTGGGGTAACGAGTTGTCCTTCCCGAAAAAAATGTCTTTTTCCCTAATAACGAGTTGACATCGCCGGAAATTTGTGTTTTCCCTTTATAACGAGTAGAAATTTGTGTTTTTCCTTTGGTAACAAGTTCGAATTCATGTTTTCTTCTTATTAACGAGTTCAAATTTGTTTTTTATTCTGCGGTAACGAGTTGTCCTTCCGAAAAAATGTCTTTTTCCCGAATAACGAGTTGACATCACCGAGTAAATTTGTGTTTTCCCTTTATAACGAGTAGAAATTTGTGTTTTTTCTTTGGTAACGAGTTTGAATTCATGTTTTCTTCTTATTAACGAGTTCAAATTTGTGTTTTTCTTCTGTAACGAGTTGTCCTTCCAGAAAAAAATGTCTTTTTCCCTAATAACGAGTTGACATCGCCGGAAATTTGTGTTTTCTCTATATAACGAGTAAAAATTTGTGTTTTTTCTCTAGTAACGAGTTCGAATTCATGTTTTCTTCTTATTAACGAGTTCAAATTTGTGTTTTTCTCTCGGTAACGAGTTATCCTTCCCGAAAAAAATGTCTTTTTCCCTAATAACGAGTTGACATCGCCGGAAATTTGTGTTTTCCTTTACAACGAGTAAAAATTTGTGTTTTTTCTTTGGTAACGAGTTCGAATTCATGTTTTCTTCTTATTAACGAGTTCGAATTTGTGTTTTTCTCTCGGTAACGAGTTGTCCTTCCCGAAAAAAATGTCTTTTTCCCTAATAACGAGTTGACATCGCCGGAAATTTGTGTTTTCCCTTTATAACGAGTAGAAATTTGTGTTTTTGCTTTGGTAACGAGTTCGAATTCCTGTTTTCTTCTTATTAACGAGTTCAAATTTGTGTTTTGCTCTGGTAACGAGTGCTCCTACCAGAAAAAATGTCTTTTTCTTTAATAACGAGTTCACATCGCCGGAAACTTGTGTTTTCCCTTTATAACGAGTAGAAATTTGTGTTTTTTCTTTCGTAACGAGTTCGAATTCATGTTTTCTTCTATTTAACGAGTTCAAATTTGTGTTTTTCTCTGGTAACGAGTTGTCCTTCTAGAAAAAATGTCTTTTTCCTTAATAACGAGTTGACATCACCGGAAATTTGTGTTTTCCCTTTATAACGAGTAGAAATTTGTGTTTTTTCATTGGTAACGAGTTCAAATTCATGTTTTCTTCTTATTAACGAGTTCAAATTTGTGTTTTTCTCTCGGTAACGAGTTGTCCTTCCGAAAAAAGTCTTTTCCCTAATAACGAGTTGACATCGCCGGAAATTTGTGTTTTCCCTTTATAACGAGTAGAAATTTGTGTTTTTTCTTTGGTAACGAGTTCGAATTCATGTTTTCTTCTTATTAACGAGTTCAAATTTGTGTTTTTCTGCGGTAACGAGTTGTCCTTCCGAGAAAAAATGTCTTTTTCCCTAATAACGAGTTGACATCGCCGGAAATTTGTGTTTTCTCTTTATAACGAGTAAAAATTTGTGTTTTTTCTTTGGTAACGAGTTCGAATTCATGTTTTCTTCTTATTAACGAGTTCAAATTTGTGTTTTTCTCTGGTAACGAGTTGTCCTTCCCGAAAAAAATGTCTTTTTCCCTAATAACGAGTTGACATCGCCGGAAATTTGTGTTTTCCCTTTATAACGAGTAGAAATTTGTGTTTTTTCTTTGGTAACGAGTTCGAATTCATGTTTTCTTTATTTAACAAGTACAAATTTGTGTTTTTCTCTGGTAACGAGTTGTCCTTACAGATAAAATGTTTTTTTCCCTAATAACGAGTTGACATCGCCGGAAATTTGTGTTTTCTCTTTATAGCGAGTAAAAATTTGTGTTTTTTCTTTGGTAACGATTTCGAATTCATGTTTTTTTCTTATTAACGAGTTCAAATTTGTGTTTTTCTGGGGTAACGAGTTGTCCTTCCCGAAAAAAATGTCTTTTTCCCTAATAACGATTTGACATCGCCGGAAATTTGTGTTTTCCCTTTATAACGAGTAGAAATTTGTGTTTTTCCTTTGGTAACAAGTTCGAATTCATGTTTTCTTCTTATTAACGAGTTCAAATTTGTTTTTCATTGCGGTAACGAGTTGTCCTTCCGAAAAAATGTCTTTTTCCCGAATAACGAGTTGACATCACCGGAAATTTGTGTTTTCCCTTTATAACGAGTAGAAATTTGTGTTTTTTCTTTGGTAACGAGTTTGAATTCATGTTTTCTTCTTATTAACGAGTTCAAATTTGTGTTTTTCTCTGGTAACGAGTTGTCCTTCCAGAAAAAAATGTCTTTTTCCCTAATAACGAGTTGACATCGCCGGAAATTTGTGTTTTCTCTATATAACGAGTAAAAATTTGTGTTTTTTCTCTAGTAACGAGTTCGAATTCATGTTTTCTTCTTATTAACGAGTTCAAATTTGTGTTTTTCTCTCGGTAACGAGTTGTCCTTCCCGAAAAAAATGTCTTTTTCCCTAATAACGAGTTGACATCGCCGGAAATTTGTGTTTTCTCTTTATAACGAGTAAAAATTTGTGTTTTTTCTTTGGTAACGAGTTCGAATTCATGTTTTCTTCTTATTAACGAGTTCAAATTTGTGTTTTTCTCTCGGTAACGAGTTGTCCTTCCCGAAAAAAATGTCTTTTTCCCTAATAACGAGTTGACATCGCCGGAAATTTGTGTTTTCCTTTATAACGAGTAGAAATTTGTGTTTTTTCTTTGGTAACGAGTTCGAATTCATGTTTTCTTTATTTAACAAGTACAAATTTGTGTTTTTCTCTCGGTAACGAGTTGTCCTTACGGATAAAATGTTTTTTTCCCTAATAACGAGTTGACATCGCCGGAAATTTGTGTTTTCTCTTTATAGCGAGTAAAAATTTGTGTTTTTTTCTTTGGTAACGAGTTCGAATTCATGTTTTTTTCTTATTAACGAGTTCAAATTTGTGTTTTTCGGGGTAACGAGTTGTCCTTCCCGAAAAAAATGTCTTTTTCCCTAATAACGATTTGACATCGCCGGAAATTTGTGTTTTCCCTTTATAACGAGTAGAAATTTGTGTTTTTCCTTTGGTAACAAGTTCGAATTCATGTTTTCTTCTTATTAACGAGTTCAAATTTGTTTTTCATTACTGGTAACGAGTTGTCCTTCCAGAAAAAATGTCTTTTTCCCGAATAACGAGTTGACATCACCGGAAATTTGTGTTTTCCCTTTATAACGAGTAGAAATTTGTGTTTTTTCTTTGGTAACGAGTTTGAATTCATGTTTTCTTCTTATTAACGAGTTCAAATTTGTGTTTTTCTCACGGTAACGAGTTGTCCTTCCAGAAAAAAATGTCTTTTTCCCTAATAACGAGTTGACATCGCCGGAAATTTGTGTTTTCTCTATATAACGAGTAAAAATTTGTGTTTTTTCTCTAGTAACGAGTTCGAATTCATGTTTTCTTCTTATTAACGAGTTCAAATTTGTGTTTTTCTCTGGTAACGAGTTGTCCTTCCCGAAAAAAATGTCTTTTTCCCTAATAACGAGTTGACATCGCCGGAAATTTGTGTTTTCCCTTTACAACGAGTAAAAATTTGTGTTTTTTCTTTGGTAACGAGTTCGAATTCATGTTTTCTTCTTATTAACGAGTTCAAATTTGTATTTTTCTCTGGTAACGAGTTGTCCTTCCCGAAAAAAATGTCTTTTCCCTAATAACGAGTTGACATCGCCGGAAATTTGTGTTTTCCCTTTATAACGAGTAGAAATTTGTGTTTTTTCTTTGGTAACGAGTTCGAATTCTGTTTTCTTCTTATTAACGAGTTCAAATTTGTGTTTTTCTCTCGGTAACGAGTGATCCTTCCAGAAAAAATGTCTTTTTCTTTAATAACGAGTTCACATCGCCGGAAACTTGTGTTTTCCCTTTATAACGAGTAGAAATTTGTGTTTTTTCTTTCGTAACGAGTTCGAATTCATGTTTTCTTCTATTTAACGAGTTCAAATTTGTGTTTTTCTCTGGTAACGAGTTGTCCTTCTAGAAAAAAATGTCTTTTTCCTTAATAACGAGTTGACATCACCGGAAATTTGTGTTTTCCCTTTATAACGAGTAGAAATTTGTGTTTTTTCATTGGTAACGAGTTCGAATTCATGTTTTCTTCTTATTAAAGAGTTCAAATTTGTGTTTTTCTCTGGTAACGAGTTGTCCTTGCAGAAAAAATGTCTTTTTCCCTAATAACGAATTGACATCGCCGGAAATTTGTGTTTTCCCGTATAACGAGTAGAAATTTGTGTTTTTTCTTTGGTAACGAGTTCGAATTCATGTTTTCTTCTTATTAACGAGTTCAAATTTGTGTTTTTCTCTGGTAACGAGTTGTCCTTCCAGAAAAAAAAATGTCTTTTTCCCTAATAACGAGTTGACATCGCCGGAAATTTGTGTTTTCTCTTTATAACGAGTAAAAATTTGTGTTTTTTCTTTGGTAACGAGTTCGAATTCATGTTTTCTTCTTATTAACGAGTTCAAATTTGTGTTTTTCTCTGGTAACGAGTTGTCCTTCCCGAAAAAAATGTCTTTTTCCTAATAACGAGTTGACATCGCCGGAAATTTGTGTTTCCCTTTATAACGAGTAGAAATTTGTGTTTTTTCTTTGGTAACGAGTTCGAATTCATGTTTTCTTCTTATTAACGAGTTCAAATTTGTGTTTTTCTCTGCTAACGAGTGGTCCTTCTAGAAAAAAATGTCTTTTTCCCTAATAACGAGTTGACATCACCGGAAATTTGTGTTTTCCCTTTATAACGAGTAGAAATTTGTGTTTTTTCATTGGTAACGAGTTCGAATTCATGTTTTCTTCTTATTAACGAGTTCAAATTTGTGTTTTTCTCTTGTAACGAGTGCTCCTTCCAGAAAAAATGTCATTTTCTTTAATAACGAGTTCACATCGCCGGAAATTTGTGTTTTCCCTTTATAACGAGTAGAAATTTGTGTTTTTTCTTTCGTAACGAGTTCGAATTCATGTTTTCTTCTATTTAACGAGTTCAAATTTGTGTTTTTCTCTGGTAACGAGTTGTCCTTCTAGAAAAAATGTCTTTTTCCTTAATAACGAGTTGACATCACCGGAAATTTGTGTTTTCCCTTTATAACGAGTAGAAATTTGTGTTTTTTCATTGGTAACGAGTTCGAATTCATGTTTTCTTCTTATTAACGAGTTCAAATTTGTGTTTTTCTCTGGTAACGAGTTGTCCTTCCAGAAAAAAATGTCTTTTTCCCTAATAACGAGTTGACATCGCCGGAAATTTGTGTAGAAATTTGTGTTTTTTCTTTGGTAACGAGTTCGAATTCATGTTTTCTTCTTATTAACGAGTTCAAATTTGTGGTTTTCTCTGGTAACGAGTTGTCCTTCCAGAAGAAAATGTCTTTTTCCCTAATAACGAGTTGACATCGCCGGAAATTTGTGTTTTCTCTTTATAACGAGTAAAAATTTGTGTTTTTTCTTTGGTAACGAGTTCGAATTCATGTTTTCTTCTTATTAACGAGTTCAAATTTGTGTTTTTCTCTCGGTAACGAGTTGTCCTTCCCGAAAAAATGTCTTTTTCCCTAATAACGAGTTGACATCGCCGGAAATTTGTGTTTTCCCTTTATAACGAGTAGAAATTTGTGTTTTTTCTTTCGTAACGAGTTCGAATTCATGTTTTCTTCTTATTAACGAGTTCAAATTTGCGTTTTTCTCTGGTAACGAGTGGTCCTTCTAGAAAAATGTCTTTTTCCCTAATAACGAGTTGACATCACCGGAAATTTGTGTTTTCCCTTTATAACGAGTAGAAATTTGTGTTGTTTCATTGGTAACGAGTTCGAATTCATGTTTTCTTCTTATTAACGAGTTCAAATTTGTGTTTTTCTCTCGGTAACGAGTCCTCCTTCCAGAAAAAATGTCTTTTTCTTTAATAACGAGTTCACATCACCGGAAATTTGTGTTTTCCCTTTATAACGAGTAGAAATTTGTGTTTTTTCATTGGTAACGAGTTCGAATTCATGTTTTCTTCTTATTAACGAGTTCAAATTTGTGTTTTTCTCTTGTAACGAGTGCTCCTTCCAGAAAAAATGTCATTTTCTTTAATAACGAGTTCACATCGCCGGAAATTTGTGTTTTCCCTTTATAACGAGTAGAAATTTGTGTTTTTTCTTTCGTAACGAGTTCGAATTCATGTTTTCTTCTATTTAACGAGTTCAAATTTGTGTTTTTCTCTGGTAACGAGTTGTCCTTCTAGAAAAAATGTCTTTTTCCTTAATAACGAGTTGACATCACCGGAAATTTGTGTTTTCCCTTTATAACGAGTAGAAATTTGTGTTTTTTCATTGGTAACGAGTTCGAATTCATGTTTTCTTCTTATTAACGAGTTCAAATTTGTGTTTTTCTCTGGTAACGAGTTGTCCTTCCAGAAAAAAATGTCTTTTTCCCTAATAACGAGTTGACATCGCCGGAAATTTGTGTAGAAATTTGTGTTTTTTCTTTGGTAACGAGTTCGAATTCATGTTTTCTTCTTATTAACGAGTTCAAATTTGTGGTTTTTCTCGGTAACGAGTTGTCCTTCCAGAAGAAAATGTCTTTTTCCCTAATAACGAGTTGACATCGCCGGAAATTTGTGTTTTCTCTTTATAACGAGTAAAAATTTGTGTTTTTTCTTTGGTAACGAGTTCGAATTCATGTTTTCTTCTTATTAACGAGTTCAAATTTGTGTTTTTCTCTCGGTAACGAGTTGTCCTTCCCGAAAAAAATGTCTTTTTCCCTAATAACGAGTTGACATCGCCGGAAATTTGTGTTTTCCCTTTATAACGAGTAGAAATTTGTGTTTTTCTTTGGTAACGAGTTCGAATTCATGTTTTCTTCTTATTAACGAGTTCAAATTTGCGTTTTTCTGCGGTAACGAGTGGTCCTTCTAGAAAAAATGTCTTTTTCCCTAATAACGAGTTGACATCACCGGAAATTTGTGTTTTCCCTTTATAACGAGTAGAAATTTGTGTTGTTTCATTGGTAACGAGTTCGAATTCATGTTTTCTTCTTATTAACGAGTTCAAATTTGTGTTTTTCTCTGGTAACGAGTCCTCCTTCCAGAAAAAATGTCTTTTTCTTTAATAACGAGTTCACATCACCGGAAATTTGTGTTTTCCCTTTATAACGAGTAGAAATTTGTGTTTTTTCTTTGGTAACGAGTTCGAATTCATGTTTTCTTCTATTTAACGAGTTCAAATTTGTGTTTTTCTCTGGTAACGAGTTGTCCTTCTAGAAAAAATGTCTTTTTCCTTAATAACGAGTTGACATCACCGGAAATTTGTGTTTTCCCTTTATAACGAGTAGAAATTTGTGTTTTTTCTTTGGTAACGAGTTCGAATTCATGTTTTCTTCTATTTAACGAGTTCAAATTTGTGTTTTTCTCTGGTAACAAGTTGTCCTTCTAGAAAAAATGTCTTTTTCCTTAATAACGAGTTGACATCACCGGAAATTTGTGTTTTCCCTTTATAACGAGTAGAAATTTGTGTTTTTTCATTGGTAACGAGTTCGAATTCATGTTTTTCTTCTTATTAACGAGTTCAAATTTGTGTTTTTCTCTGGTAACGAGTTGTCCTTCCAGAAAAAATGTCTTTTTCCCTAATAACGAGTTGACATCGCCGGAAATTTGTGTTTTCCCTTTATAACGAGTTGAAATTTGTGTTTTTTCTTTGGTAACGAGTTCGAATTCATGTTTTCTTCTTATTAACGAGTTCAAATTTGTGTTTTTCTCTGGTAACGAGTTGTCCTTCCAGAAAAAAATGTCTTTTTCCCTAATAACGAGTAAAAATTTGTGTTTTTTCTTTGGTAACGAGTTCGAATTCATGTTTTCTTCTTATTAACGAGTTCAAATTTGTGTTTTTCTCTGGTAACGAGTTGTCCTTCCCGAAAAAAATGTCTTTTTCCCTAATAACGAGTTGACATCGGCGGAAATTTGTGTTTTCCCTTTATAACGAGTAGAAATTTGTGTTTTTTCTTAGTTAACGAGTTCGAATTCATGTTTTCTTCTTATTAACGAGTTCAAATTTGTGTTTTTCTCTTGTAACTAGTTGTCCTTGCAGAAAAAATGTTTTTTCCCTGATAACGAGTGGACATCGCCAGAAATTTGTGTTTTCCTTTTATAACGAGAAGAAATTTGTATTTTTTTCTTTGGTAACGAGTTCAAATTCATGTTTTCTTCTTATTAACGAGTTCAAATTTGTGTTTTTCGCTGGTAACGAGTTGTCCATGCAGATAAAATGTTTTTTTTTCCCTAATAACGAGTTGACATCGCCGGAAATTTGTGTTTTCTCTCTATAACGAGTAGAAATTTGTGTTTTTTCTTTGGTAACGAGTTCGAATTCATGTTTTCTTTATTTAACAAGTCCAAATTTGTGTTTTTCTCTGGTAACGAGTTGTCCTTGCAGATAAAATGTTTTTTTCCCTAATAACGAGTTGACATCGCCGGAAATTTGTGTTTTCTATTTATAGCGAGTAAAAATTTGTGTTTTTTCTTTGGTAACGAGTTCTAATTCATGTTTTTTTCTTATTAACGAGTTCAAATTTGTGTTTTTCTCGGGTAACGAGTTGTCCTTCCCGAAAAAAATGTCTTTTTCCCTAATAACGAGTTGACATCGCCGGAAATTTGTGTTTTCCCTTTATAACGAGTAGAAATTTGTGTTTTTCCTTTGGTAACAAGTTCGAATTCATGTTTTCTTCTTATTAACGAGTTCAAATTTGTTTTTTATTACTGGTAACGAGTTGTCCTTCCAGAAAAAATGTCTTTTTCCCGAATAACGAGTTGACATCACCGGAAATTTGTGTTTTCCCTTTATAACGAGTAGAAATTTGTGTTTTTTCTTTGGTAACGAGTTTGAATTCATGTTTTCTTCTTATTAACGAGTTCAAATTTGTGTTTTTCTCTGGTAACGAGTTGTCCTTCCAGAAAAAAATGTCTTTTTCCCTAATAACGAGTTGACATCGCCGGAAATTTGTGTTTTCTCTTTATAACGAGTAAAAATTTGTGTTTTTTCTTTGGTAACGAGTTCGAATTCATGTTTTCTTCTTATTAACGAGTTCAAATTTGTGTTTTTCTCTCGGTAACGAGTTGTCCTTCCCGAAAAAAATGTCTTTTTCCCTAATAACGAGTTGACATCGCCGGAAATTTGTGTTTTCCCTTTATAACGAGTAGAAATTTGTGTTTTTTCTTTGGTAACGAGTTCGAATTCATGTTTTCTTCTTATTAACGAGTTCAAATTTGTGTTTTTTCTCGGTAACGAGTTGTCCTTCCCGAAAAAATATCTTTTTCCCTAATAACGAGTTGACATCGCCGGAAATTTGTGTTTTCCCTTTATAACGAGTAGAAATTTGTGTTTTTTCTTTGGTAACGAGTTCGAATTCCTGTTTTCTTCTTATTAACGAGTTCAAATTTGTGTTTTTCTCTGGTAACGAGTGCTCCTTCCAGAAAAAATGTCTTTTTCTTTAATAACGAGTTCACATCGCCGGAAACTTGTGTTTTCCCTTTATAACGAGTAGAAATTTGTGTTTTTTCTTTCGTAACGAGTTCGAATTCATGTTTTTTCTTATTTAACGAGTTCAAATTTGTGTTTTTCTCTGGTAACGAGTTGTCCTTCTAGAAAAAATGTCTTTTTCCTTAATAACGAGTTGACATCACCGGAAATTTGTGTTTTCCCTTTATAACGAGTAGAAATTTGTGTTTTTTCATTGGTAACGAGTTCGAATTCATGTTTTCTTCTTATTAACGAGTTCAAATTTGTGTTTTTCTCTCGGTAACGAGTTGTCCTTCCGAAAAAAATGTCTTTTTCCCTAATTACGAGTTGACATCGCCGGAAATTTGTGTTTTCCCTTTATAACGAGTAGAAATTTGTGTTTTTTCTTTGGTAACGAGTTCGAATTCATGTTTTCTTCTTATTAACGAGTTCAAATTTGTGTTTTTCTCTGGTAACGAGTTGTCCTTCCCGAAAAAATGCCTTTTTCCCTAATAACGAGTTGACATCGCCGGAAATTTGTGTTTTCCCTTTATAACGAGTAGAAATTTGTGTTTTTTCTTTGGTAACGAGTTCGAATTCATGTTTTCTTCTTATTAACGAGTTCAAATTTGTGTTTTTCTCTCGGTAACGAGTTGTCCTTCCGAAAAAATGTCTTTTTCCCTAATAACGAGTTGACATCGCCGGAAATTTGTGTTTTCTCTTTATAACGAGTAAAAATTTGTGTTTTTTCTTTGGTAACGAGTTCGAATTCATGTTTTCTTCTTATTAACGAGTTCAAATTTGTGTTTTTCTCTCGGTAACGAGTTGTCCTTCCCGAAAAAAATGTCTTTTTCCCTAATAACGAGTTGACATCGCCGGAAATTTGTGTTTTCCCTTTATAACGAGTAGAAATTTGTGTTTTTTCTTTGGTAACGAGTTCGAATTCATGTTTTCTTCTTATTAACGAGTTCAAATTTGTGTTTTTCTCTGGTAACGAGTTGTCCTTCCCGAAAAAATATCTTTTTCCCTAATAACGAGTTGACATCGCCGGAAATTTGTGTTTTCCCTTTATAACGAGTAGAAATTTGTGTTTTTTCTTTGGTAACGAGTTCGAATTCTGTTTTCTTCTTATTAACGAGTTCAAATTTGTGTTTTTCTCTGGTAACGAGTGCTCCTTCCAGAAAAAATGTCTTTTTCTTTAATAACGAGTTCACATCGCCGGAAACTTGTGTTTTCCCTTTATAACGAGTAGAAATTTGTGTTCTTTCGTAACGAGTTCGAATTCATGTTTTCTTCTATTTAACGAGTTCAAATTTGTGTTTTTCTCTGGTAACGAGTTGTCCTTCTAGAAAAAATGTCTTTTTCCTTAATAACGAGTTGACATCACCGGAAATTTGTGTTTTCCCTTTATAACGAGTAGAAATTTGTGTTTTTTCATTGGTAACGAGTTCGAATTCATGTTTTCTTCTTATTAACGAGTTCAAATTTGTGTTTTTCTCTCGGTAACGAGTTGTCCTTCAGAAAAAAATGTCTTTTTCCCTAATAACGAGTTGACATCGCCGGAAATTTGTGTTTTCCCTTTATAACGAGTAGAAATTTGTGTTTTTTCTTTGGTAACGAGTTCGAATTCATGTTTTCTTCTTATTAACGAGTTCAAATTTGTGTTTTTCTCTCGGTAACGAGTTGTCCTTCCGAAAAAAATGTCTTTTTCCCTAATAACGAGTTGACATCGCCGGAAATTTGTGTTTTCTCTTTATAACGAGTAAAAATTTGTGTTTTTTCTTTGGTAACGAGTTCGAATTCATGTTTTCTTCTTATTAACGAGTTCAAATTTGTGTTTTTCTCTCGGTAACGAGTTGTCCTTCCCGAAAAAAATGTCTTTTTCCCTAATAACGAGTTGACATCGCCGGAAATTTGTGTTTTCCCTTTATAACGAGTAGAAATTTGTGTTTTTTCTTTGGTAACGAGTTCGAATTCATGTTTTCTTCTTATTAACGAGTTCAAATTTGTGTTTTTCTCTGCTAACGAGTGGTCCTTCTAGAAAAAATGTCTTTTTCCCTAATAACGAGTTGACATCACCGGAAATTTGTGTTTTCCCTTTATAACGAGTAGAAATTTGTGTTTTTTCATTGGTAACGAGTTCGAATTCATGTTTTCTTCTTATTAACGAGTTCAAATTTGTGTTTTTCTCTGGGTAACGAGTGCTCCTTCCAGAAAAAATGTCTTTTTCTTTAATAACGAGTTCACATCGCCGGAAATTTGTGTTTTCCCTTTATAACGAGTAGAAATTTGTGTTTTTTCTTTGGTAACGAGTTCGAATTCATGTTTTCTTCTATTTAACGAGTTCAAATTTGTGTTTTTCTCTGGTAACGAGTTGTCCTTCTAGAAAAAATGTATTTTTCCTTAATAACGAGTTGACATCACCGGAAACTTGTGTTTTCCCTTTACAAAGAGTAGAAATTTGTGTTTTTTCATTGGTAACGAGTTCGAATTCATGTTTTCTTCTTATTAACGAGTTCAAATTTGTGTTTTTCTCTGGTAACGAGTTGTCCTTCCGAAAAAATGTCTTTTTCCCTAATAACGAGTTGACATCGCCGGAAATTTGTGTTTTCCCTTTATAACGAGTAGAAATTTGTGTTTTTTCTTTGGTAACGAGTTCGAATTCATGTTTTCTTCTTATTAACGAGTTCAAATTTGTGGTTTTCTCTGGTAACGAGTTGTCCTTCCAGAAGAAAATGTCTTTTTCCCTAATAACGAGTTGACATCGCCGGAAATTTGTGTTTTCTCTTTATAACGAGTAAAAATTTGTGTTTTTTCTTTGGTAACGAGTTCGAATTCATGTTTTCTTCTTATTAACGAGTTCAAATTTGTGTTTTTCTCTCGGTAACGAGTTGTCCTTCCCGAAAAAAATGTCTTTTTCCCTAATAACGAGTTGACATCGCCGGAAATTTGTGTTTTCCCGTTATAACGAGTAGAAATTTGTGTTTTTTCTTTGGTAACGAGTTCGAATTTATGTTTTCTTCTTATTAACGAGTTCAAATTTGTGTTTTTATCTGGTAACGAGTGGTCCTTCTAGAAAAAATGTCTTTTTCCCTAATAACGAGTTGACATCACCGGAAATTTGTGTTTTCCCTTTATAACGAGTAGAAATTTGTGTTGTTTCATTGGTAACGAGTTCGAATTCATGTTTTCTTCTTATTAACGAGTTCAAATTTGTGTTTTTCTCTCGGTAACGAGTCCTCCTTCCAGAAAAAATGTCTTTTTCTTTAATAACGAGTTCACATCGCCGGAAATTTGTGTTTTCCCTTTATAACGAGTAGAAATTTGTGTTTTTTCTTTGGTAACGAGTTCGAATTCATGTTTTCTTCTATTTAACGAGTTCAAATTTGTGTTATTCTCTGGTAACGAGTTGTCCTTCTAGAAAAAATGTCTTTTTCCTTAATAACGAGTTGACATCACCGGAAATTTGTGTTTTCCCTTTATAACGAGTAGAAATTTGTGTTTTTTCTTTGGTAACGAGTTCGAATTCATGTTTTCTTCTATTTAACGAGTTCAAATTTGTGTGTTTCTCTCGGTAACAAGTTGTCCTTCTAGAAAAAATGTCTTTTTCCTTAATAACGAGTTGACATCACCGGAAATTTGTGTTTTCCCTTTATAACGAGTAGAAATTTGTGTTTTTTCATTGGTAACGAGTTCGAATTCATGTTTTCTTCTTATTAACGAGTTCAAATTTGTGTTTTTCTCTCGGTAACGAGTTGTCCTTGTAGAAAAAATGTCTTTTTCCCTAATAACGAGTTGACATCGCCGGAAATTTGTGTTTTCCCTTTATAACGAGTTGAAATTTGTGTTTTTTCTTTGGTAACGAGTTCGAATTCATGTTTTCTTCTATTTAACGAGTTCAAATTTGTGTTTTTCTCTCGGTAACAAGTTGTCCTTCTAGAAAAAATGTCTTTTTCCTTAATAACGAGTTGACATCACCGGAAATTTGTGTTTTCCCTTTATAACGAGTAGAAATTTGTGTTTTTTCATTGGTAACGAGTTCGAATTCATGTTTTCTTCTTATTAACGAGTTCAAATTTGTGTTTTTCTCTGGTAACGAGTTGTCCTTCCCGAAAAAAATGTCTTTTTCCCTAATAACGAGTTGACATCGCCGGAAATTTGTGTTTTCCCTTTATAACGAGTAGAAATTTGTGTTTTTTCTTTGGTAACGAGTTCGAATTCATGTTTTCTTCTTATTAACGAGTTCAAATTTGTGTTTTTCTCTGCTAACGAGTGGTCCTTCTAGAAAAAATGTCTTTTTCCCTAATAACGAGTTGACATCACCGGAAATTTGTGTTTTCCCTTTATAACGAGTAGAAATTTGTGTTTTTTCATTGGTAACGAGTTCGAATTCATGTTTTCTTCTTATTAACGAGTTCAAATTTGTGTTTTTTCTGGTAACGAGTGCTCCTTCCAGAAAAAATGTCTTTTTCTTTAATAACGAGTTCACATCGCCGGAAATTTGTGTTTTCCCTTTATAACGAGTAGAAATTTGTGTTTTTTCTTTGGTAACGAGTTCGAATTCATGTTTTCTTCTATTTAACGAGTTCAAATTTGTGTTTTTCTCTGGTAACGAGTTGTCCTTCTAGAAAAAATGTCTTTTTCCTTAATAACGAGTTGACATCACCGGAAATTTGTGTTTTCCCTTTATAACGAGTAGAAATTTGTGTTTTTTCATTGGTAACGAGTTCGAATTCATGTTTTCTTCTTATTAACGAGTTCAAATTTGTGTTTTTCTCTCGGTAACGAGTTGTCCTTGTAGAAAAAATGTCTTTTTCCCTAATAACGAGTTGACATCGCCGGAAATTTGTGTTTTCCCTTTATAACGAGTAGAAATTTGTGTTTTTTCTTTGGTAACGAGTTCGAATTCATGTTTTCTTCTTATTAACGAGTTCAAATTTGTGGTTTTCTCTCGGTAACGAGTTGTCCTTCCGAAGAAAATGTCTTTTTCCCTAATAACGAGTTGACATCGCCGGAAATTTGTGTTTTCTCTTTATAACGAGTAAAAATTTGTGTTTTTTCTTTGGTAACGAGTTCGAATTCATGTTTTCTTCTTATTAACGAGTTCAAATTTGTGTTTTTCTCTCGGTAACGAGTTGTCCTTCCCGAAAAAAATGTCTTTTTCCCTAATAACGAGTTGACATCGCCGGAAATTTGTGTTTTCCCTTTATAACGAGTAGAAATTTGTGTTTTTTCTTTGGTAACGAGTTAGAATTTATGTTTTCTTCTTATTAACGAGTTCAAATTTGTGTTTTTATCTGGTAACGAGTGGTCCTTCTAGAAAAAATGTCTTTTTCCCTAATAACGAGTTGACATCACCGGAAATTTGTGTTTTCCCTTTATAACGAGTAGAAATTTGTGTTGTTTCATTGGTAACGAGTTCGAATTCATGTTTTCTTCTTATTAACGAGTTCAAATTTGTGTTTTTCTCTGGTAACGAGTCCTCCTTCCAGAAAAAATGTCTTTTTCTTTAATAACGAGTTCACATCGCCGGAAATTTGTGTTTTCCCTTTATAACGAGTAGAAATTTGTGTTTTTTCTTTGGTAACGAGTTCGAATTCATGTTTTCTTCTATTTAACGAGTTCAAATTTGTGTTTTTCTCTGGTAACGAGTTGTCCTTCTAGAAAAAATGTATTTTTCCTTAATAACGAGTTGACATCACCGGAAATTTGTGTTTTCCCTTTATAACGAGTAGAAATTTGTGTTTTTTCTTTGGTAACGAGTTCGAATTCATGTTTTCTTCTATTTAACGAGTTCAAATTTGTGTTTTTCTCTGGTAACAAGTTGTCCTTCTAGAAAAAATGTCTTTTTCCTTAATAACGAGTTGACATCACCGGAAATTTGTGTTTTCCCTTTATAACGAGTAGAAATTTGTGTTTTTTCATTGGTAACGAGTTTGAATTCATGTTTTCTTCTTATTAACGAGTTCAAATTTGTGTTTTTCTCTGGTAACGAGTTGTCCTTCCAGAAAAAAATGTCTTTTTCCCTAATAACGAGTTGACATCGCCGGAAATTTGTGTTTTCCCTTTATAACGAGTTGAAATTTGTGTTTTTTCTTTGGTAACGAGTTCGAATTCATGTTTTCTTCTTATTAACGAGTTCAAATTTGTGTTTTTCTCTGGTAACGAGTTGTCCTTCCACAAAAAAATGTCTTTTTCCCTAATAACGAGTTGACATCGCCGGAAATTTGTGTTTTCTCTTTATAACGAGTAAAAATTTGTGTTTTTTCTTTGGTAACGAGTTCGAATTCATGTTTTCTTCTTATTAACGAGTCAAGCAAGATAAATGTCGGAAAATCAGGATTTCGGGTAGTGACGACCTTGCAACGAAGTTCTTGATATGATATAAACTGATTTGACTCTCGACCTCAAGAGAAGAGTTGTAGGTCTTGAAGAGAGGATTCTACAGGAGTTTGAATCACTCCATTCCGACTTACGAGGCCCGAGATATGAGCGTTACAAGTTTGGATGATGTTGCTGAAAATAGCGGACGGGCGTCCGGATCTTCAAACGGGCATCCAGCGTTTTTAAAGTGAAAATTCTATAAATACAGCAGCGAATTGAACCCTAAACATAACATTATTTTCAGCCGACTTTTGACAGCAAAGGGCGGCCACTCTGAGCAGTTTTCGGGGCCGATCACCCGAGCCTTGTGCTCGGGTGATCGGGTTAGATTAGGTTTTATTTTTCGTTTCTTTCATTCCTTTTGTTCGACCATGATGATCTTTTGAAACTTTGAAACATGGAGCAGCCATGGGAGACTGTTTTTAAAGCAGCTTTTATTTTCTTTCTATGGATGTTTTGTAAGTCTTTTTAATTAAAGTTCGTTTCTTTCCATGCGTTTATTTGTTAATGCAATTTATATCGAAAGATGTTGTTATTGATGTTTACCGTAGGACGAAAGTCGGTGTAAACGCGAGATCACCATAGGAAAGAATAGACGTTTTGATCTATATCAAACGAAAGTTGATAGGTTGAATGTCTAGGTTGTTAGATCTAGAAAATCTTGCACCTTGGTTTATTTTATGATGCGTTAATCTCCGTAAATCGAAAGATAGAGATTGATAGGCGAATTCATCTACGAAAGTAGGAATTCATACGTTTGATAGGTGAAACCACAACTTGAATTAAATCACTATAAGATAATCTAGGGAAGAAATTAAGGGTTGCGGGATGGTGGATTATGGTTCGTTCCATGTTTGATCGCTTCAGTCATTATCATGTTCATGTTTTCTTCTTATTAACGAGTTCAAATTTGTGTTTTTCTCTGGTAACGAGTTGTCCTTCCAGAAAAAATGTCTTTTTCCCTAATAACGAGTTGACATCGCCGGAAATTTGTGTTTTCCCTTTATAACGAGTAGAAATTTGTGTTTTTTCTTTGGTAACGAGTTCGAATTCATGTTTTCTTCTTATTAACGAGTTCAAATTTGTGTTTTTCACTCGGTAACGAGTTGTCCTTCCGAAAAAATGTCTTTTTCCCTAATAACGAGTTGACATCGGCGGAAATTTGTGTTTTCCCTTTATAACGAGTAGAAATTTGTGTTTTTTCTTTGGTAACGAGTTCTGTTAAGGGTGATTTTGTACGTTTTATAATGCTATATTTCATAATGATTTCCCTTATATTTGTATATTTTGCATAGAAAATGAGTGTTTAAATGATTTATTAAGCAAGTGAGATTTTAATTAGTTTATTCGTGTTGGGGAGATTTTGCATCATTAAAACAAAAGAAAATTTATAAAACCTATACTACCATGCAAAACTACCTCCTAACCGGCCGAATACCGGGTAGTTGCTAGTAAAGTTGGATAAGTACGGGTATCGATCCTCAGGGAAAAGGGATATTGAATCTAATCTAGTTAATCCTTCTTTATTAACTAAAACCTAAACCTAAACTAAAACGGAAAATAATCGGACAGAGGATTGTTAATCCAAAGCCAGGAAGGATAAAAGCGATAAAAACATAAATAAAACTACATCTACGAAAACAAGTAAAACTAACTAACAACCGAACAAACATGAACAAACCATGATCACCTATTCCCAACAACCATCACCCCACCGAAATCAACAAGATAGACAAACATTCATTCATTAGTTATCTTGGGTTATTATCTTTTCTAATGAAGCGTTTCCTCTTCCGATTTATCACGCCATTAATTAGTTTACCTTCCGGTCTTAACTAATATCGATACAAATCAAAGATATGGATTGAATCCTAACCTAACAACATTATCCCTCAACTTCCGTTTGTTGGAATAATTATTGTCAATCTCCCTCACGATAATCTAATGAATCTATTAACTTCCGTTATCTAAATTCGATTAACATGCGGCATAAAAACATGAAAGAGAACAAGAACAACATAATGAATTAAACACATGAAAAATCCTATCTTTCCGGTAACGGTGATATCCCTCAATTCCAATCTAAGATAATCTTGCATCGAATTAATCAAATTGTGATCCTCTCGTAAATCTAGATATTTAACCTACGAACTTCCGTTATGTATAGATTAAAGATCTACTCTTTCCTATGGTGATCTAAACTACACCGACTTCCGTCATACGGTAGCATCAAATCATGCAATCATCTTCCGATTTATATTGCAGATACAAATGAACATAGAAAAAGAAACAATTATAAATAAAACTTACAAAATCATCCATGAAAAAGAAATCAAGTTGCAGCTGGAAAAGAAGCTTCACAACGCTGTGTTCATGGCTGCTCAACCGTGTTCATCAATGGAGAAACGAAAAGAAAAGAAAACGAAAAAGAAAACCTAATCTAACCACCGGCCGGCCAAGCATGGAGCTCGGCCCGGCCGGTCGCTACTCTCAAAACTCGACTTTAGGGTTCAAGGAAGGAGTTGCTGCGTATGAATTATAATTAGGGTTGTGGCTGCTGCTGTTTTTATAGAATTTTGAGTCGGCTGCTACAGTAACCGTGCCGGACGCCCGTCCATAATGTCGGACGCCCGTCCACTATTTTCAGCAACAGCATCCAAACTTGTAACGCTCATATCTCGGGCCTCGTAAGTCGGAATGGAGTGATTCAAAATCCTGTATAATCCTCTCTTCAAGACCTACAACTCTTCTCTTGAGGTCCAGAGTCAAATCGGTTGTTATCATATCAAGAACTGCGTTGCAAGGTCGTCACTACCCGGAATCCTGATTTTCCGACATTTATCTTGCTTGATTTCTTTCCTTATATCTTTCAATCTTCCATAACTTTGATTGATCCTTTCCAAGCACGAATTTGGCTCTCTAAAATCCTCTCTTCCATCATCAATGAGTATCTACAACAATAGGAAAACATACCAAAGCGTAACGTATTTCCAAAATAACATAAAATCATCATTTAAGCACATAATTCGTTACGTTTTGCAATTAACCTCGTAAAAACATCATTTACTACATATTTCGATATAAAGCCCTACTTCTATGAAAATAATACATATACGGGGGAAAATTGATATAAAATATATCTATAAAAATCATACAATTTGACCCTGAACAACACCCCCACACTTAAACTTTTGCTCGTCCCGAGCAAAACAAAACAAGAACATACCATCAAGAATCCACATAACCTGACACGAGATATAGTCAAAATCATGACAAGCTAGTATTCAGCAAATCGACCTCACTCGGTGATGTGTGTGCAGAACCTACTAAACTTCCACCGATCCTCTCTTGATATAATACATCAAGCACTAACGAGCTTATCCGGTCAACTAAACGAAAACTTCATTCTATCTACAAGCACTTACCTAACAAAAACTAATTACCAAGAACATAGTAACTAACTCACAACTAAATTCCTTTACTTAGTACCAAGAAAATACCTTTCGGGTCTCTACTGGGTTTAGATCAACTTGACTTAGAATCCCAAAAAAACGTATATTTTATATTTTATATTTCCTATCGTCGCGTCTCAAAAGTATAACACACTCCCTACATTAGAGGCGGTCACCCCGAGATCACTCGAACCCATATCGTCCAAGGTAAACCACACTCCCCATTTGGGGCAAGTATCCAAATGGACTCGAGGTGATAGTTACAAACAAAATTCCCGCAAAGAAATTCTATTCATTTATTTCTATTTATAGATATATATATTTTTATATTTTTCAAACTCTTTGGAAACTCTCGGTCAAATATATTTCTAACACATTCAAGACTCTTAAAGTTCTCAAGAACACTAAGGTACTGAGATTCTAACTGTGAGTATAGCACAAGTTCTTAACTTTCATTAATGCTAAATAAGTGTTATCTGTATCAAGAATTAACTTTCCTTTAACTAACCGGAAACTATTCTATATTTGGCTCTTCATCTAATAGGTTCGTGAAATGAAGTTCAAGTGAGTATCGACTTACTAAACCTATTCTCGAACATGATATGACTACTGATAACAACTAAAGGTGCCAGATTATAAAACTAGCATGCCAGTGAAATGTTACTCGGGACGAAACAAAATTTTGAAAATTTTGCGCTTTTCATAGAAAATTATAACTAATATGAGCAAATGAAAGTAGATACACATAAACCATCCCCTCCCCCACACTTAAATTGCAACTTGTCCTCAAGTTGTGCAGAATGAAAAAGAAAAAGAAAACTTAGCTGATTGTATGCCGAAAGGGAGCTATTCTGGAAGCGTATCGATCCACCTCCAAAAATTCCCGACGAACTCAGTAGACTGTGGACCATCCACCGGAAAACTGATATCATCTGAAAACTCACAATAGCTAATGCAAATACCCCGCACACTTGACAAACATGAAATACCTCGGGGATAGGGGAAGATAACATATAAAGCACGGGGAAAGGAAGTCTAGAGAATTTTTAGATTAAGCTCATATAAAGATGGACATATACATGGAATATTACAAATTAGTAGGGCTAGGTGCAACTATATGAAAATGCATTACAATGCAATCTACGTGAAAAATCCTAAAAATAAAATAAAAACGAGGTAGTATTACGGAAACCGACGAGTTAACTACACTCAAAAAGAAAAATAAACTAGGTGGTATTACGAAAACCGACGGTGACCACACTTAAGAAAAATAAAAGGAAAAATAGAAAAACAATGCAACTATATGAAATGCAACTAAATGAAATGCATTTAAATGATATGCAAAAAGAAAATAAAATAAAAGAAAGAAAACTAGCCCACTATATGCAACACGACATATATATAAACGTCTACCACATAATGACAAAGTTACGATAAACGACAAGGTTGCCACTAGTGCCGACGCGCCTTAAGACTTATCGAAAGTGATAGACTTATGGAAACCAACAATCATCTATCTAAACAGTATAACTCATATGGAGAAAGGACGTAGCATACGGAAAACCGACGAGTAGCTACCCATATGAACTATAAAACAAAGGAAGCACATAAGTCTTAAAAGCTTAAAAGATTCATCGGAGCGGTATGTAGCATACGGGAACCGACAATAGCTACTAATTAACCATAAGAACAGTTATAGCTTACGAGAACCGACAGTCACTATAACATGCCTAGATGAATCATATATAAGGAATTGATCAATTATCTAACATGGATTCATAGATGGAAAGGTAAAAACATATAAGTTCGGGGCATCTATGTAAAAATCAATTAGCCACGAAGCTCGAATGAAAAATCCACATCAAATAAAAGCATTGAAAATAAAATCAAGAAATTTAGAACCCGGACCGAACCCCGGACGAACGTTCACTTAGCGTTCGTAACCGGACGGGCGTTCCACCTTGCGTACGCTCGTCCGCCTTGAAAACCGACCGGACGGGCGTTCGAAAGTATGACGCTCGTCCGGTCCTCTAAATCGAACAGATTGAAAATATTTGAACGGACGAGCGTCCAATACTTCCCAACGCTCGTTCACCCGCAGATGAAGAACCGGACGGGCGTCCACATGTAACGTACGCTCGTCCATACAACAAGAATGCACAGACGGCGGGAAAAACACAGCAAAACCCTAAATACTTATGAACACAACACAAAGAACACGTATCATCAAGACAAAGAAGCCTTATCAAATTAAGCACGGGGGTTAGACTAGGTAACACATAAACATATAAACTTCACGTAAAACAAGTTGAGTAAAAAACTTTTGCACATTCTTAACCTAACGGTCATCGAAACACGGCAAAATAAAAACTCTCAACTTGGTATACGCTACTTTTATTAAAAACAAAAATAAAACGTAACAAAATCGAGAACTAACAAAACTAGATTCAACATGACACCTATTCCCCGGCAACGGCGCCACTTTTGTTGGGGAGATTTTGCATCATTAAAACAAAAGAAAATTTATAAAACCTATACTACCATGCAAAACTACCTCCTAACCGGCCGAATACCGGGTAGTTGCTAGTAAAGTTGGATAAGTACGGGTATCGATCCTCAGGGAAAAGGGATATTGAATCTAATCTAGTTAATCCTTCTTTATTAACTAAAACCTAAACCTAAACTAAAACGGAAAATAACTGGACAGAGGATTGTTAATCCAAAGCCGGGAAGGATAAAAGCGATAAAAACATAAATAAAACTACATCTACGAAAACAAAAACTAACTAACAACCGAACAAACATGAACAAACCATGATCACCTATTCCCAACAACCATCACCCCACCGAAATCAACAAGATAGACAAACATTCATTCATTAGTTATCTTGGGTTATTATCTTTTCTAATGAAGCGTTTCCTCTTCCGATTTATCACGCCATTAATTAGTTTACCTTCCGGTCTTAACTAATATCGATACAAATCAAAGATATGGATTGAATCCTAACCTAACAACATTATCCCTCAACTTCCGTTTGTTGGAATAATTATTGTCAATCTCCTCACGATAATCTAATGAATCTATTAACTTCCGTTATCTAAATTCGATTAACATGCGGCATAAAAACATGAAAGAGAACAAGAACAACATAATGAATTAAACACATGAAAAATCCTATCTTTCCGGTAACGGTGATATCCCTCAATTCCAATCTAAGATAATCTTGCATCGAATTAATCAAATTGTGATCCTCTCGTAAATCTAGATATTTAACCTACGAACTTCCGTTATGTATAGATTAAAGATCTACTCTTTCCTATGGTGATCTAAACTACACCGACTTCCGTCATACGGTAGCATCAAATCATGCAATCATCTTCCGATTTATATTGCAGATACAAATGAACATAGAAAAAGAAACAATTATAAATAAAACTTACAAAATCATCCATGAAAAAGAAATCAAGTTGCAGCTGGAAAAGAAGCTTCACAACGCTGTGTTCATGGCTGCTCAACCGTGTTCATCAATGGAGAAACGAAAAGAAAAGAAAACGAAAAGAAAACCTAATCTAACCACCGGCCGGCCAAGCATGGAGCTCGGCCGGCCGGTCGCTACTCTCAAAACTCGACTTTAGGGTTCAAGGAAGGAGTTGCTGCGTATGAATTATAATTAGGGTTGTGGCTGCTGCTGTTTTTATAGAATTTTGAGTCGGCTGCTACAGTAACCGTGCCGGACGCCCGTCCATAATGTCGGACGCCCGTCCACTATTTTCAGCAACAGCATCCAAACTTGTAACGCTCATATCTCGGGCCTCGTAAGTCGGAATGGAGTGATTCAAAATCCTGTATAATCCTCTCTTCAAGACCTACAACTCTTCTCTTGAGGTCCAGAGTCAAATCGGTTGTTATCATATCAAGAACTGCGTTGCAAGGTCGTCACTACCCGGAATCCTGATTTTCCGACATTTATCTTGCTTGATTTCTTTCCTTATATCTTTCAATCTTCCATAACTTTGATTGATCCTTTCCAAGCACGAATTTGGCTCTCTAAAATCCTCTCTTCCATCATCAATGAGTATCTACAACAATAGGAAAACATACCAAAGCGTAACGTATTTCCAAAATAACATAAAATCATCATTTAAGCACATAATTCGTTACGTTTTGCAATTAACCTCTTAAAAACATCATTTACTACATATTTCGATATAAAGCCCTACTTCTATGAAAATAATACATATACGGGGGAAAATTGATATAAAATATATCTATAAAAATCATACAATTTGACCCTGAACAATTCGCAAAATGAGGTTGTGTACGTGTTTTGATTATGGTTTTATGAATATTTGGATTGTGTTACGTTTTGCGATGTCTTCATGTGATGTAGATACATGTTGGAGGCTAAATTGATGATCAAATGTTGATATAATTCGAGCTAAATCGAGATAGAGATGAGAAATGAAGATAAAGATGGAATTATCAAGTCTTGAGCGAAGCCGGACTAGCGTTCATCCGAGCCGAACGAGCGTCCAAGGCGAACGGGCGTTTGATAAGTGGACGAGCGTCCAGAATCATATTTTACATTCAGAGAGTTCAGACGCGTTCTGAACGAGCGTTCACACTCCGTCCAAAGCAGACCGGACGAGCGTCCACAAGGCCGGACGGCCGTCCAAGCACCGCCTCAGCCTAAACCGACCTAAAAACCTATAAATAGGCGCGTTTTATCAAACCCTAAGGATCATTATTCGAACCCTAAACCCTAGGGGCAGCTTGGCTGCGTTTTTCCTTCAGTTTTTCTCTAGTTTTATGCACTTAAACTTCTAGATTAGATTAGATAATTTCATGTACTTTTTATTCAACAATTCGATGTGCAAAGGATGCTAGGAAGCTAAATCCTCCTTGAACGAGCGTTGTGAAGCCGTCCGTTTCAACAGTTTGATCTCGAGTTCGTGATTATTTTGTGAGTGTCTATTAAAGTTGTTACTTTTATCATGTTTTTATATGTTGATTGCATGCTATATCGAAAGATCCATGCTTTTGTTTGTTGTTTGCTTGATGAAAGTCATGTTAACCTTAGAACACCATGATAAAAGTTTAGACCTTTAATCTAATCACAACGAAAGTTATTAGATTGAATCTCTAGATTAGAAATTGAAAGATTTCACGCCTAGGTTAGAAAGACGTAATCTTTAACATCGAAAGATAAAAGATTAGGAAACGAACTTGTCTACGAGAGTAGGAGTTCATGCCTTCGGTTAGGTGAATCACGACTTGAGTAGAGATCACGAGCTAATCCGAATTAGAATTGAATGTTGATAGGATAGGTGGATCAATTGCTTGTTCGTTCGTTATAATTTGATTCAATCCCGTTAAACTTGAATTGCTAGATTAGTTTACTTTTAAATTGCACTTTAGTTTTTATCGCTTTCAATCTTGCCTAGCATTGGATTAGTCTCCTCTGTCTAGTTACTTTTATGCATATTTGGTTAGGTTAGTTCTTCGTTTAGGTTAGTTTCGTGACAATAGTTTAGTTGAAAACAAAAGCTAGGATTCACATTCGTCTAGTTCCCCGTAAGATCGACCCGGCATTAGCCTTCATACTACGATCCTTGCACTTGAGGTTAACCGGTTTATTACTTGTTGTTTTGTATTGATAAAACGCGGGACAAGTTTTTGGCGCCGTTGCCGGGGAACCGGACGGTTTGCCTAGTTTTTGTTTTTGTTTGTTTTTCGTTTTTCGTGTTAGTTCGGTTTTTTTCTTTTTTCGTTTTCTCGCGTTTTAATCCCCGTTTTTAGGTCGATTCCTAGGAAGATTAACCTTTAAGTAGTTAGGATATTGGTGTTTTAGATTAGGGTTAAAGTTTTACGTTAGTGATTAGTTTTTTCTCCCCGTTTTTCCGCTTTCGTTTTCTTTACTTTTCTCTCTCGTTTCGAAATCGTTTCGTTCTTTTTCCGGAAAATTTTGCATATGAACTAGCGTCCATACCTATGAACGCCCGTCCACCGTAAAAATTTCAACTCGTTTTCGTTTCGACCCCTAAGACGAGCGTTCGGTTTTCTGAACGCCCGTCCACTTCAACCTCCAGGCAGACGCCCGTCCAGGACCTTGGACGCCCGTCTGTCCTCTTGCTTGAGTATTAAAAAAAAAAAAAAAAATTGGCGGGAAAATTAGGCAAGAATTTTTTTTGTGTTTTCGCAACCAGGACGGTGTCAGGAGTCCTGAAAAAAATTTTTATTTTGCCAGGAAAATTTTTGCTTCTTTTTCCCCGAAATTTGGCGGGAAAATAATTTTTCCAGAAAAATAAATTCTTCATTTTTAGGCTTCAACCACCTGATTTTGTAATAATGGCTGCCGAAGATAGACGTACGTTGGCAGACTACGCCATGCCCGGCGTGGTCACGATCAACCCGGCTATTGTTATCCCCAAACCATTCGCACGTACTTTCGAGTTACGACCGGGACTCATTCGGATGATGCAAAGCATGCATCAATGTTTCACGGGTCCCCTTCGAAAATCCTCACACACACGTACACACATTTCGGGAGATATGTGGTACGACACGCATTGAAGGTGTGAGTGAGGATGCGATTAAACTTACACTTGTTTCCGTTCTCTTTGAAGGGAGAAGCTAAAGAGTGGTATAGCTCTCTCCTGCGAGAATCCATTACCACTTGGGCTGCATTGGAAAAAGAATTTTTAAGCCAATACTTTCCACCGCCAAGACGGCCAGTGTTTAAGGGAAATATACAATTTTTATCAAACGGAAGCAGAATCATTCTTTGAGGCATGGAAGAGATTTAAGGCTCTTCTTCGTAAATGCCCCCACCATGGGTTAGACTTGCAGAGGCAAGTCAATATTTTTTTCAGTGGGTTGACCGAGCTCACCAAGGGCATGGTCAATAGTTCATCAGGTGGGGCATTCCTGAGGAAAACGCCTCAAGAGGGGTGGGCATTGTTCGAAGACATTGCCAAATATAATTATGCCCCCTCCTTTCAAGCTGTTCAGGCACCACCTCCTCCTCCTAGGATCGAGGAGGTGAAAATGCAAAATGAAATCGCCATGCTGAAACAGCAGCTGGCTACTCTCACGACATCTCCAAATCCGAGTTATCAGACTCCTTCATTTCTACAGAACTCTCAAGTTCTGTACTGCGAGAATTGCTCACAGACTGGCCATATGGTTGGCCAGTGTCAATTCAATTCCCCTGTTCCTTATCAAGTCAATGCTGTCCATAATCATGGACAATATAATCAAGTCGCATGCCAAGTATGTGACGATATGGGGCACACTGCTCGTTTCTGTCCTATGATTGGATAGAACGCAGAGATCAATGCCTTCAATGGCCAGCCGAATCAGAGGTTTGGAAATCAATTCCCTGGCCAGGGCAATTTTCAAAATCAGGGCTTCCGTCAAAGCTTCAATCAAAACTCGAATCTCAATCGAAACCCTAATTTTAATCAGAACCCGAGCTTGAATTCCTCCAATCTAAATCAAGGGTTAAATCAAAGTTGGCCTAACAATCCAAATCCCGCATTTCAAAGTCGGTCTAGCCAACCTTTCTCTCAAAACATTCGTAACTCTCAAGGCCCTCTCGCGTCGATGATCTTGAAGCTAGATTGGACTCCTATCAGAAGGAACTGAAGGAGCAGAACAATAACTTCCAGAGGGAGCAAAATAATAATATCCAAATGTTGATGAGCACAATCAAGAACCTTGAGAAGCAGATGGCTGACCAGCAAGCTTCACAGACCATCGTGGGCGTTGCCCGTTTATAGAGAAAAATCCGAAGGGTGGCCTAGTAGCCCAAACTGATTTCAATTGTGGCCAAAGCACTGACCTAGTTACTTCGATTCCTTATGGCATACCAGAGGCCAGTGCAATGAATCTTAGAAGCGGTACTCAACTGAGTGGTCCCTCTCACCAGGGAAACCACTAGCCCCTCCTGCCAGTGATAAGGCAGGAGGGGAAGTTGAGCATCTACGTTCCCCCGTTCTGCAAGAAAAGACTCAGGTGGCTGATCCCCTGAGAGGTGAAGAAGTTGTAAGTCCTCAGGTGGCTGTTCCCCTGCGGAATGAAGAATCAAGTGAAAGCCAGGAGGGTGATCCCCTGACTAATAAAAAGTCTGAAAAAGTTGTAAGGTGGAAGGACATGGAAGACAAAGCTGTCAGTGCTTCCTCAAAGAAAGTATTTTCTGAGAGTGAGTTGAAGAAGCTTCCATTTCCACCGAGGAAGAGCAACATCCCTCCGAGTGAGGATAAGAAATATGAAAAGGTGCTTAACCTTTTGAAAAATACTCGTGTAAACCGCCATTATCCGAGGTCTTGGTCGAGATGCCTAAGTATACAAAATTCATCAAGGATGTTGTGTCTTCGAAAAAGAAGTTAGCAGAAATGGATCAGGCAATTGGTGAGGATTGTTCAATGATCAATTATCCAGACTTACCAATCAAAAGAGGTGACCCCGGGAAATTCGTGCTCACATTGCAGATGGGAGGCTTAGTCTTTCCAAATTCTTTATGTGACTTGGGTGCATCCATCAGCCTAATGCCATTGTCTGTGTGTGAGCAGCTGGGTTTACAAAGTCTTCTAGAACCCACTTCCATGAACCTTCAGTTCGCCGATAGATCATCTAAGAAAGCTTCAGGGATTCTGAAAGACATTTTAGTCCAGATCGATAGATTTACCTTTCCCGTTGATTGGTATGTCTTAGATATGGGAAAAGATGAGAAAGTCCCCCGATTCTTGGGAGACCTTTCCTATCCACGGCCTAGAGCCCTCATCGATTGCGATGGTGGGCAAGTAACTATTCGAGTTGGTGACCAAGAGGTGAGCTATAGTGTCTCTAAATCTATTCAAGTACCCTCCGGTTCTCCAACCGGCTTTTCCATTGAGGAGTCATTTCATGACTTCAATGACTGTATGGACGAGCAAGTCAAGGCTGTGGAAGCGGAATATGAGCGATTGATCGATAATCTGAATAGCCATGGTGTGGTTAATCTAGATCAGTTAGCAGCTGAATTCGATGATGAGCTAAGAGAAGAAGCTTTGGCAGTAGGGCCACTAAGTAAGCTCAACGATGTTGAGTTGAAGAGTGGAGATCTTAAATCAAGTCTAGAGGATCCTCCTGTAGATTTGGTACTGAAGCCGTTGCCTAAACATCTTAAGTATGTGTTTTTAAGAGAAGGTGACAAGCTTCCTTTGATCATCTCTGCCAAGCTATCTCGTATAGAAGAGCTTAAATTGTTAAGCGTCTTGCGCAAAAATGAGAAAGCCTTTGGATGGCAAGTGGGAGATATCAAAGAAATATCTCCCGACATCCGCATGCACAAGATCAAGGCTAGCGAGGGTGCTAAATGTGTAAGACAGCCCCAAAGGAGGCTTAACCCTCACATGCAAGAAGTTGTTAAAAAGGAAATCATCAAACTTCTGGACATGGGAATCATTTATGCCATCGCGGATAGTGAATGGGTTTCCCCGACTCAGGTAGTTCCCAAGAAGGGTGGAATTACTATTGAGAAGAACGAGAAGGTAGAAGAGATAGCACCGAGGCTCGTTACGGGCTATAGAATCCGTATTGACTATAGAAAACTCAATGAGGTCACAATGAAAGATCATTTCCCCCTTCCCTTCATAGACCGGATGCTTGAGCGTCCGGCGGGGCACGCATTCTTGTTTCTGGATGGATATTCGGGATACTTCCGTATACCCATCGATCCCGTTGACCAAGAGAAGACCACTTTCACCCGCCCCTATGGTACATTCGCTTACGGGCGGATGCCATTTGGTCTCGTAATGCCCTGCCACCTTTCAAAGGTGTATGATGGCTATCTTTGACGGGCTAGTTGGAAAGTGTATGGAGATTTTCATGGATGACTTTTCGGTCTTTGGTCAATCCTTCGATGATTGCCTCGATAATCTTGATCAGGTGTTATCTAGGTGTGTGGAAAAGAACTTGGTGCTCAATTGGGAGAAATGCCATTTTATGGTAGATGAAGGAATAGTTCTTGGCCACAAAGTGTCCGCCAAAGGTATTGAGGTAGATAGGGCTAAGGTGGAAGCTATCGAGAAGATGAGTTATCCTAAGAATGTTCGTGAAGTCAGAGGTTTTCTCGGACATGTCGGCTTCTATAGGAGATTCATTCGGGACTTTTCAAAGATCGCCAAGCCCCCGTCTACCTTACTTAAGGAAGACGTTACATTCGCCTTTGATGATAGCGCAAGCAAGCGTTTGAGGAGCTCAAGAATCGGTTAATATCCGCTCCAATTCTGATATCGCCAGACTGGAACTTACCGTTTGAGCTTATGTGTGACGCATCAAACTATGCAGTTGGTGCTGTCTTAGGGCAAAAGCTTAATGGAAAATTCCAGCCTATCTATTATGCCAGTCACACACTGAATCCTTCTCAAGTTAACTACACGACAACTGAAAAGGAATTATTAGCCGTAGTCTTTGCTATGGATAAGTTTCGTAGTTACTTGCTGGGTGCTCAAGTGATTGTGTGGACTGACCACGCTGCTTTGCGGTATCTCATGACCAAAAAGGAAGCTAAACCGCGCTATGCGTTGGATACCGACCCTCCAAGAGTTTGAAGTTCAAATCAAAGATAAGAAGGGCGGTGAGAACGTAGTGGCGGATCATGTTTCTAGGATGTTAAGTGAGGAAAAGGGTGATCCCGATGATATAGATCTTTACTTTCCTCTAGAAAACATCATGTTGATCGATGGCCGCTCTCCGGATGTTCCTTGGTACTCCTCCATTGTCAACTACCTTCATGCCAAATACCTTGATCCCTGAAATGTCTTATCAAGAGAAGAAGAAGTTCTTCTCTCGATATGAAATATTTCGTTTGGGATGAACCTTACCTCTTCAAGATCCGCAAAGATGGTTTGCCGAGGAGGTGTGTTCCCGAGTCCGAGCAACGCGATATAATCGAGCAATGCCATAGTGGACCCACGGGTGGTCACTTTGGTCCTTGGAAAACGGTTGCTAAGATCTTCCAAAGTCCGGATTCTATTGGCCGACGATCTTTAAAGATACGAAGCCTTCGTAAAGCTTGCGATAGATGTCAAAGAACCGGAACTCGACAAGGCGTTTTGACATGCCTTTGAAACCCATCTTAGAGTGCGAAGTCTTTGATGTATGGGGCATCGATTTTATGGGACCTTTCCCATCATCGTGTGGCAACAAATACATCTTAGTTTGCGTCGACTATGTTTCGAAATGGGTGGAGGCAGTAGCCACTCCTCACAATGATCATAAAACGGTCATGAAATTTCTGAAGAAGAACATCTTTGTGAGGTTTGGATGTCCTCGAGCCCGATCGGTGATGAAGGAACGCATTTACGCAACCGACCTCAGAGAAAGTCCTTGAAAAGTATGGTGTTCGCCATAAGACCGGCACACCATACCATCCGATGACTAGCGGTCGTTGAGCGAAGCAACCGAGCTTGAAGAAGATCCTGGAGAAAACGGTGAACGAGTCATAGAAAGGATCGGAGTCTAAAGTTGGATGATGTACTATGGGCATATAGGATCGCCTATAAGACCCCCATGGGTACATCACCCTACCGATGGTTTATGGTAAATCGTGCCACCTGCCAGTTGAGCTAGAGCACAGAGCTTATTGGGCTACAAAGTTTCTTAACTTCGATTCCCAATCCTGTGGCAAACACCGGCTGCAGCAGTTGCATGAGCTTGATGAATTTAGACTCCAGGCTTACGAGAGTGCCAGGATTAGTAAGGAAAAGATGAAACTCCTCCATGACGCCAAGATAAAGAAGAGAGAATTCCAGGTCGGCGAGCAAGTTCTCTTATACAATTCTAGGTTACATTTGTTTCCTGGGAAGTTGAGAACACGTTGGTCTGGTCCATTTGAGATTCTCCAAATCATTCCTGGAGGCGTTCTAGAGCTGCGCGGTTATGGCGATCAACCATTCCGAGTGAATGGTCAACGATGCAAGCATTACATTGGTGAACCCAAGGTAAAGCCTTTGACCGTTCGATTTCTCGATATCCTCGGGTGTAGCACCCCTAAAGTCGACGAGTCCGACGAGTTTTCGCCCGACTTGTTTTCGAGGATGACGGTTGTGATCAATCCGAGGAGGTTCTAGCCGGTAGTTGGGATATGGAAGAGTATTGGAAGGAGCGTCAACGCGAGATGTCATCAAAAGCTTCGAAGACGAAGAGGTCAACCATGGGGAAGTTTAAACGTATTTGGAAAGCTATAAAGGATTTAACCCCATGTGTTAAGTTCGTTTTCGCGGCCACACTATCGACCAAAGCTTACACGAGGTAATGGCCGGCGTAAAGGTTAAATGGCCCGATCCGGGTGAGCTTCAAATGTGTCGAGCTAACGACAATAACCATTAGCGCTACTAGGAGGCATCCTAGATATCCCTTATTATATTAGTTTCTTTCTTTAGTTGTTTTTCGTTGTTTTAGTTCGATTTTTATTAGGATTGTGTTTGTTTTTGTCGGTCGGCCGTCCAGTCCTATAAAGGGTCGAAGTGTTGTTTTGCTTACGATTTCCTCTTATCTTTATCTCTATCACTTTTGCGCGATATGGTTTAATCCCTTGTATCCCCCGAGGTATTTCTTTGCTTTTCAAGTGTGCAGGGTATTTTCGGTAGCGTTTGTGAGTTTCAGATGAAGTCAGTTTTACGGTGGATGGTCCACAGTCTACTGATTTCCTCAACATTTTTGGACCTGGCTCCGGACCATTTCCAGAATTGCCTCTTTCCAGAATACGAATAGCTAAGTTTTCTTTTCCTTTTATTTTCTGCACAACATGAGGACATGTTGTTATTTAAGTGTGAGGGAGGGGATTAGTCGATATGTATCTATACATTTGCTTACATGATATGATATTATTTCTATGCTAAAATGAGCTAAGTTTTCAAAAATTTTGTTTTATCTCGAGAAAGCAATGCACGTTTTTGTTCGGTTTGTTATATTCATCGATGTTGTATGCCGTATGTTCCGTAAGTTAGATATTTCACCCGATATTATTTTTCACAAGCCATAGTAAATGATAAGCTATATTATACAATTATACCCCTTTTGATTAGTGATGTTTGATTCCTTATAAGTCATGTGCTTAGTGCTAATGTTCATATCGTGAGACTTATGATAGTTTGTATTTAGTTCCAAGTATGATATACTGTGAATATCTAGAGGTTTGAATGTGATAAGTAATACGTAACTAATGTCATTTGAAAAAGTTAAGTTAATAGTTGATTAATAAGGGTGTGTCGGAAGTCGGTCGATGATTTGAGTGCGGTAAGGCATTATCTCGAAATGTTTTATTCCACTATGATGACCAAAAGCTCACGACAATCGGGAAAAAAGCTCGCTTTATGATTTGAGTAAGGTAGGGTATACCACGTATGTCCTATTCTCGCTATGACGAGCAATAGCTTATTCTGATGTGTGTTTAAATGTGAAATCAATTGAATCAACTTAAGAATTGGTATGAAAAGAATGAAATGAGACTTAGTTATCGTTAATCTTATCCCCAGTATAAACCGATGGATATGTTGTAGGGATTATCCTCTAAGTATGTCGGAAAGGTCTTAAATGTTTTCTATCATCTTTTTCGGGATATGTTCCGTTTTGTAGGGTGCATCTTATAAGTATCTTTTATTACTAGTTTGAAGGGGGTATTAGCTGGTTTTGCTTGAAATATTCAAGTTTGGATTTAGTGGAAGTTTTTTATGGCTATGCACACACACTCGGGTGAACTTCTGATTTATTGAGTCTATGGTATATGTGTTGAGGTGATTATATTCTTTCCGAGCCTTTATCTTGTTTTTGTTTTGCTCGGGACGAGCAAAGTTTAAGTGTGGGGGAGTTGTTAAGGGTGATTTTGTACGTTTTATAATGCTATATTTCATAATGATTTCCCTTATATTTGTATATTTTGCATAGAAAATGAGTGTTTAAATGATTTATTAAGCAAGTGAGATTTTAATTAGTTTATTCGCAAAATGAGGTTGTGTACGTGTTTTGATTATGGTTTTATGAATATTTGGATTGTGTTACGTTTTGCGATGTCTTCATGTGATGTAGATACATGTTGGAGGCTAAATTGATGATCAAATGTTGATATAATTCGAGCTAAATCGAGAGATGAGAAATGAAGATAAAGATGGAATTATCAAGTCTTGAGCGAAGCTGGACTAGCGTTCATCTGAGCCGAACGAGTGTCCAAGACTGAACGGGCGTTTGATAAGTGGACGAGCGTCCAGAATCATATTTTACATTCAGAGAGTTCAGACGCGTTCTGAACGAGCGTTCACCCTCCGTCCAAAGCAGACCGGACGAGCGTCCACAAGGCCGGACGGGCGTCCAAGCACCGCCTCAGCCTAAACCGACCTAAAAACCTATAAATAGGCGCGTTTTATCAAACCCTAAGGATCATTATTCGAACCCTAAACCCTAGGGGCAGCTTGGCTGCGTTTTCCTTCGAGTTTTTCTCTAGTTTTATGCACTTAAACTTCTAGATTAGATTAGATAATTTCATGTACTTTTTATTCAACAATTCGATGTGCAAAGGATGCTAGGAAGCTAAATCCTCCTTGAACGAGCTTTGTGAAGCCGTCCGTTTCAACAGTTTGATCTCGAGTTCGTGATTATTTTGTGAGTGTCTATTAAAGTTGTTACTTTTATCATGTTTTTATATGTTGATTGCATGCTATATCGAAAGATCCATGCTTTTGTTTGTTGTTTGCTTGATGAAAGTCATGTTAACCTTAGAACACCATGATAAAAGTTTAGACCTTTAATCTAATCACAACGAAAGTTATTAGATTGAATCTCTAGATTAGAAATTGAAAGATTTCACGCCTAGGTTAGAAAGACGTAATCTTTAACATCGAAAGATAAAAGATTAGGAAACGAACTTGTCTACGAGAGTAGGAGTTCATGCCTTCGGTTAGGTGAATCACGACTTGAGTAGAGATCACGAGCTAATCCGAATTAGAATTGAATGTTGATAGGATAGGTGGATCAATTGCTTGTTCGTTCGTTATAATTTGATTCAATCCCGTTAAACTTGAATTGCTAGATTAGTTTACTTTTAAATTGCACTTTAGTTTTTATCGCTTTCAATCTTGCCTAGCATTGGATTAGTCTCCTCTGTCTAGTTACTTTTATGCATATTTGGTTAGGTTAGTTCTTCGTTTAGGTTAGTTTCGTGACAATAGTTTAGTTGAAAACAAAAGCTAGGATTCACATTCGTCTAGTTCCCCGTAAGATCGACCCGGCATTAGCCTCCATACTACGATCCTTGCACTTGAGGTTAACCGGTTTATTACTTGTTGTTTTGTATTGATAAAACGCGGGACAAGTTCGAATTCATGTTTTCTTCTTATTAACGAGTTCAAATTTGTGTTTTTCACTGGTAACGAGTTGTCCTTCCAGAAAAAATGTCTTTTTCCCGAATAACGAGTTGACATCGGCGGAAATTTGAGTTTTCCCTTTATAACGAGTAGAAATTTGTGTTTTTTCTTTGGTAACGAGTTTAAATTCATGTTTTATTTTTATTAACGAGTTCAAATTTGTGTTTTTCTCTGGTAACGAGTTGTGCTTCCAGAAAAAATGTCTTTTTCCCTAATAACGAGTTGACATCACCGGAAATTTGTGTTTTCCCTTTATAACGAGTAGAAATTTGTGTTTTTTCTTTGGTAACGAGTTCGAATTCATGTTTTCTTCTTATTAACGAGTTCAAATTTGTGTTTTTCTCTCGGTAACGAGTTGTGCTTCCGGAAAAAATGTCTTTTTCCCTAATAACGAGTTGACATCACCGGAAATTTGTGTTTTCCCTTTATAACGAGTAGAAATTTGTGTTTTTTCTTTGGTAACGAGTTCGAATTCATGTTTTCTTCTTATTAACGAGTTCAAATTGGTGTTTTTCTCTAGTAACGATTTGTCCTTCCAGAAAAAATGTCTTTTTCCTTAATCACGAGTTCACATCGGCGGAAATTTGTGTTTTCCCTTTATAACGAGTAGAAATTTGTGTTTTTTCTTTGGTAACGAGTTTGAATTCATGTTTTATTCTTATTAACGAGTTCAAATTTGTGTTTTTCTCTGGAAACGAGTTGTCCTTCCAGAAAAAATGTCTTTTTCCCTAATAACGAGTTGACATCACCGGAAATTTGTGTTTTCCCTTTGTAACGAGTAGAAATTGTGTTTTTTCTTTGGTAACGAGTTCGAATTCATGTTTTCTTCTTATTAACGAGTTCAAATTGGTGTTTTTCTCTGGTAACGAGTTGTCCTTCCAGAAAAAATGTCTTTTTCCTTAGTAACGAGTTCACATCGCCGGAAATTTGTGTTTTCCCTTTATAACGAGTAGAAATTTGTGTTTTTTCTTTGGTAACGAGTTCGAATTCATGTTTTCTTCTTATTAACGAGTTCAAATTTGTGTTTTTCTCGGTAACGAGTTGTCCTTGCAGATAAAATGTCTTTTTCCCAAATAACGAGTTGACATCGCCGGAAATTTGTGTTTTCTCTTTATAACGAGTAAAAATTTGTGTTTTTTCTTTGGTAACGAGTTCGAATTCATGTTTTCTTCTTATTAACGAGTTCAAATTTGTGTTTTTCTCTGGTAACGAGTTGTCCTTCCCGAAAAAAAATGTCTTTTTCCCTAATAACGAGTTGACATCGGCGGAAATTTGTGTTTTCCTTTTATAACGAGTAGAAATTTGTGTTTTTTCTTTGGTAACGAGTTCGAATTCTTGTTTTCTTCTATTTAACGAGTTCAAATTTGTGTTTTTCTCTGGTAACGAGTTGTCCTTGCAGATAAAATGTTTTTTTCCCTAATAACGAGTTGACATCGCCGGAAATTTGTGTTTTCTCTTTATAACGAGTAAAAATTTGTGTTTTTTCTTTGGTAACGAGTTCGAATTTATGTTTTCTTCTTATTAACGAGTTCAAATTTGTGTTTTTCTCTGGGTAACGAGTTGTCCTTCCGAAAAAATGTCTTTTTCCTTAATAACGAGTTCACATCGCCGGAAATTTGTGTTTTCCCTTTATAATGAGTAGAAATTTGTGTTTTTTCTTTGGAAACGAGTTCGAATTCATGTTTTCTTCTATTTAACGAGTTTAAATTTTTGTTTTTCTCTGGTAACGAGTTGTCCTTGCAGATAAAATGTTTTTTTCCCTAATAACGAGTTGACATCGCCGGAAATTTGTGTTTTCTCTTTATAAAGAGTAAAAATTTGTGTTTTTTCTTTGGTAACGAGTTCGAATTCATGTTTTCTTCTAATTAACGAGTTCAAATTTGTGTTTTTCTCTGGTAACGAGTGGTCCTTCCAGAAAAAATGTCTTTTTCCTTAATCACGAGTTCACATCGGCGGAAATTTGTGTTTTCCCTTTATAACGAGTAGAAATTTGTGTTTTTTCTTTGGTAACGAGTTCGAATTCATGTTTTCTTCTATTTAACGAGTTCAAATTTGTGTTTTTCTCTCGGTAACGAGTTGTCCTTGCGTATAAAATGTTTTTTTCCCTAATAACGAGTTGACATCGCCGGAAATTTGTGTTTTCTCTTTATAACGAGTAAAAATTTGTGTTTTTTCTTTGGTAACGAGTTCGAATTCATGTTTTCTTCATATTAACGAGTTCGAATTTGTGTTTTTCTCTGGTAACGAGTGGTCCTTCCAGAAAAAATGTCTTTTTCCTTAATCACGAGTTCTAATCGCCGGAAATTTGTGTTTTCCCTTTATAACGAGTAGAAATTTGTGTTTTTTCTTTCGAAACGAGTTCGAATTCATGTTTTCTTCTATTTAACGAGTTCAAATTTGTGTTTTTCTCTGGTAACGAGTTGTCCTTGCACATAAAATGTTTTTTTCCCTAATAACGAGTTGACATCGCCGGGAATTTGTGTTTTCTCTTTATAACGAGTAAAAATTTGTGTTTTTTCTTTGGTAACGAGTTCGAATTCATGTTTTCTTCTTATTAACGAGTTCAAATTTGTGTTTTTCTTTGGTAACGAGTTGTCCTTCCCGAAAAAAATGTCTTTTTCCCTAATAACGAGTTGACATCGGCGGAAATTTGTGTTTTCCCTGTATAACAAGTAGAAATTTGTGTTTTTTCTTTGGTAACGAGTTCGAATTCATGTTTTCTTCTATTTAACGAGTTCAAATTTGTGTTTTTCTTTGGTAACGAGTTGTCCTTGCAGATAAAATGTTTTTTTCCCTAATAACGAGTTGACATCGCCGGAAATTTGTGTTTTCTCTTTATAACGAGTAAAAATTTGTGTTTTTTCTTTGGTAACGAGTTCGAATTCATGTTTTCTTCTTATTAACGAGTTCAAATTTGTGTTTTTCTCTGGTAACGAGTTGTCCTTCCAGAAAAAAATGTCTTTTTCCCTAATAACGAGTTGACATCGCCGGAAATTTGTGTTTTCCCTTTATAACGAGAAGAAATTTGTGTTTTTTCTTTGGTAACGAGTTCGAATTAATGTTTTCTTCTATTTAACGAGTTCAAATTTGTGTTTTTCTCTGGTAACGAGTTTTCCTTGCAGATAAAATGTTTTTTTCCCTAATAACGAGTTGACATCGCCGGAAATTTGGGTTTTCTCTTTATAACGAGTAAAAATTTGTGTTTTTTCTTTGGTAACGAGTTCGAATTCATGTTTTCTTCTTATTAACGAGTTCAAATTTGTGTTTTTCTCTCGGTAACGAGTTGTCCTTCCGTAGAAAAAATGTCTTTTCCCTAATAACGAGTTGACATCGCCGGAAATTTGTGTTTTCCCTTTATAACGAGTAGAAATTTGTGTTTTTTCTTTGGTAACGAGTTCGAATTCATGTTTTCTTCTTATTAACGAGTTCAAATTTGTGTTTTTCACTCGGTAACGAGTTGTCCTTCCGAAAAAATGTCTTTTTCCCGAATAACGAGTTGACATCGGCGGAAATTTGTGTTTTCCCTTTATAACGAGTAGAAATTTGTGTTTTTTCTTTGGTAACGAGTTTAAATTCATGTTTTATTTTTATTAACAAATTCAAATTTGTGTTTTTCTCTGGTAACGAGTTGTGCTTCCAGAAAAAATGTCTTTTTCCCTAATAACGAGTTGACATCACCGGAAATTTGTGTTTTCCCTTTATAACGAGTAGAAATTTGTGTTTTTTCTTTGGTAACGAGTTCGAATTCATGTTTTCTTCTTATTAACGAGTTCAAATTGGTGGTTTTCTCTGGTAACGATTTGTCCTTCCAGAAAAAATGTCTTTTTCCTTAATAACGAGTTCACATCGCCGGAAATTTGTGTTTTCCCTTTATAACGAGTAGCAATTTGTGTTTTTTCTTTGGTAACGAGTTCGAATTCATGTTTTCTTCTTATTAACGAGTTCAAATTTATGTTTTTCTCTGGTAACGAGTTGACCTTGCAGATAAAATGTCTTTTTCCCTAATAACGACTTGACATCGCCGGAAATTTGTGTTTTCCCTTTATAACGAGTAAAAATTTGTGTTTTTTCTTTGGTAACGAGTTCGAATTAATGTTTTCTTCTATTTAACGAGTTCAAAATTTTGTTTTTCTCTGGTAACGAGTTTTCCTTGCAGATAAAATGTTTTTTCCCTAATAACGAGTTGACATCGCCGGAAATTTGTGTTTTCTCTTTATAACGAGTAAAAATTTGTGTTTTTTCTTTGGTAACGAGTTCGAATTCATGTTTTCTTCTTATTAACGAGTTCAAATTTGTGTTTTTCACTGGTAACGAGTTGTCCTTCCGAAAAAAATGTCTTTTTCCCGAATAACGAGTTGACATCGGCGGAAATTTGTGTTTTCCCTTTGTAACGAGTAGAAATTGTGTTTTTTCTTTGGTAACGAGTTCGAATTCATGTTTTCTTCTTATTAACGAGTTCAAATTGGTGTTTTTCTCTGGTAACGAGTTGTCCTTCCAGAAAAAATGTCTTTTTCCTTAATAACGAGTTCACATCGCCGGAAATTTGTGTTTTGCCTTTATAACGAGTAGAAATTTGTGTTTTTTCTTTGGTAACGAGTTCGAATTCATATTTTCTTCTTATTAACGTGTTCAAATTTGTGTTTTTCTCTGGTAACGAGTTGTCCTTGCAGATAAAATGTCTTTTTCCCTAATAACGAGTTGACATCGCCGGAAATTTGTGTTTTCTCTTTATAACGAGTAAAAATTTGTGTTTTTTCTTTGGTAACGAGTTCGAATTCAAGTTTTCTTCTTATTAACGAGTTCAAATTTGTGTTTTTCTCTGGTAACGAGTTGTCCTTCCCGAAAAAAATGTCTTTTTCCCTAATAACGAGTTGACATCGGCGGAAATTTGTGTTTTCCTTTTATGACGAGTAGAAATTTGTGTTTTTTCTTTGGTAACGAGTTCGAATTCTTGTTTTCTTCTATTTAACGAGTTCAAATTTGTGTTTTTCTCTGGTAACGAGTTGTCCTTGCAGATAAAATGTTTTTTTCCCTAATAACGAGTTGACATCGCCGGAAATTTGTGTTTTCTCTTTATAACGAGTACAAATTTGTGTTTTTTCTTTGGTAACGAGTTCGAATTCATGTTTTCTTCTTATTAACGAGTTCAAATTTGTGTTTTTCTCTAGTAACGAGTTGTCCTTCCAGAAAAAATGTCTTTTTCCTTAATAACGAGTTCACATCGCCGGAAATTTGTGTTTTCCCTTTATAATGAGTAGAAATTTGTGTTTTTTCTTTGGAAACGAGTTCGAATTCATGTTTTCTTCTATTTAACGAGTTCAATTTTTTTTTTTCTCTGGTAACGAGTTGTCCTTGCAGATAAAATGTTTTTTCCCTAATAACGAGTTGACATCGCCGGAAATTTGTGTTTTCTCTTTATAACGAGTAAAAATTTGTGTTTTTTCTTTGGTAACGAGTTCGAATTCATGTTTTCTTCTAATTAACGAGTTCAAATTTGTGTTTTTCTCTGGTAACGAGTTGTCCTTCCAGAAAAAATGTCTTTTTCCTTAATAACGAGTTCACATCGCCGGAAATTTGTGTTTTCCCTTTATAACGAGTAGAAATTTGTGTTTTTTCTTTGGTAACGCGTTCGAATTCATGTTTTCTTCAATTTAACGAGTTCAAATTTGTGTTTTTATCTGGTAACGAGTTGTCCTTGCAGATAAAATGTTTTTTCCCTAATAACGAGTTGACATCGCCGGAAATTTGTGTTTTCTTTTTATAACGAGTAAAAATTTGTGTTTTTTCTTTGGTAATGATCGGCTAAAACTGGGTGTCCAATCTTACCGGCAGTGTACCGGGTCAAATTGTAGTCTAGTCTGGTGAATCAAGATCGTATCCCTCAGGGAAAATGAAAATGTAATTTAAAATGTGGTTAAACACCAATTAGCTATTATTATTTTGATCTAAGTCGCAATTCTTACTAATTAGAGTTATTCATATGATAAATAAGTAGATATGTATATAGATATAGATACCAATATAGTAGATATTTAAGAAGAACTAACCAAGACAATGTAATTGAATTATGATCTCCTTTAGTTCAATGGATGTGATCAAACTTCTTGTTTTAAAGTGTCATTGATTATGTGAAACGGTATACTCCTCAGCTAACAAATTCCCCTCATACGAGTGCACGAATTCGTTCTATGCCTCCTCCTTGGTAAAACCGTAATTAAACCTAATGATTTGACATGATAATCTCTCGAGTATAAATATTCTATCCCTGGATAAGAAAGAGGGTTCCGTTTGTCAGACGGCCAATTTTACCTTCCAGTCTTTCTACCCTTTTCTCATACCCTAACGTCTACGGTCGAGTTCATGATTAGGTTATGGTTACGTCCATCTTGGTTAATTACGTCAATATAGGCGGAAACTAGTTCAAGTAAAAAGAGATTCATCATATTCAATTTTTAATCATATTTTAACATAGTCATCATCCATTTCCCTAAAAGAGAAACATATTTCAATTACATGTCTTGGCTAGTTGTATAATTAGCCTACATACATTATTACTATTATATAAAATTGTACAAAAACAACAAAGATAATAACCATAGAATATTACCGATTACAATTGTTGAAGGGCTTCGTCCTACGAATGTAACAACGGTGATGAAATCAACAATCTTCAATAATTATTCTAGCTATTACAACAATACTACTACTACTTTTATGGCGAGAATGCCTCTTTGAAATAATATTTACGAGAGAGTAGATAAGAAAATATATATTATGATAGAGATATATATATTGGTATCTATATTTTTTCCACCTCATAAATGAGGTATTTATAGGCGAGATTTCGGGTCCGGCGTGCGCCGAGACTGATCCGGCATGCGCCGGATTAACCGATTTTGAGTGTCTTGTGTCAGACGCACATGGGTAACATGGGGTAATTATCAAATAGTCCGGCGTGAACCGGTTTCCTCCGGCCTACGCCGGATTTGTCAGATTTCTGCTACTTGATCAGATTTTTTATTCCGATTCTGCTACTTTGTATCACATAATACCTGCATAATTCAAAAACAACAAAACCACAGGTAAATCTGATAACAAAAGTTATAATTTGTATTAAGTTATTTATTTGTATTTATTAGTTTTTTATAAGTTATTTTACTATCTTTTAAGATATTTAGATAAAATTAATCAATAATATGTATAAAATGTGATAAATATTTGTTATAAATTTAACATATATCAACTACTCCCTACTTAGCTTTTGATCGTCCTCGAGCAAAATAAGCGATGATAATAAATAAAAATTCATAATAAAAACAATATAATTTATTTAGACTAAATTTCTAATTTTTAATAACGTATGCTGTCAATATTATGATTATATTAATTTTTCTATCTAAGATTATTTAAGAAGATAAAAAGTGTGTATAACTTAATAAATTAATTATAAAATATTATCTCAATGAAATTCTACATAAATTACTTAATAAATAAAACAAAATACTTAGAATAACTTTGTAATCGCCACTATACGAATTATCGGAATCAAGGACTAAGTCAAGTAGTTGGCAAAAGTGGCTTATAACGTTCAGGCTCAGGGTGTTTGGCTAATCGAAAGGATAACAAAGGGAAAATCAAAAGAGACAGAAGCAAGTCGTACGTACTTACACCTTCAACTTTTGATCAAAAATACCTTGATCAGTAACATCCTGACACTGATTTCAAAATCATATGTTTTTTTTTTTTTTTTAATAGAATGACAATATTTGATAAAAGATTTCCTTCCGAATAAAATTTATTCCAATCTCAGCATATATCATTATTGAATTTCGATGTCGTCACCGCTATCCATAAGCACATACTAAACTTGCGGGATTTCAAGGAAACGTAGACCAATTTAAGTTAAGGGTTGGTTTTTTCTAGTTAATCATAATGGCTAATTTCGAGTGAGGTCTTGATCACTCTACAAGGCTGAGGTGGGGACAAAAATTGGAAATTATGTTCGGGTAGGCTATTTGGCCCTAGTTAGTAAAAGTAATGCCAAAAATCTCATCATTCCTAGTCCGATTCCAATTTCATACTTGTCTTGAAAAGAAAATTATTCTATAATTTCATTATAATTATAAGTAACTCTTTGTTCAATTCCATAAAAAAAATATTTCATAATATTTATCTATATATACATACTTAAATTCTTCTTAAAATCTAAAATAGATATAAACAATATAGAAATAATATATCAAGCTTACTTTACTTAATTAAAAATTTATTCTATCAAAATATATCATTTTTTTTATAATAATTATATATTATTTCATTTATTTTCTTGAGGATCATTAAACTAAGTGTATAAGTATTTGATATATTAACTTCATTTTATTTACTAACTCTACTCCCCACTTGCGAACTGTCATCGTCCCGATGATAAATGAGTGAAAAAGTCGGGTAGAAAATAAAATGAATCCTTTTAATTTAGGTGATACGAGTTTTTCTTATGAATTATTTGTTTAGAAAGGAAAAGAGTACATAAAAGCATAACATTTTTAGAAAAGTAAACATTAATTTTACACAAAATATAAAGACATAGTTAAACAAACTGACAACTTAAAGGAAATTCTTAAACAAAACAACTGAAAATAAACTTAAAAACTGAAAACATCTTATTCCAACTACTAAACCAACCACTTAAACTCCTGCCATCGCACACGGATGAAATTACTCCTCAATCTTCTGCTTTGTAGATGAGCCACTTGGTACATCTGCGGAAGCGGACCTAGAAGAGGTTGACGGGAAGGAAAGATCTCATCCGATGCAGTTTCTGGAACTCCAGCAAAACGGATACAGATTCTAGAAATCAAAGACGCAAATGGCATCGGTTGACGGAAATTTCGTCTACCGAGTGCAAAGTTGATGGCCGTTTTGTGGATCAGGACTCCCCAGTCAACAATAGCTCCAATCGTAATAGCATAAAGCAGCAACATCTCATCATCAGAAACCTCGGAAAAATCCAAAGTTGGAAAAACTCGCGAATTTATAAAATGTTTCCAGGTTCGAAGATGAGGAAGCAGAGCTGAAGTGGACACAACATGATCACGGTTATAATTTGGAAAGAGAATTTGGAAAGCTTCGGCACACTTATCTATAACACCATGAACTGTGTCCAAATTCCACTGTGATTCATAATGACTATTTGGGGTAGTTTGGACAGGGGGTATCTGAAAAGCTTGATTGATGATAAAAGGAGTGAATGGTACAATACAACCACGGATACGCACAAAACGTGTAGATTCTACGAAGTAGATTCGACGGAGAGTGCATAAAACTCTCGAACTAGAGTGATATTGACCTTGCCTCTTGGTGTACGGACAAAACGATCCCATCCACCTCCTTCAATACGGAGAAATCCCCCTTTGGTTCATTTTTCGAAAGTTAAGACCCTTCTCCAAGTAAAATAGGGGACCGGCGAAGTTAGACGGATAACGGTCTTGAAATTTGTTTGGTGCGGATAATCATTAGGATTGAAAAATAAAGGTTGAATATCCGGGGTTTCATCATTTGGGTACAACGGGGGAGAGTAACTGTTAATTGAAGGAGAAGAATGATTGGACATTTTGTACCGTTAATCAGACAGTAGATGAAAGAGAGAAGGGGTGTCATTTTAAGATAGCAAAGGGTGCTATTTATAGGTAGAATTTCGAGCAGAAGAGGAAAAAAATTGTTTCAGTGACATAAATAGAATTTCCGGCGTGGACCGGATTGTTCCGGCCTACGCCGGAATCTATTAAATTCCTGTCGATATAAATACCCTATTCTCTAGCTGTCAGGTCGGTGATAACCCGGCGTGAACCGGAAAGGACCCGGCGTACGCCGGGTTTCACTATTCACGGACGAGTTGAAATGGTGCATCCTTTGCCAATTTTTTTTTTTATAAAATACATTACTAATACAACAAACATGTTATAAAATCATAAATAAATTATTACGAGCGGGGAAATTATTAAAAAGTGCACTAACCCGCGAGTGCGGCAACCAAACGTCAACGTAAAATTTCTAGTTCCAAAACAACACAATAAAAGGAAATAGTTTTCAAAGTACAAATGTTTTTCAAATGATAAAAGTTTAACCGAGTTTATTCGAAGTCTTCAAAATTCAAATCATGAGGTGGATGTGGCATGGATTGAGTCGATACTGCTCCAAAGTCGGAAGTTGAAGTCGTGGTGTAGAATGGATCTTGCGAGCGCATGGTGGACATAGTAACCGAACTCTCGAATCCAAGCGATCCAAAACCTGTAGTGACAGCTGAGACCGAAGCGTAATCTGCAAATCTGGAGCGAAATTTGTGACACACGGAAACATATACACGACATACTAAAGCGACCCGAGGCTATCCGAGTGAAAGAGTGAGAGGTAGGAGGCGAAGGAATCGGCCGAACCCAAGTTTGGTAAGGTATAGGGATGCACGACGCGGGGCGGATCATCGGACATTTGCTCATAAGCGGGGTCTAGACCTCTCATAAAAGCTCGGCCGACCTCTAACTCCAACTCTAATATCATTCGCCCCTTGCACGACTCGCTCAAATCCTAACACCATATTGGCACGACTTCGATCAATTGCACTAAGAATGGCGTCGGATTGGTCATTCCTACCACGACTCGCACGAGCTGCCTAGAAGATGAACCGAATAGGGGTGGGATTCGAGTACGAGGGGCTTCGACGCTGGCGACGGTTAGGATCATTATAATCAAGTTTACCATCGGGACGTGGGGCAAGTCTAGGACCTATGATTGGGGTATCGGCGAGAGATGATTACGTCGGCGGGTAGGGTGGGACTCTCGCCATCGGCACAACGCGAGAAATAAGATTTGGAAATGGCATGTTTCCTTGCGGAATACGAGCATGAGCAAAATCCCAAACCTTAGCAAAGATCAATTTACCTAGATTGACCGGAACGTCATTTACTATCGCCCAAGCTGTAATGACATCATCCCTACCATAGGCACTAAGATGGGTGGAAGGACTGACATTATACCCCAAGAACTGCTTAATGGCTCTAACATCCTTAATACAACCCCCGTATGAAAACCTATTATCAATCCAAGTCGCAGATGGATCAAAGGCTTGTTGAGCTTCATAAGCCTTTGCTTGCAAAACACTAGGCTGGATCAAACCCCAAACAGAATAGAAATCTTCCTCATCAGGAACCTCAGGAATGGCATAAAAGGCATTTATGACTGACTGTGTAAAAGGAACGGTAGCATTTCTAAGAGAAACAGATGTCAAAGGGCCATCATCTACAGGCTCATAAGCAGAAATGACAGAATAAAATTCAGCAACCATCGTGGCATTAACAGGGTCAACACGCTCATGGGCAATCTCCATCCACCCTCTACTCTCAAAAATTTCCTTCAGTTCAGGTCCTAAGGAAGTAAACTCTATACCACGTTCTAGCAATGCGAACACTTTGAAAAATATCTATCAAAAGCGGCTACGGCGGCGGGCGAGTGTTCTTAAAAGATATAGCCTCTTTCTTACGGTGTTAGAGGCCTAGGCTCATGCACGGGTACTACGGGTGGTATGTCAGATTTTCTCTTTTTAGTACCCTTTTTACGAGAGGAAGACTCAGCCATCTACGAATGCGGTATCAACAACAACACAAAAAAAATTGAAAATAACAACAAATTAACATTGATAAAAATTTAAAATCACATGATTAAAATGACATAATAAAATTATAAAAATTGATAAATATTTATATTAGATGATTACCTGAATATGTGAGGTATGTAAAAAAGTAGGTGGGTGGCCGGAAAATATGTCACTTTGCCGGAGTTGTGTGTTTATGTCGAAAATCACCAAATTTGAGTGTAATGTATTAAATTTGTAGTGTGTGTGGTAGAAGAGGTGTTGAAATAATGAATTTTTGAGGAGAAAAGAGGGGGTTTATGGTGTGGAGAGGTGGGGAAGAAAGGGGAGGGCGGCGGTTGTTAGAGAAAATGGGGGAAGAAGAAGAAGAAAAGAAAGAACCCGTAGGGTTATGTTCATTTAATTCCGGCGTAGGCCGGTCTAGTCCGGTCTACGCCGGGTTATTAAAATCCATTTTTTTTTTTTTTTTATAAATATAATTACATCATATTATTATGTTTATAATTATTATAAAAAGAGTTTAAAAATTTTATAAAATATTACATAGTTTATAAAATTCTTTAAAAATATATTAAAAAAATTCAAAATTTTCGAAAATTACGTTAAATCGAAATTTCTTATTCTTAAATCTTCAAGAGTTCTCTCATATCGTTCTCTCAACCTTTCTCCAGAAATGAAGCATTTGAATTTTCTCTTTGATCTCCATTGGGATTTTCGGATAACCACCTAATCGTTCCCTTTTTTATAACATTCAAACACTCATCACGAGATCGGTTGTGCTTTCCGAACATTTTCCATTGTGCTTGCTCTTTCCACAGATTCTACACCTTAGTAGGAATCTTGCCCTTCTCTTTATAGCACTTCTCGATTTTCCATTACAAAGATCTCTTTCCTTATTTTACTTATCGTTCTTTATTCAAATTAAAAACTAAGGTTTCTATCTTAAAGGCAACATCTTTATCTAAACCTAATTTTAAAAGTAGAATAAAAACTTCTATTCTATCTATAAAAGGCATTCCAGTTCTTTAATGTCTATCCGGTAAAAGACTAAACTACCTAAAATGTATTTTAAAAGGTAAATAAGAAAGAGTGTACCTGGGATCAGCTCAGTTTGTGGCTGATAGCAAAACGTTTCTTTTTAATCTGTTGGAGGGTCGCTAAGGTACATAACCTCTCTTGTTAGAGGTATTCCTTCTTCCTTTACGAATAACTTCACTCTGTGGCCATTGGCTATAAAAGTCGTGTATCCATCTGTTAATTCTACGGCTCGACTTGTAGATTTTCGTTACCTCATATGGACTGTCCATCTTGATTTAAGCTTACCCGGAACCACTTCAAACGCGAATTATATAAGAGTACTCGATCACCTACATGAAACTCACGACGATAGATCCTCTTATCATGGAAAGTTTTCGTGCGTTCCTTGTAGATTCGAGCGTTTTCATAAGCATCGAGACGAAACTCATCCGGTTACGTTAGCCGAAGTAATCTATAATCACCAACGGACCTTTGGATCAAAATTTAAAAATTTAATAGCCCAAAAGGCTCGGTGTTCTAATTCAACGGGGAGATGACAAGATTTACCAAAAACTAATTTATAGGGAGAACAACCAATTGGTGTTTTAAAGGTGTTCTATATGCCCATAATGCATCATCTAGTCTTTACGCAGTTTTACGATTTGACTCTATAGTTTTTTCCACGATTCTTTTTATTTCTCTATTACATACTTCTACTGTCCACTAGTTTGTGGATGATATGGTGTACCAAGTTTATGTTTTACACCATACTTCTCAATTAATTTTGTAAATGGACGGTTGCAAAAATGTGATCCTTGGTCACTAATGATAGCCACTAGGAGTGCCAAATCTCGTGAATATATTCTTTTTAAGGAATTTTAACACTACTCTAGAATCATTAGTGGGAAGAGCTTCGGCTTCTACCCATTTGGATACATAATCGACCATTACTAAGATGAATTTCTTACCAAACGATGGAGGAAAGGGGCCCATAAAATCAATACCCCAGACATCAAACAGTTCACATTCCAAAATAGGTTGGATAGGCATCTCGTGCTTTTTGGAAATATTTCCCCATTTCTGGCATGATTCACAAACCCTTGCATAGTGGTGTGCATCTTTATATAGAGTAGGCCAGTAAAACCCACATTGCAAGACTTTGTAAGCGGTTTTCCACCCTCCATGGTGGCCTCCAGCCTCACGATCATGGCAAAAGGATAGTATACTTAAAATCTTATCATTGGGTACACATTTTCTAATTATACCATCCGAACATTTTCGAAAAAGATCCGGTTTTTCCCAATAGTAAAATTTTAGATCATAAAAGAACTTCTTTTTCTGTTGCCATGTCCAATGAGATGGAATATACTCACAGGTAAAGTAATTAACAATATTACCGAACCATGGCGAGCTTTCCTTGGATAAATTACCAGTTTTAACCAGTTGCATTCTTGGAGGAGCATCGACCATGAGGAGTTGTTCATCTGGAAATGAATCTTTGATCTCTTGTCTTCCTCCTTTTCCTTCATCAAACTCCATACGACTCAAATGGTCTGCCACTAAGTTCTCACTGCCCTTTTTATCTTTAATTTCAATGTCAAATTTTTGAAGTAACGAGAATCCATCTAAGAAGACGAGGCTTCGCATCTTTCTTTTTTAACAAGTATTTTAATCTTTGAATGATCGGTATAAACAATTACTTTAGAACCAATGAGATACGATCGAAATTTGTCTAATGCAAAGATTACGGCCGGCGGTTCCTTTTACGTGGTGGCGTAGTTAAGTTGGGTTGTGTTTAAAGTATGGGATGCATAGTAGATTGCCTTAAGTACTTTGTTATGGCGTTGACCTAGAACGACTCCATTTGCCGGATCACTAGCATCACACATAAGTTCAAACGGTAAGTCCCGATCTGGTGCTACTAGTGCTTGGTGCGTTACCAATCGTGCTTTCAAAGCTTCAAATGCTTCCATACATTTGTCATCAAACTTAAATGGTACTTCTTTTTCAAGCAAATGAGCGAGAGGTTTCGCTATGCGTGAAAAATCTGCAATAAATCTTCTATAGAAACCTGCATGTCCAAGAAATCCTCTCAGAGTTTTCAGATTTACTGGTGGAGGTAACTTTTTGATTACTTCAACTTTGGCTTTATCTACCTCAACCCCTTCTTCGGAAATTCGATGACCTAGAACAATACCATCGATACCATTAGATGACATTTTTCCCAATTTAAAACTAGGTTTGTGTCTTCACGAGCGTTTAAGTACACGTTCTAAGTGTAGAAGACATTCTTCAAAGAATCTCCAAAAACGCTAAAGTCATCCATAAAGATTTCCAAAAACTTTTCTACCATATACGAAAATATTGCCATCATGCATCTCGAAACGTAGGCGGTGTGTTACATAATCCAAACGGCATTCTTTTATAAGCAAAAGTTCCATATGGACATGTGAAAGTTGTTTTCTCTCTATCTCTGTTGCAATAAATATCGTAAATAACCTGAATAACCATCCAAGAAACAATAAAATTTATGTCCACTTAACCGTTCTAACATACGTACGATGAACGGAAGTGGATGATGGTCTTTCTTGGTATGCTCATTCAGTTGCGGAAGTCGATGCACATTCTATATCCTGTGACTTCCCTTGTTGGGATCCATTCGTGTTTATCATTTTCCTTTATCGTGAATCCGCCCTTTTTAGGCACTACTTGGGTGGGACTTACCCACTCACTATCGGATATGGGAAAGATTATCCCCATTTCTAGGAGCTTAATAACCTCTTTCTTGATTACTTGTTGCATATTCGGGTTGAGACGGCGTTGTGGTTGGATACACGGTTTGGCTTCTTCATTCAGGATGATCTTGTGTACACAAATCTCGGGACTTATTCCTTGAATATACGCACTTGTCCATCCAAACGCTTTCTTATGTTGTCTTAACATTCTTAACAAGCGATCTTCCTGTGACTTGGTTAATGATGATGAAACAATAACAGGAAGCAAGTTATCAGTTTCAAGAAAGGCATATTTGAGATTCGAAGGGAGAGGTTTTAATTCCAGATTTCTTGGTGGCTCTTCTACCGAAGGTTTCAATACTGGTCCATCCAGTTCTAAATCTAAATAACGATGCCATGGACGTTTCTCAAAAGAACTTCCGGTGTCGAGATAAAAAATGATTTCTTTCATTTCTTGGTTGTCTCCTTCATGGATATATAAGGCTAAACATTCTTCGAGCTTATCTTCAAAATTCTGCGATTCAGCATCGTTCATATACATAGAAGATATGCTTTCTATGAATGAACAAGATTCTAGCGATTTGTATGGATGCTTCATAGCCTTAAAGATATTAAAGGTGACTTCATCTTCATTGACTCTTAAAATTAATTCGCCTTTTTGGACATCGATAAGAGTTCTTCTGTAGCTAGAAATGGTCGACCTAGAATAAGAGGTGCTTGAAAATCCTTCTTCCATTTCCATGACTACAAAGTCAAGCTTGGAAAGTAAAACTTATCTATCTTAACCAATACATCTTCGATAACTCCTTTAGGACGTTTAATAGATCTATCGCCATACGGAGAGTCATCTCGGTGTTTTTAAGTTTTCCTATTCCGAGTTTCTTATAATCCTCATAGAACATAAGATTAATGCTAGCTCCGAGATCACGAGTACCTTTTTAAACAAAAAACCCCCAATCTCACATGGAATGGTAAAACTACACGGGTCTTTTAGTTTAGGAGGAAGCTTGTCTTTGTAATCTTGCGGAACATTCCTCATTAAGGCGAGATGTTCTCATATTCTTCTAAACGTTTTTTGCTTGACGGAATATCCTTAAGAAACTTGCCGTAAGTAGGCATATTGATCAGTGCTTCTATGACAGGAATATTGACATTCAGATGACGAAATGTATCAAGGAAACGTGCATACTTTTTATCCGTTTTCAACTTTTTAATTTGATCCCTGGGTGGGTAAGGTAAAGACTCAAGGTCAATAAATTTACGGGTTGGAGACATGCTTTCCTTACCTTTTTCCTTAGATAGTGATGCCTCCTTAAATGTTTGAGCATCGGTGGTCGCCATGTGTCATGATCTGCACTATCTTCTTTGAAATTTGTTCCAAATTCTTCTTTACTTGTTTGTTGGGGTATTGCTACCGCCTACTTGGTACGTACTATCGGTAACTTCATCCTTTCTAACATGTTCATTGAATAAGGTCCGTAGATCGCTAGCCCTAGGATTTTTCAGTATTCTCGGGACTTTGATCCATTCTTCTTCTTCTATTTCAGTTTCAACATGATCATTACGACTTAAGAAATCACCAATGATTTCTTCTTCTTCTTTACTGAATTCTGGTTCGTCCTTGCTTTCCAAGTCCTTTTCGAATTTATCGTCCAAATCATCTTCTACTTCATTGTTTCCTGAGTTTTCTACTCCGTTACTTCCACATATCTTTCTGCTTCGGGTAATAATAGCATTCACTTCTCTCGGGTTTCTTTCAGTATTACTAGGTAATCCTCCCGGAGGTCTACTATTTTTTTCGTTCTCCTTCTCTACTCAAGTGATCTTCCATATTACGTACGATGCCTCTATAGTTCTCATTCTCGTGTCATGCCCACTCATGGATGTTTTCAAAGTACTCATATCCTTAGTGACATTTCTATAGAAGTCATCATGGTTTCCATATTCGAGCTTGGGTAGACATTACACCCATCATATTTTCCATTAATTTTTCCCACTTGTCAACTCCTTCTACGGGTGAGTTGAACTTTGAGCTTGGTATACTTTGCGTGGTGTGTTGTGGGTATAATGCGGGTGGTGATTGATGGTTTTGATTCGATGAATTTCCCTGGTAACTTTGGTTTTGACTATTGTACGAGGTTTTGTATTGAGTTGGATAGGGTGGTTGTCCTTGCTTACTTGGGTTTTCGGCCCACGAAAGGTAGGATGGTCTCTTTTAATGGCATTGAATGAATTTGAATAAGCATTATTCAGATTCCTATGTTGTTGCAGAAAACTTACTTCTTCCCTAGAATATTCTTCGGATTCTTCTATTCCAATGTCATTATTTCTCATACCATCATTCGAATATTCATTTGATAATTTCCCTTCTGAGCCAGAATTCTTGTTTCCTTGTAAGCCATCAAACTTTCTACTAAGATTTTCCAGATGTGCTAAAACTTCTGAGTTTGATGTAGATTCACCTACAAATGCTACTTTTCTCATACTAGAACCGGTTTCCCACATTCGGTTATTCTTAGAAATTTTTTCAATAGCATCGTAGACAATTGAGCTTCACTCATCATAAAAGAGCCTCCACATGCATGATCAACATCAGCACGTGAGTCCTTTCTCAATTTTCGACAGAAAAGTTGAATTTGCATGTCAAGAGAGTAACCATGATCGGGACAAGCTCTTAACAACTTTTTAAATCTTTCCCACGCATTTCCAAGTGTTTCCTCGGATCCTTGTCTAAAATTAGCAATTTTGACCTTTAATTCCAAATTCCTACCTGGAGTGAAATATTGTTTTAGAAACTCAGTTTGAATGTCGTGCCAGCTTGTCAACGAATGATGTGGGAGCGACATAAACCGAGTCTCTAGCCCTTCCTTTCAATGAAAAAGGAAACATTGACATCCTTGTCAATTCACAATGAGCACCTTGGCTCTTGGCAGTGTTGCACAATTCTTCAAAAAGATATAGGTGATGATGCGGATCTTCGTCATCTTCACCAAGAAATTGAGCTCGTGTGTCAATCAAACCAAAAAGATGGGATTTTATTTCAAAGTTATTTGCTCCATCATTAGGTAAACGAATTGGATTGTTAGTTTCATTTCTTCTCAAGGTCGATCACAAATCGGTCTTGGGTTTGGTGGGTTATTATTATGATGATTATTCGATTTCGGTTCGGTTATTCCGATTATTGGGATTACGGTTATTGAGATGTGGTGGTGGTGGAGGATTTTGTAACGGTGGATTAAGATTATTGAGGTTTTGTCCATGTCCTTGGGCATGAACAAGCCCTTGTTCGAGTGGTGTTTCTTCTTTGGCCTCGGCCATTCCCGTACCTCGAGTTGATGATTCCTGGGGAGATATGCCTCCAAGATGTCCTTGTTTGGTTTGGCCACGTCGATTTTCTCCTCTTAAGCTGTCTTTCGTAAGTATTTATATCGGGCTTATAAGGAGTAAGTGGGGCCTTACCGCTTCGGGTCATCAACTACAAAAATGGAAAATAACACGAAAACGTAAAGGTGGCTACTTACCAATGAGGTAAGTACCAAAAAAAAAAAACAAAAGTAGAAATGAGATTACGAATAGTGTTGACTTATTCTCAAGAGTTTTGAGCTAATGCAAGTAGTAACCATAGACATAATAAATTAACGTCGCTTTCCCCGGCAACGGCGCCAAAAACTTGATCGGCTAAAACTGGGTGTCCAATCTTACCGGCAGTGTACCGGGTCAAATTGTAGTCTAGTCTGGTGAATCAAGATCGTATCCCTTAGGGAAAATGAAAATGTAATTTAAAATGTGGTTAAACACCAATTAGCTATTATTATTTTGATCTAAGTCGCAATTCTTACTAATTAGAGTTATTCATATGATAAATAAGTAGATATGTATATAGATATAGATACCAATATAGTAGATATTTAAGAAGAACTAACCAAGACAATGTAATTGAATTATGATCTCCTTTAGTTCAATGAATGTGATCAAACTTCTTGTTTTAAAGTGTCATTGATTATGTGAAACGGTATACTCATCAGCTAACAAATTCCCCTCATACGAGTGCACGAATTCGTTCTATGCCTCCTCCTTGGTAAAACCGTAATTAAACCTAATGATTTGACATGATAATCTCTCGAGTATAAATATTCTATCCCTGGATAAGAAAGAGGGTTCCGTTGTCGGACGGCCAATTTTACCTTCCGGTCTTTCTACCCTTTTCTCATACCCTAACGTCTACGGTCGGTTCATGATTAGGTTATGGTTACGTCCATCTTGGTTAATTACGTCAATATAGGCGGCAACTAGTTCAAGTAAAAAGAGATTCATCATATTCAATTTTTAATCATATTTTAACATAGTCATCATCCATTTCCCTAAAAGAGAAACATATTTCAATTACATGTCTTGGCTAGTTGTATAATTAGCCTACATACATTATTACTATTATATAAAATTGTACAAAAACAACAAAGATAATAACCATAGAATATTACCGATTACAATTGTTGAAGGGCTTCGTCCTTTGAATGTAACAACAGTGATGAAATCAACAATCTTCAATAATTATGCTAGCTATTACAACAATACTACTACTACTTTTATGGCAGAATGCCTACTGAAATAATATTTACAGAGAGTAGATAAGAAAATATATATTATGATAGAGATATATATATTGGTATCTATATTCTTTTCCACCTCATAAATGAGGTATTTATAGGCTGAGATTTCAGGTCCGGCGTGCGCCGAGACTGATCCGGCGTGCGCCGGATTAACCGATTTTGAGTGTCTTGTGTCGGACGCACATGGGTAACATGGGGTAATTATCAAATAGTCCGGCGTGAACCGGTTTCCTCCGGCCTACGCCGGATTTGTCGATTTACGCCACTTGATCGGATTTTTGATTCCGATTCGATTCGCTACTTTGTATCACATAATACCTGCATAATTCAAAAACAACAAAACCACAGGTAAATCTGATAACAAAAGTTATAATTTGTATAAAGTTATTGATTTGTATTTATTAGTTTTTTATAAGTTATTTTACTATCTTTTAAGATATTTAGATAAAATTAATCAATAATATGTGATAAATATTTGTTATAAATTGAACATATATCAGGTAACGAGTTCGAATTCATGTTTTCTTCTTATTAACGAGTTCAAATTTGTGTTTTTCTCTCGGTAACGAGTTGTCCTTCCGAGAAAAAAAAAAAATGTCTTTTTCCCTAATAACGAGTTGACATCGCCGGAAATTTGTGTTTTCTCTTTATAACGAGTAAAAATTTGTGTTTTTTCTTTGGTAACGAGTTCGAATTCATGTTTTCTTCTTATTAACGAGTTCAAATTTGTGTTTTTCTCTCGGTAACGAGTTGTCCTTCCAGAAAAAATGTCTTTTTCCGTAATAACGAGTTGACATCGCCGGAAATTTGTGTTTTCCCTTTATAACGGGTAGAAATTTGTGTTTTTTCTTTGGTAACGAGTTCGAATTAATGTTTTCTTCTATTTAACGAGTTCAAATTTGTGTTTTTCTCGGTAACGAGTTTTCCTTGCAGATAAAATGTTTTTTTCCCTAATAACGAGCTGACATCGCCGGAAATTTGTGTTCTCTTTATAACGAGTAAAAATTTGTGTTTTTTCTTTGGTAACGAGTTCGAATTCATGTTTTCTTCTTATTAACGAGTTCAAATTTGTGTTTTTCTCTGGTAACGAGTTGTCCTTCAAGAAAAAAATGTATTTTTCCCGAATAACGAGTTGACATCGCCGGAAATTTGTGTTTTCCCTTTATAACGAGTAGAAATTTGTGTTTTTTCTTTGGTAACGAGTTCGAATTAATGTTTTCTTCTATTTAACGAGTTCAAATTTGTGTTTTCTCTGGTAACGAGTTTTCCTTGCAGATAAAATGTTTTTTTCCCTAATAACGAGTTGACATCGCCGGAAATTTGTGTTTTCTCTTTATAACGAGTAAAAATTTGTGTTTTTTCTTTGGTAACGAGTTCGAATTCATGTTTTCTTGTTATTAACGAGTTCAAATTTGTGTTTTTCTCGGTAACGAGTTGTCCTTCCGAGAAAAAAATGTCTTTTTCCCTAATAACGAGTTGACATCGCCGGAAATTTGTGTTTTCCCTTTATAACGAGTAGAAATTTGTGTTTTTTCTTTGGTAACGAGTTCGAATTAATGTTTTCTTCTATTTAACGAGTTCAAATTTGTGTTTTTCTCTCGGTAACGAGTTTTCCTTGCGGATAAAATGTTTTTTTCCCTAATAACGAGTTGACATCGCCGGAAATTTGTGTTTTCTCTTTATAACGAGTAAAAATTTGTGTTTTTTCTTTGGTAACGAGTTCGAATTCATGTTTTCTTCTTATTAACAAGTTCAAATTTGTGTTTTTCTCTCGGTAACGAGTTGTCCTTCCGAGAAAAAATGTCCTTTTCCCTAATAACGAGTTGACATCGCCGGAAATTTGTGTTTTCCCTTTATAACGAGTATAAATTTGTGTTTTTTCTTTGGTAACGAGTTCGAATTCATGTTTTCTTCTTATTAACGAGTTCAAATTTGTGTTTTTCACTGGTAACGAGTTGTCCTTCCGAAAAAATGTCTTTTTCCCGAATAACGAGTTGACATCGGCGGAAATTTGTGTTTTCCCTTTATAACGAGTAGAAATTTGTGTTTTTTCTTTGGTAACGAGTTTGAATACATGTTTTATTTTTATTAACGAGTTCAAATTTGTGTTTTTGTACGGTAACGAGTTGTCCTTCCCGAAAAAATGTCTTTTTCCCTAATAACGAGTTGACATCACCGGAAATTTGTGTTTTCCCTTTATAACGAGTAGAAATTTGTGTTTTTTCTTTGGTAACGAGTTCGAATTCATGTTTTCTTCTATTTAACGAGTTCAAATTTGTGTTTTTTCTTTGGTAACGAGTTCGAATTCATGTTTTCTTCTTATTAACGAGTTCAAATTTGTGTTTTTTCTCGGTAACGAGTTGTGCTTGCGAGATAAAATGTTTTTTTCCTAATAACGAGTTGACATCGCCGGAAATTTGTGTTTTCACTCTATAACGAGTAGAAATTTGTGTTTTTTCTTTGGTAACGAGTTCGAATTCATGTTTTCTTTATTTAACGAGTACAAATTTGTGTTTTTCTCTGGTAACGAGTTGTCCTTGCAGATAAAATGTTTTTTTCCCTAATAACGAGTTGACATCGCCGGAAATTTGTGTTTTCACTTTATAACGAGTAAAAATTTGTGTTTTTTCTTGGGTAACGAGGTCGAATTCATGTTTTCTTCTTATTAACGAGTTCAAATTTGTGTTTATCTCTGGTAACGAGGTTTCCTTCCAGAAGAAAATGTCTTTTTCCCTAATAACGAGTTGACATCGCCGGAAATTTGTGTTTTCCCTTTATAACGAGTAGAAATTTATGTTTTTTCTTTCGTAACGAGTTCGAATTAATGTTTTCTTCTATTTAATGAGTTCAAATTTGTGTTTTTCTCTGGTAACGAGTTTTCCTTGCAGATAAAATGTTTTTTTCCCTAATAACGAGTTGACATCGCCGAAAATTTGTGTTTTCTCTTTATAACGAGTAAAAATTTGTGATTTTTCTTTGGTAACGAGTTCGAATTCATGTTTTCCTCTTATTAACGAGTTCAAATTTGTGTTTTTTCTCGGTAACGAGTTGTCCTTCCGAGAAAAAAATGTCTTTTTCCCTAATAACGAGTTGACATCGCCGGAAATTTTGTTTTCCCTTTATAACGAGTATAAATTTGTGTTTTTTCTTTGGTTACGAGTTCGAATTCATGTTTTCTTCTTATTAACGAGTTAAAATTTGTGTTTTTCACTGGTAACGAGTTGTCCTTCCAGAAAAAATGTCTTTTTCCCAAATAACGAGTTGACATCGGCAGAAATTTGTGTTTTCCCTTTATAACGAGTAGAAATTTGTGTTTTTTCTTTGGTAACGAGTTTGAATTCATGTTTTATTTTTATTAACGAGTTCAAATTTGTGTTTTTCTCTGGTAACGAGTTGTCCTTCCGGAAAAAATGTCTTTTTCCTAATAACGAGTTGACATCACCGGAAATTTGTGTTTCCCTTTATAACGAGTAGAAATTTGTGTTTTTTCTTTGGTAACGAGTTCGAATTCATGTTTTCTTCTTATTAACGAGTTCAAATTGGTGTTTTTCTCTCGGTAACGAGTTGTCCTTCCGGAAAAAATGTCTTTTTCCTTAATAACGAGTTCACGTCGCAGAAATTTGTGTTTTCCCTTTATAACGAGTAGAAATTTGTGTTTTTTCTTTGGTGACGAGTTCGAATTCAAGTTTTCTTCATATCAACGAGTTCAAATTTGTGTTTTTCTCTCGTTAACGAGTTGTCCTTGCAGATAAAATGTCTTTTTCCCTAATAACGAGTTGACATCGCCGGAAATTTGTGTTTTCTCTTTATAATGAGTAAAAATTTGTGTTTTTTCTTTGGTAACGAGTTCGAATTCATGTTTTCTTCTTATTAACGAGTTCAAATTTTTGTTTTTCTCTGGTAACGAGTTGTCCTTCAAGAAAAAAATGTCTTTTTCCCGAATAACGAGTTGACATCGCCGGAAATTTGTGTTTTCCCTTTATAACGAGTAGAAATTTGTGTTTTTTCTTTGGTAACGAGTTCAAATTAATGTTTTCTTCTATTTAACGAGTTCAAATTTGTGTTTTTCTCTGGTAACGAGTTTTCCTTGCAGATAAAATGTTTTATTCGCTAATAACGAGTTGACATCGCCGGAAATTTGTGTTTTCTCTTTATAACGAGTAAAAATTTGTGTTTTTTCTTTGGTAACGAGTTCGAATTCATGTTTTCTTCTTATTAACGAGTTCAAATTTGTGTTTTTCTCGGTAACGAGTTGTCCTTCCGAGAAAAAAATGTCTTTTTCCCTAATAACGAGTTGACATCGCCGGAAATTTGTGTTTTCCCTTTATAACGAGTAGAAATTTGTGTTTTTTCTTTGGTAACGAGTTCGAATTAATGTTTTCTTCTATTTAACGAGTTCAAATTTGTGTTTTTCTCTGGTAACGAGTTTTCCTTGCAGATAAAATGTTTTTTTCCCTAATAACGAGTTGACATCGCCGGAAATTTGTGTTTTCTCTTTATAACGAGTAAAAATTTGTGTTTTTTCTTTGGTAACGAGTTCGAATTCATGTTTTCTTCTTATTAACAAGTTCAAATTTGTGTTTTTCTGCGGTAACGAGTTGTCCTTCGAGAAACAAATGTCCTTTTCCCTAATAACGAGTTGACATCGCCGGAAATTTGTGTTTTCCCTTTATAACGAGTATAAATTTGTGTTTTTTCTTTGGTAACGAGTTCGAATTCATGTTTTCTTCTTATTAACGAGTTCAAATTTGTGTTTTTTCTCGGTAACGAGTTGTCCTTCCGAAAAAAATGTCTTTTTCCCGAATAACGAGTTGACATCGGCGGAAATTTGTGTTTTCCCTTTATAACGAGTAGAAATTTGTGTTTTTTCTTTGGTAACGAGTTTGAATACATGTTTTATTTTTATTAACGAGTTCAAATTTGTGTTTTTGTACGGTAACGAGTTGTCCTTCCCGAAAAAATGTCTTTTTCCCTAATAACGAGTTGACATCACCGGAAATTTGTGTTTTCCCTTTATAACGAGTAGAAATTTGTGTTTTTCTTTGGTAACGAGTTCGAATTCATGTTTTCTTCTATTTAACGAGTTCAAATTTGTGTTTTTTCTTTGGTAACGAGTTCAAATTCATGTTTTCTTCTTATTAACGAGTTCAAATTTTTGTTTTTCTCTGGTAACGAGTTGTGCTTGCAGATAAAATGTTTTTTTCCCTAATAACGAGTTGACATCGCCGGAAATTTGTGTTTTCACTCTATAACGAGTAGAAATTTGTGTTTTTTCTTTGGTAACGAGTTCGAATTCATGTTTTCTTTATTTAACGAGTACAAATTTGTGTTTTTCTCTGGTAACGAGTTGTCCTTGCAGATAAAATGTTTTTTCCCTAATAACGAGTTGACATCGCCGGAAATTTGTGTTTTCACTTTATAACGAGTAAAAATTTGTGTTTTTTCTTGGGTAACGAGGTCGAATTCATGTTTTCTTCTTATTAACGAGTTCAAATTTGTGTTTATCTCTGGTAACGAGGTTTCCTTCCAGAAGAAAATGTCTTTTTCCCTAATAACGAGTTGACATCGCCGGAAATTTGTGTTTTCCCTTTATAACGAGTAGAAATTTATGTTTTTTCTTTCGTAACGAGTTCGAATTAATGTTTTCTTCTATTTAATGAGTTCAAATTTGTGTTTTTCTCTCGGTAACGAGTTTTCCTTGCGGATAAAATGTTTTTTTCCCTAATAACGAGTTGACATCGCCGAAAATTTGTGTTTTCTCTTTATAACGAGTAAAAATTTGTGATTTTTCTTTGGTAACGAGTTCGAATTCATGTTTTCTTCTTATTAACGAGTTCAAATTTGTGTTTTTCTCACGGTAACGAGTTGTCCTTCCGAGAAAAAAATGTCTTTTTCCCTAATAACGAGTTGACATCGCCGGAAATTTTGTTTTCCCTTTATAACGAGTATAAATTTGTGTTTTTTCTTTGGTTACGAGTTCGAATTCATGTTTTCTTCTTATTAACGAGTTAAAATTTGTGTTTTTCTCTCGGTAACGAGTTGTCCTTCCGGAAAAAATGTCTTTTTCCCAAATAACGAGTTGACATCGGCAGAAATTTGTGTTTTCCCTTTATAACGAGTAGAAATTTGTGTTTTTTCTTTGGTAACGAGTTTGAATTCATGTTTTATTTTTATTAACGAGTTCAAATTTGTGTTTTTCTCTGGTAACGAGTTGTCCTTCCAGAAAAAATGTCTTTTTCCCTAATAACGAGTTGACATCACTGGAAATTTGTGTTTCCCTTTATAACGAGTAGAAATTTGTGTTTTTTCTTTGGTAACGAGTTCGAATTCATGTTTTCTTCTTATTAACGAGTTCAAATTGGTGTTTTTCTCTGGTAACGAGTTGTCCTTCCAGAAAAAAATGTCTTTTTCCTTAATAACGAGTTCACGTCGCAGAAATTTGTGTTTTCCCTTTATAACGAGTAGAAATTTGTGTTTTTTCTTTAGTGACGAGTTCGAATTCAAGTTTTCTTCATATCAACGAGTTCAAATTTGTGTTTTTCTCTCGTAACGAGTTGTCCTTGCGGATAAAATGTCTTTTTCCCTAATAACGAGTTGACATCGCCGGAAATTTGTGTTTTCTCTTTATAATGAGTAAAAATTTGTGTTTTTTCTTTGGTAACGAGTTCGAATTCATGTTTTCTTCTTATTAACGAGTTCAAATTTTTGTTTTTCTCTCGGTAACGAGTTGTCCTTCAAGAAAAAAATGTCTTTTTCCCGAATAACGAGTTGACATCGCCGGAAATTTGTGTTTTCCCTTTATAACGAGTAGAAATTTGTGTTTTTTCTTTGGTAACGAGTTCGAATTAATGTTTTCTTCTATTTAACGAGTTCAAATTTGTGTTTTCTCTCGGTAACGAGTTTTCCTTGCGGATAAAATGTTTTATTCCCTAATAACGAGTTGACATCGCCGGAAATTTGTGTTTTCTCTTTATAACGAGTAAAAATTTGTGTTTTTTCTTTGGTAACGAGTTCGAATTCATGTTTTCTTCTTATTAACGAGTTCAAATTTGTGTTTTTCTCTCGGTAACGAGTTGTCCTTCCGAGAAAAAAATGTCTTTTTCCCTAATAACGAGTTGACATCGCCGGAAATTTGTGTTTTCCCTTTATAACGAGTAGAAATTTGTGTTTTTTCTTTGGTAACGAGTTCGAATTAATGTTTTCTTATATTTAACGAGTTCAAATTTGTGTTTTTCTCTGGTAACGAGTTTTCCTTGCAGATAAAATGTTTTTTTCCCTAATAACGAGTTGACATCGCCGGAAATTTGTGTTTTCTCTTTATAACGAGTAAAAATTTGTGTTTTTTCTTTGGTAACGAGTTCGAATTCATGTTTTCTTCTTATTAACAAGTTCAAATTTGTGTTTTTTCTGCGGTAACGAGTTGTCCTTCCGAAACAAATGTCCTTTTCCCTAATAACGAGTTGACATCGCCGGAAATTTGTGTTTTCCCTTTATAACGAGTATAAATTTGTGTTTTTTCTTTGGTAACGAGTTCGAATTCATGTTTTCTTCTTATTAACGAGTTCAAATTTGTGTTTTTCACTGGTAACGAGTTGTCCTTCCAGAAAAAATGTCTTTTTCCCGAATAACGAGTTGACATCGGCGGAAATTTGTGTTTTCCCTTTATAACGAGTAGAAATTTGTGTTTTTTCTTTGGTAACGAGTTTGAATACATGTTTTATTTTTATTAACGAGTTCAAATTTGTGTTTTTGTCTGGTAACGAGTTGTCCTTCCCGAAAAAATGTCTTTTTCCCTAATAACGAGTTGACATCACCGGAAATTTGTGTTTTCCCTTTATAACGAGTAGAAATTTGTGTTTTTTCTTTGGTAACGAGTTCGAATTCATGTTTTCTTCTATTTAACGAGTTCAAATTTGTGTTTTTTCTTTGGTAACGAGTTCAAATTCATGTTTTCTTCTTATTAACGAGTTCAAATTTGTGTTTTTTCTCGGTAACGAGTTGTGCTTGCAGATAAAATGTGCTTTTTTTCCCTAATAACGAGTTGACATCGCCGGAAATTTGTGTTTTCACTCTACAACGAGTAGAAATTTGTGTTTTTTCTTTGGTAACGAGTTCGAATTCATGTTTTCTTTATTTAACGAGTACAAATTTGTGTTTTTCTCTCGGTAACGAGTTGTCCTTGCGGATAAAATGTTTTTTTCCCTAATAACGAGTTGACATCGCCGGAAATTTGTGTTTTCACTTTATAACGAGTAAAAATTTGTGTTTTTTCTTGGGTAACGAGGTCGAATTCATGTTTTCTTCTTATTAACGAGTTCAAATTTGTGTTTATCTCTCGGTAACGAGGTTTCCTTCAGAAGAAAATGTCTTTTTCCCTAATAACGAGTTGACATCGCCGGAAATTTGTGTTTTCCCTTTATAACGAGTAGAAATTTATGTTTTTTCTTTCGTAACGAGTTCGAATTAATGTTTTCTTCTATTTAACGAGTTCAAATTTGTGTTTTTCTCTCGGTAACGAGTTTTCCTGGCGATAAAATGTTTTTTTCCCTAATAACGAGTTGACATCGCCGAAAATTTGTGTTTTCTCTTTATAACGAGTAAAAATTTGTGATTTTTCTTTGGTAACGAGTTCGAATTCATGTTTTCTTCTTATTAACGAGTTCAAATTTGTGTTTTTCTCTCGGTAACGAGTTGTCCTTCCGAGAAAAAAATGTCTTTTTCCCTAATAACGAGTTGACATCGCCGGAAATTTGTTTTCCCTTTATAGCGAGTATAAATTTGTGTTTTTTCTTTGGTTACGAGTTCGAATTCATGTTTTCTTCTTATTAACGAGTTAAAATTTGTGTTTTTCTCGGTAACGAGTTGTCCTTCCGAAAAAATGTCTTTTTCCCAAATAACGAGTTGACATCGGCGGAAATTTGTGTTTTCCCTTTATAACGAGTAGAAATTTGTGTTTTTTCTTTGGTAACGAGTTTGAATTCATGTTTTATTTTTATTAACGAGTTCAAATTTGTGTTTTTCTCTCGGTAACGAGTTGTCCTTCCGAAAAAATGTCTTTTTCCCTAATAACGAGTTGACATCACTGGAAATTTGTGTTTCCCTTTATAACGAGTAGAAATTTGTGTTTTTTCTTTGGTAACGAGTTCGAATTCATGTTTTCTTCTTATTAACGAGTTCAAATTGGTGTTTTTCTCTGGTAACGAGTTGTCCTTCCAGAAAAAATGTCTTTTTCCTTAATAACGAGTTCACGTCGCAGAAATTTGTGTTTTCCCTTTATAACGAGTAGAAATTTGTGTTTTTTCTTTGGTGATGAGTTCGAATTCAAGTTTTCTTCATATCAACGAGTTCAAATTTGTGTTTTTCTCTGTTAACGAGTTGTCCTTGCGCAGATAAAATGTCTTTTTCCCTAATAACGAGTTGACATCGCCGGAAATTTGTGTTTTCTCTTTATAATGAGTAAAAATTTGTGTTTTTTCTTTGGTAACGAGTTCGAATTCATGTTTTCTTCTTATTAACGAGTTCAAATTTGTGTTTTTCTCTGGTAACGAGTTGTCCTTCAAGAAAAAAATGTCTTTTTCCCGAATAACGAGTTGACATCGCCGGAAATTTGTGTTTTCCCTTTATAACGAGTAGAAATTTGTGTTTTTTCTTTGGTAACGAGTTCGAATTAATGTTTTCTTCTATTTAACGAGTTCAAATTTGTGTTTTTCTCTGGTAACGAGTTTTCCTTGCAGATAAAATGTTTTATTCCCTAATAACGAGTTGACATCGCCGGAAATTTGTGTTTTCTATTTATAACGAGTAAAAATTTGTGTTTTTTCTTTGGTAACGAGTTCGAATTCATGTTTTCTTCTTATTAACGAGTTCAAATTTGTGTTTATCTCTGGTAACGAGGTTTCCTTCCAGAAGAAAATGTCTTTTTCCCTAATAACGAGTTGACATCGCCGGAAATTTGTGTTTTCCCTTTATAACGAGTAGAAATTTATGTTTTTTCTTTCGTAACGAGTTCGAATTAATGTTTTCTTCTATTTAATGAGTTCAAATTTGTGTTTTTCTCTCGGTAACGAGTTTTCCTTGCGGATAAAATGTTTTTTTCCCTAATAACGAGTTGACATCGCCGAAAATTTGTGTTTTCTCTTTATAACGAGTAAACATTTGTGATTTTTCTTTGGTAACGAGTTCGAATTCATGTTTTCTTCTTATTAACGAGTTCAAATTTGTGTTTTTCTCTGGTAACGAGTTGTCCTTCCAGAAAAAAATGTCTTTTTCCCTAATAACGAGTTGACATCGCCGGAAATTTGTGTTTTCCCTTTATAACGAGTATAAATTTGTGTTTTTTCTTTGGTTACGAGTTCGAATTCATGTTTTCTTCTTATTAACGAGTTAAAATTTGTGTTTTTCTCTGGTAACGAGTTGTCCTTCCAGAAAAAATGTCTTTTTCCCAAATAACGAGTTGACATCGGCGGAAATTTGTGTTTTCCCTTTATAACGAGTAGAAATTTATGTTTTTTCTTTGGTAACGAGTTTGAATACATGTTTTATTTTTATTAACGAGTTCAAATTTGTGTTTTTGTCTGGTAACGAGTTGTCCTTCCCGAAAAAATGTCTTTTTCCCTAATAACGAGTTGACATCACCGGAAATTTGTGTTTTCCCTTTATAACGAGTAGAAATTTGTGTTTTTTCTTTGGTAACGAGTTCGAATTCATGTTTTCTTCTATTTAACGAGTTCAAATTTGTGTTTTTTCTTTGGTAACGAGTTCAAATTCATGTTTTCTTCTTATTAACGAGTTCAAATTTTTGTTTTTCTCGGTAACGAGTTGTGCTTGCGAGATAAAATGTTTTTTTTTCCCTAATAACGAGTTGACATCGCCGGAAATTTGTGTTTTCACTCTATAACGAGTAGAAATTTGTGTTTTTTCTTTGGTAACGAGTTCGAATTCATGTTTTCTTTATTTAACGAGTACAAATTTGTGTTTTTCTCTGGTAACGAGTTGTCCTTACAGATAAAATGTTTTTTTTCCCTAATAACGAGTTGACATCGCCGGAAATTTGTGTTTTCACTTTATAACGAGTAAAAATTTGTGTTTTTTCTTGGGTAACGAGTTCGAATTCATGTTTTCTTCTTATTAACGAGTTCAAATTTGTGTTTATCTCTCGGTAACGAGGTTTCCTTCCGAAGAAAATGTCTTTTTCCCTAATAACGAGTTGACATCGCCGGAAATTTGTGTTTTCCCTTTATAACGAGTAGAAATTTATGTTTTTTCTTTCGTAACGAGTTCGAATTAATGTTTTCTTCTATTTAACGAGTTCAAATTTGTGTTTTTCACTGGTAACGAGTTTTCCTTGCGGATAAAATGTTTTTTCCCTAATAACGAGTTGACATCGCCGAAAATTTGTGTTTTCTCTTTATAACGAGTAAAAATTTGTGATTTTTCTTTGGTAACGAGTTCGAATTCATGTTTTCTTCTTATTAACAAGTTCAAATTTGTGTTTTTCTCGGTAACGAGTTGTCCTTCCGGAAAAAATGTCTTTTTCCCTAATAACGAGTTGACATCGCCGGAAATTTGTGTTTTCCCTTTATAACGAGTATAAATTTGTGTTTTTTCTTTGGTTACGAGTTCGAATTCATGTTTTCTTCTTATTAACGAGTTAAAATTTGTGTTTTTCTACGGTAACGAGTTGTCCTTCCGAAAAAATGTCTTTTTCCCGAATAACGAGTTGACATCGGCGAAATTTGTGTTTTCCCTTTATAACGAGTAGAAATTTGTGTTTTTTCTTTGGTAACGAGTTTGAATTCATGTTTTATTTTTATTAACGAGTTCAAATTTGTGTTTTTCTCTGGTAACGAGTTGTCCTTCCAGAAAAAATGTCTTTTTCCCTAATAACGAGTTGACATCACCGGAAATTTGTGTTTCCCTTTATAACGAGTAGAAATTTGTGTTTTTTCTTTGGTAACGAGTTCGAATTCATGTTTTCTTCTTATTAACGAGTTCAATTTGGTGTTTTTCTCTGGTAACGAGTTGTCCTTCCAGAAAAATGTCTTTTTCCTTAACAACGAGTTCACGTCGCAGAAATTTGTGTTTTCCCTTTATAACGAGTAGAAATTTGTGTTTTTTCTTTGGTAACGAGTTCGAATTCAAGTTTTCATCATATCAACGAGTTCAAATTTGTGTTTTTCTCTGTTAACGAGTTGTCCTTGCAGATAAAATGTCTTTTTCCCTAATAACGAGTTGACATCGCCGGAAATTTGTGTTTTCACTCTATAACGAGTAGAAATTTGTGTTTTTTCTTTGGTAACGAGTTCGAATTCATGTTTTCTTTATTTAACGAGTACAAATTTGTGTTTTTCTCTGCGGTAACGAGTTGTCCTTGCGAGATAAAATGTTTTTTTCCCTAATAACGAGTTGACATCGCCGGAAATTTGTGTTTTCACTTTATAACGAGTAAAAATTTGTGTTTTTTCTTGGGTAACGAGGTCGAATTCATGTTTTCTTCTTATTAACGAGTTCAAATTTGTGTTTATCTCTCGGTAACGAGGTTTCCTTCCGAGAAGAAAATGTCTTTTTCCCTAATAACGAGTTGACATCGCCGGAAATTTGTGTTTTCCCTTTATAACGAGTAGAAATTTATGTTTTTTCTTTCGTAACGAGTTCGAATTAATGTTTTCTTCTATTTAACGAGTTCAAATTTGTGTTTTTCTCTGGTAACGAGTTTTCCTTGCAGATAAAATGTTTTTTTCCCTAATAACGAGTTGACATCGCCGAAAATTTGTGTTTTCTCTTTATAACGAGTAAAAATTTGTGATTTTTCTTTGGTAACGAGTTCGAATTCATGTTTTCTTCTTATTAACGAGTTCAAATTTGTGTTTTTCTCTGGTAACGAGTTGTCCTTCCAGAAAAAAATGTCTTTTTCCCTAATAACGAGTTGACATCGCCGGAAATTTCTGTTTTCCCTTTATAACGAGTATAAATTTGTGTTTTTTCTTTGGTTACGAGTTCGAATTCATGTTTTCTTCTTATTAACGAGTTAAAATTTGTGTTTTTCTCGGTAACGAGTTGTCCTTCCGGAAAAAATGTCTTTTTCCCAAATAACGAGTTGACATCGGCGAAATTTGTGTTTTCCCTTTATAACGAGTAGAAATTTGTGTTTTTTCTTTGGTAACGAGTTTGAATTCATGTTTTATTTTTATTAACGAGTTCAAATTTGTGTTTTTCTCTCGGTAACGAGTTGTCCTTCCGAAAAAATGTCTTTTTCCCTAATAACGAGTTGACATCACCGGAAATTTGTGTTTCCCTTTATAACGAGTAGAAATTTGTGTTTTTTCTTTGGTAACGAGTTCGAATTCATGTTTTCTTCTTATTAACGAGTTCAAATTGGTGTTTTTCTGCGGTAACGAGTTGTCCTTCCGAGAAAAAAAATGTCTTTTTCCTTAATAACGAGTTCACGTCGCAGAAATTTGTGTTTTCCCTTTATAACGAGTAGAAATTTGTGTTTTTTCTTTGGTAACGAGTTCGAATTCAAGTTTTCTTCATATCAACGAGTTCAAATTTGTGTTTTTCTCTGTTAACGAGTTGTCCTTGCAGATAAAATGTCTTTTTCCCTAATAACGAGTTGACATCGCCGGAAATTTGTGTTTTCTCTTTATAATGAGTAAAAATTTGTGTTTTTTCTTTGGTAACGAGTTCGAATTCATGTTTTCTTCTTATTAACGAGTTCAAATTTTTGTTTTTCTCTGGTAACGAGTTGTCCTTCAAGAAAAAAATGTCTTTTTCCCGAATAACGAGTTGACATCGCCGGAAATTTGTGTTTTCCCTTTATAACGAGTAGAAATTTGTGTTTTTTCTTTGGTAACGAGTTCGAATTAATGTTTTCTTCTATTTAACGAGTTCAAATTTGTGTTTTTCTCTGGTAACGAGTTTTCCTTGCAGATAAAATGTTTTATTCCCTAATAACGAGTTGACATCGCCGGAAATTTGTGTTTTCTCTTTATAACGAGTAAAAATTTGTGTTTTTTCTTTGGTAACGAGTTCGAATTCATGTTTTCTTCTTATTAACGAGTTCAAATTTGTGTTTTTCTCTCGGTAACGAGTTGTCCTTCCGAAAAAAATGTCTTTTTCCCTAATAACGAGTTGACATCGCCGGAAATTTGTGTTTTCCCTTTATAACGAGTAGAAATTTGTGTTTTTTCTTTGGTAACGAGTTCGAATTAATGTTTTCTTATATTTAACGAGTTCAAATTTGTGTTTTTCTCTGGTAACGAGTTTTCCTTGCAGATAAAATGTTTTTTTCCCTAATAACGAGTTGACATCGCCGGAAATTTGTGTTTTCTCTTTATAACGAGTAAAAATTTGTGTTTTTTCTTTGGTAACGAGTTCGAATTCATGTTTTCTTCTTATTAACAAGTTCAAATTTGTGTTTTTCTCTGGTAACGAGTTGTCCTTCCAGAAACAAATGTCCTTTTCCCTAATAACGAGTTGACATCGCCGGAAATTTGTGTTTTCCCTTTATAACGAGTATAAATTTGTGTTTTTTCTTTGGTAACGAGTTCGAATTCATGTTTTCTTCTTATTAACGAGTTCAAATTTGTGTTTTTTCTCGGTAACGAGTTGTCCTTCCGAAAAAATGTCTTTTTCCCGAATAACGAGTTGACATCGGCGGAAATTTGTGTTTTCCCTTTATAACGAGTAGAAATTTGTGTTTTTTCTTTGGTAACGAGTTTGAATACATGTTTTATTTTTATTAACGAGTTCAAATTTGTGTTTTTGTCTCGGTAACGAGTTGTCCTTCCCGAAAAAATGTCTTTTTCCCTAATAACGAGTTGACATCACCGGAAATTTGTGTTTTCCCTTTATAACGAGTAGAAATTTGTGTTTTTTCTTTGGTAACGAGTTCGAATTCATGTTTTCTTCTATTTAACGAGTTCAAATTTGTGTTTTTTCTTTGGTAACGAGTTCAAATTCATGTTTTCTTCTTATTAACGAGTTCAAATTTGTGTTTTTCTCTAGTAACGAGTTGTGCTTGCAGATAAAATGTTTTTTCCCTAATAACGAGTTGACATCGCCGGAAATTTGTGTTTTCACTCTACAACGAGTAGAAATTTGTGTTTTTTCTTTGGTAACGAGTTCGAATTCATGTTTTCTTTATTTAACGAGTACAAATTTGTGTTTTTCTCTGGTAACGAGTTGTCCTTGCAGATAAAATGTTTTTTTCCCTAATAACGAGTTGACATCGCCGGAAATTTGTGTTTTCACTTTATAACGAGTAAAAATTTGTGTTTTTTCTTGGGTAACGAGGTCGAATTCAAGTTTTCTTCTTATTAACGAGTTCAAATTTGTGTTTATCTCTCGGTAACGAGGTTTCCTTCCGAAGAAAATGTCTTTTTCCCTAATAACGAGTTGACATCGCCGGAAATTTGTGTTTTCCCTTTATAACGAGTAGAAATTTATGTTTTTTCTTTCGTAACGAGTTCGAATTAATGTTTTCTTCTATTTAACGAGTTCAAATTTGTGTTTTTCTCTGGTAACGAGTTTTCCTGGCAGATAAAATGTTTTTTTCCCTAATAACGAGTTGACATCGCCGAAAATTTGTGTTTTCTCTTTATAACGAGTAAAAATTTGTGATTTTTCTTTGGTAACGAGTTCGAATTCATGTTTTCTTCTTATTAACGAGTTCAAATTTGTGTTTTTCTCTGGTAACGAGTTGTCCTTCCGAAAAAAATGTCTTTTTCCCTAATAACGAGTTGACATCGCCGGAAATTTGTGTTTTCCCTTTATAGCGAGTATAAATTTGTGTTTTTTCTTTGGTTACGAGTTCGAATTCATGTTTTCTTCTTATTAACGAGTTAAAATTTGTGTTTTTCTCACGGTAACGAGTTGTCCTTCCGGAAAAAATGTCTTTTTCCCAAATAACGAGTTGACATCGGCGAAATTTGTGTTTTCCCTTTATAACGAGTAGAAATTTGTGTTTTTTCTTTGGTAACGAGTTTGAATTCATGTTTTATTTTTATTAACGAGTTCAAATTTGTGTTTTTCTCTCGGTAACGAGTTGTCCTTCCGAAAAAATGTCTTTTTCCCTAATAACGAGTTGACATCACCGGAAATTTGTGTTTCCCTTTATAACGAGTAGAAATTTGTGTTTTTTCTTTGGTAACGAGTTCGAATTCATGTTTTCTTCTTATTAACGAGTTCAAATTGGTGTTTTTCTCGGTAACGAGTTGTCCTTCAGAAAAAATGTCTTTTTCCTTAATAACGAGTTCACGTCGCGGAAATTTGTGTTTTCCCTTTATAACGAGTAGAAATTTGTGTTTTTTCTTTGGTGATGAGTTCGAATTCAAGTTTTCTTCTTCATATCAACGAGTTCAAATTTGTGTTTTTCTCTCGTTAACGAGTTGTCCTTGCAGATAAAATGTCTTTTTCCCTAATAACGAGTTGACATCGCCGGAAATTTGTGTTTTCTCTTTATAATGAGTAAAAATTTGTGTTTTTTCTTTGGTAACGAGTTCGAATTCATGTTTTCTTCTTATTAACGAGTTCAAATTTGTGTTTTTCTCTCGGTAACGAGTTGTCCTTCAAGAAAAAAATGTCTTTTTCCCGAATAACGAGTTGACATCGCCGGAAATTTGTGTTTTCCCTTTATAACGAGTAGAAATTTGTGTTTTTTCTTTGGTAACGAGTTCGAATTAATGTTTTCTTCTATTTAACGAGTTCAAATTTGTGTTTTTCTCTGGTAACGAGTTTTCCTTGCAGATAAAATGTTTTATTCCCTAATAACGAGTTGACATCGCCGGAAATTTGTGTTTTCTATTTATAACGAGTAAAAATTTGTGTTTTTTCTTTGGTAACGAGTTCGAATTCATGTTTTCTTCTTATTAACGAGTTCAAATTTGTGTTTTTCTCTGGTAACGAGTTGTCCTTCCAGAAAAAAATGTCTTTTTCCCTAATAACGAGTTGACATCGCCGGAAATTTGTGTTTTCCCTTTATAACGAGTAGAAATTTGTGTTTTTTCTTTGGTAACGAGTTCGAATTAATGTTTTCTTCTATTTAACGAGTTCAAATTTGTGTTTTTCTCTGGTAACGAGTTTTCCTTGCAGATAAAATGTTTTTTTCCCTAATAACGAGTTGACATCGCCGGAAATTTGTGTTTTCTCTTTATAACGAGTAAAAATTTGTGTTTTTTCTTTGGTAACGAGTTCGAATTCATGTTTTCTTCTTATTAACAAGTTCAAATTTGTGTTTTTCTCTCGGTAACGAGTTGTCCTTCCGAAAAAAATGTCCTTTTCCCTAATAACGAGTTGACATCGCCGGAAATTTGTGTTTTCCCTTTATAACGAGTATAAATTTATGTTTTTTCTTTGGTAACGAGTTCGAATTCATGTTTTCTTCTTATTAACGAGTTCAAATTTGTGTTTTTCTCGGTAACGAGTTGTCCTTCCAGAAAAAATGTCTTTTTCCCGAATAACGAGTTGACATCGGCGGAAATTTGTGTTTTCCCTTTATAACGAGTAGAAATTTATGTTTTTTCTTTGGTAACGAGTTTGAATACATGTTTTATTTTTATTAACGAGTTCAAATTTGTGTTTTTGTCTGGTAACGAGTTGTCCTTCCCGAAAAAATGTCTTTTTCCCTAATAACGAGTTGACATCACCGGAAATTTGTGTTTTCCCTTTATAACGAGTAGAAATTTGTGTTTTTTCTTTGGTAACGAGTTCGAATTCATGTTTTCTTCTATTTAACGAGTTCAAATTTGTGTTTTTTTCTTTGGTAACGAGTTCGAATTCATGTTTTCTTCTTATTAACGAGTTCAAATTTGTGTTTTTCTCTCGGTAACGAGTTGTGCTTGCGAGAAAAATGTTTTTTTCCCTAATAACGAGTTGACATCGCCGGAAATTTGTGTTTTCACTCTTTATAACGAGTAGAAATTTGTGTTTTTTCTTTGGTAACGAGTTCGAATTCATGTTTTCTTTATTTAACGAGTACAAATTTGTGTTTTTCTCTCGGTAACGAGTTGTCCTTACGGATAAAATGTTTTTTTCCCTAATAACGAGTTGACATCGCCGGAAATTTGTGTTTTCACTTTATAACGAGTAAAAATTTGTGTTTTTTCTTGGGTAACGAGTTCGAATTCATGTTTTCTTCTTATTAACGAGTTCAAATTTGTGTTTTCTCTCGGTAACGAGGTTTCCTTCCGAGAAAAAATGTCTTTTTCCCTAATAACGAGTTGACATCGCCGGAAATTTGTGTTTTCCCTTTATAACGAGTAGAAATTTATGTTTTTTCTTTCGTAACGAGTTCGAATTAATGTTTTCTTCTATTTAACGAGTTCAAATTTGTGTTTTTTCTCGGTAACGAGTTTTCCTTGCGGATAAAATGTTTTTTCCCTAATAACGAGTTGACATCGCCGAAAATTTGTGTTTTCTCTTTATAACGAGTAAAAATTTGTGTTTTTTCTTTGGTAACGAGTTCGAATTCATGTTTTCTTCTTATTAACAAGTTCAAATTTGTGTTTTTCTCTGGTAACGAGTTGTCCTTCCAGGAAAAAATGTCTTTTTCCCTAATAACGAGTTGACATCGCCGGAAATTTGTGTTTTCCCTTTATAACGAGTATAAATTTGTGTTTTTTCTTTGGTTACGAGTTCGAATTCATGTTTTCTTCTTATTAACGAGTTAAAATTTGTGTTTTTCCCTGGTAACGAGTTGTCCTTCCAGAAAAAATGTCTTTTTCCCGAATAACGAGTTGACATCGGCGGAAATTTGTGTTTTCCCTTTATAACGAGTAGAAATTTGTGTTTTTTCTTTGGTAACGAGTTTGAATTCATGTTTTATTTTTATTAACGAGTTCAAATTTGTGTTTTTCTCTGGTAACGAGTTGTCCTTCCAGAAAAAATGTCTTTTTCCCTAATAACGAGTTGACATCACCGGAAATTTGTGTTTTCCCTTTATAACGAGTAGAAATTTGTGTTTTTTCTTTGGTAACGAGTTCGAATTCATGTTTTCTTCTTATTAACGAGTTCAATTTGGTGTTTTTCTCTCGGTAACGAGTTGTCCTTCCAGAAAAATGTCTTTTTCCTTAACAACGAGTTCACGTCGCAGAAATTTGTGTTTTCCCTTTATAACGAGTAGAAATTTGTGTTTTTTCTTTGGTAACGAGTTCGAATTCAAGTTTTCATCATATCAACGAGTTCAAATTTGTGTTTTTCTCTGGTAACGAGTTGTCCTTGCAGATAAAATGTCTTTTTCCCTAATAACGAGTTGACATCGCCGGAAATTTGTGTTTTCTCTTTATAATGAGTAAAAATTTGTGTTTTTTCTTTGGTAACGAGTTCGAATTCATGTTTTCTTCTTATTAACGAGTTCAAATTTGTGTTTTTCTCTGGTAACGAGTTGTCCTTCAAGAAAAAAATGTCTTTTTCCCGAATAACGAGTTGACATCGCCGGAAATTTGTGTTTTTTCTTTGGTAACGAGTTCGAATTAATGTTTTTTCTTTATTTAACGAGTTCAAATTTGTTTTTTCTACGGTACGAGTTTTCCTTGAGATAAAATGTTTTTTTTCCCTAATAACGAGTTGACATCGTGGGAAAATGTCTTTTTCTTAATAACGAGTAAAAATTTGTGTTTTTTCTTTGGTGTTGTTTTCCCATTATAACGAGTAGAAATTTGTGTTTTTTCTTTGGTAACGAGTTCGAATTCATGTTTTCTTCTTATTAACGAGTTCAAATTTGTGTTTTTCTCTGGTAACGAGTTGTCTTTCTAGAAAAAAATGCCTTTTTCCCTAATAACGAGTTGACATCGCCGGAAATTTGTGTTTTCCCTTTATAACGAGTAGAAACTTGTGTTTTTTCTTTGGTAACGAGTTCGAATTAATGTTTTCTTCTTATTAACGAGTTCAAATTTGTGTTTTTCTCACGGTAACGAGTTGTCCTTCCGGAAAAATGTCTTTTTCGCGAATAACGAGTTGACATCGCCGGAAATTTGTGTTTTCCCTTTATAACGAGTAGAAATTTTGTGTTTTATCTATGGTAACGAGTTCGAATGCATGTTTTCTTCTTATTAACGAGTTCAATTTTGTGTTTTTCTCTCGGTAACGAGTTGTCCTTCCGGAAAAAATGTCTTTTTCCCTAATAACGAGTTGACATCGCCGGAAATTTGTGTTTTCCCTTTATAACGAGTAGAAATTTGTGTTTTTTCTTTGGTAACGAGTTTGAATTCATGTTTTCTTCTTATTAACGAGTTCAAAATTGTGTTTTTCTCGGTAACGAGTTGTCCTTCCGAAAAAATGTCTTTTTCCCTAATAACGAGTTGACATCGCCGGAAATTTGTGTTTTCCCTTTATAACGAGTAGAAAATTGTGTTTTTTCTTTGTAACGAGTTCGAATTCATGTTTTCTTCTTATTAACGAGTTCAAATTTGTGTTTTTCTCTCGGTAACGAGTTGTCCTTCCATAAAAAATGTCTTTTTCCCTAATAACAAGTTGACATCACCGGAAATTTGTGTTTTCCCTTTATAACGAGTAGAAATTTGTGTTTTTTCTTTGGTAACGAGTTCGAATTCATGTTTTCTTCTTATTAACGAGTTCAAATTTGTGTTTTTTCTCTTGTAACTAGTTGTCCTTGCGAGAAAAAATGTCTTTTTCCCGATAACGAGTTGACATCGCCGGAAATTTGTGTTTTCCCTTTATAACGATTAGAAATTTGTGTTTTTTCTTTGGTAACGAGTTCGAATTCATGTTTTCTTCTTATTAACGAGTTCAAATTTGTGTTTTCTCTCGGTAACGAGTTGTCCTTCCAGAAAAAATGTCTTTTTCCCTAATATCGAGTTGACATCGCCGGAAATTTGTGTTTTCCCTTTATAACGAGTAGAAATTTGTTTTTTTCTTTGGTAACGAGTTCGAATTCATGTTTTCTTCTTATTAACGAGTTCAAATTTGTGTTTTTCTATGGTAATGAGTTGTCCTTCTAGAAAAAATGTCTTTTTCCCTAATAACAAGTTGACATCACCGGAAATTTGTGTTTTCCCTTTATAACGAGTAGAATTTTGTGTTTTTTCTTTGGTAACGAGTTTGAATTCATGTTTTCTTCTTATTAACGAGTTCAAATTTGTGTTTTTCTCTGGTAACGTGTTGTCCTTCCAGAAAAAATGTCTTTTTCCCTAATAACAAGTTGACATCACCGGAAATTTGTGTTTTCCCTTTATAACGAGTAGAAATTTGTGTTTTTTCTTTGGTAACGAGTTTGAATTCATGTTTTCTTCTTATTAACGAGTTCAAATTTGTGTTTTTCTCTCGGTAACGTGTTGTCCTTCCGGAAAAAATGTCTTTTTCCCTAATAACAAGTTGACATCACCGGAAATTTGTGTTTTCCCTTTATAACGAGAAGAAATTTGTGTTTTTTCTTTGGTAACGAGTTTGAATTCATGTTTTCTTCTTATTAACGAGTTCAAATTTGTGTTTTTCTCTGGTAACGTGTTGTCCTTCCAGAAAAAATGTCTTTTTCCCTAATAACGTGTTGACATCGGCGGAAATTTGTGTTTTCCCTTTATAACGAGTAGAAATTTGTGTTTTTTCTTTGGTAACGAGTTCGAATTCATGTTTTCTTCTTATTAACGAGTTCAAATTTGTGTTTTTCTCTCGGTAACGTGTTGTCCTTCCAGAAAAAATGTCTTTTTCCCTAATAACGAGTTGACATCGGCGGAAATTTGTGTTTTCCCTTTATAACGAGTAGAAATTTGTGTTTTTTCATTGGTAACGAGTTTGAATTCATGTTTTCTTCTTATTAACGAGGTCAAATTTGTGTTTTTCTCTAGTAACGTGTTGTCCTCCCAGAAAAAATGTCTTTTTCCCTAATAACGAGTTGACATCGGCGGAAATTTGTGTTTTCCCATTATAACGAGTAGAAATTTTTGTTTTTTCTTTGGTAACGAGTTTGAATTCATGTTTTCTTCTTATTAACGAGTTCAAATTTGTGTTTTTCTTTGGTAACGTGTTGTCCTTCCAAAAAAAATGTCTTTATAACGAGTAGAAATTTGTGTTTTCCCTTTATAACGAGTAGAAATTTGTGTTTTTTCTTTGGTAACGAGTTTGAATTCATGTTTTCTTCTTATTAACGAGTTCAAATTTTTGTTTTTCTCTCGTAACGTGTTGTCCTTCCAGAAAAAATGTCTTTTTCCATAATAACAAGTTGACATCACAGGAAATTTGTGTTTTCCCTTTATAACGAGTAGAAATTTGTGTTTTTTCTTTGGTAACGAGTTTGAATTCATGTTTTCTTCTTATTAACGAGTCCAAATTTGTGTTTTTCTCTGGTAACGTGTTGTCCTTCCAGAAAAAATGTCTTTTTCCCTAATAACGAGTTGACATCGGCGGAAATTTGTGTTTTCCCTTTATAACGAGTAGAAATTTGTGTTTTTTCTTTGGTAACGAGTTTGAATTCATGTTTTCTTCTTATTAACGAGTTCAAATTTGTGTTTTTCTCTGGTAACGTGTTGTCCTTCCAGAAAAAAATGTCTTTTTCCCTAATCACAAGTTGACATCACCGGAAATTTGTGTTTTCCCTTTATAACGAGTAGAAATTTGTGTTTTTTCTTTGGTAACGAGTTTGAATTCATGTTTTCTTCTTATTAACGAGTTCAAATTTGTGTTTTTCTTTGGTAACGTGTTGTCCTTCCAAAAAAAATGTCTTTATAACGAGTAGAAATTTGTGTTTTCCCTTTATAACGAGTAGAAATTTGTGTTTTTTCTTTGGTAACGAGTTTGAATTCATGTTTTCTTCTTATTAACGAGTTCAAATTTGTGTTTTTCTCTGGTAACGAGTAGTCTTTCCAGAAAAAAATGCCTTTTTCCCTAATAACGAGTAGACATCGCTGGACATTTGTGTTTTCCCTTTATAACGAGTAGAAATTTGTGTTTTTTCTTTGGTAACGAGTTCGAATTCATGTTTTCTTCTTATTAACGAGTTCGAATTTGTGTTTTTCTCTGGTAACGAGTTGTCCATGCAGAAAAATGTTTTTTTCCCTGATAACGAGTTGACATCGCCGGAAATTTGTGTTTTCCCTTTATAACGAGTAGAAATTTGTGTTTTTTCTTGTTTTCCCATTATAACGAGTAGAAATTTGTGTTTTTTCTTTGGTAACGAGTTCGAATTCATGTTTTCTTCTTATGAACGAGTTCAAATTTGTGTTTTTCTCTCGGTAACGAGTTGTCTTTCCGGAAAAAATTTCTTTTTCCCGAATACCGATTTGACATCGCCGTAAATTTGTGTTTTCCCTTTATAACGAGTAGAAATTTGTGTTTTTTCTTTGGTAACGAGTTTGAATTCATGTTTTCTTCTTATTAACGAGTTCAAATTTGTGTTTTTCACTGGTAACGAGTTGTCTTTCTAGAAATAATGTCTTTTTCCTTAATAACGAGTTCACATCGCCGGAAATTTGTGTTTTCCCTTTATAACAAGTAGAAATTTGTGTTTTTTCTTTGGTAACGAGTTCGAATTCATGTTTTCTTCTATTTAACGAGTTCAAATTTGTGTTTTTCTCTGGTAATTTGTTGTCCATGCAGATAAAATGTTTTTTTTCCCTAATAACGAGTTGACATCGCCGGAAATTTGTGTTTTCTCTTTATAACGAGTAAAAATTTGTGTTTTTTCTTTGGTAACGAGTTCGAATTCATGTTTTCTTCTTATTAACGAGTTCAAATTTGTGTTTTTCTCTGGTAACGAGTTGTCCTTCCAGAAAAAAATGTCTTTTTCCCTAATAACGAGTTGACATCGCCGGAAATTTGTGTTTTCCCTTTATAACGAGTAGAAATTTGTGTTTTTTCTTTGGTAACGAGTTCGAATTCATGTTTTCTTCTTATTAACGAGTTCAAATTTGTGTTTTTCACTGGTAACGAGTTGTCCTTCCAGAAAAATGTCTTTTTCACGAATAACGAGTTGACATCGCCGGAAATTTGTGTTTTCCCTTTATAACGAGTAGAATTTTGTGTTTTATCTATGGAAACGAGTTCGAATGCATGTTTTATTCTTATTAACGAGTTCAATTTTGTGTTTTTCTCTGGTAACGAGTTGTCCTGCCAGAAAAAATGTCTTTTTCCCTAATAACGAGTTGACATCGCCGGAAATTTGTGTTTTCCCTTTATAACGAGTAGAAATTTGTGTTTTTTCTTTGGTAACGAGTTCGAATTCATGTTTTCTTCTTATTAACGAGTTCAAATTTGTGTTTTTCTCTAGTAACGAGTTGTCCTTCCAGAAAAAAATGTCTTTTTCCCTAATAACAAGTTGACATCACCGGAAATTTGTGTTTTCCTTTATAACGAGTAGAAATTTTTGTTTTTTCTTTGGTAACGAGTTCGAATTCATGTTTTCTTCTTATTAACGAGTTCAAATTTGTGTTTTTCTCTTGTAACTAGTTGTCCTAGCAGAAAAAATGTTTTTTCCCTGATAACGAGTTGACATCGCCGGAAATTTGTGTTTTCCCTTTATAACGATTAGAAATTTGTGTTTTTTCTTTGGTAAAGAGTTCGAATTCATGTTTTCTTCTTATTAACGAGTTCAAATTTGTGTTTTTCTCTGGTAACGAGTTGTCCTTCCAGAAAAAATGTCTTTTTCCCTAATATCGAGTTGACATCGCCGGAAATTTGTTTTTTCCCTTTATAACGAGTAGAAATTTGTTTTTTTTCTTTGGTAACGAGTTCGAATTCATGTTTTCTTCTTATTAACGAGTTCAAATTTGTGTTTTTCTCTGGTAATGAGTTGTCCTTCTAGAAAAAATGTTTTTTTCCCTAATAACAAGTTGACATCACCGGAAATTTGTGTTTTCCCTTTATAACGAGAAGAAATTTGTGTTTTTTCTTTGGTAACGAGTTTGAATTCATGTTTTCTTCTTATTAACGAGTTCAAATTTGTGTTTTTCTCTGGTAACGTGTTGTCCTTCCAGAAAAAATGTCTTTTTCCCTAATAACAAGTTGACATCACCGGAAATTTGTGTTTTCCCTTTATAACGAGTAGAAATTTGTGTTTTTTCTTTGGTAACGAGTTCGAATTCATGTTTTCTTTTTATTAAAGAGTTCAAATTTGTGTTTTTCACTGGTAACGAGTTGTCCTTCCAGAAAAAATGTCTTTTTCCGGAATAACGTGTTGACATCGAGGGAAATTTGTGTTTTCCCTTTATAACGAGTAGAAATTTTTTTTCCTTTGGTAACGAGTTCGAATTCATGTTTTCTTCTTATTAACGAGTTCAAATTTGTGTTTTTCACTGGTAACGAGTTGTCCTTCAAGAAAAAAATGTCTTTTTCCCTAATAACGAGTTGACATCACCGGAAATATGTGTTTTCCCTATAGAACGAGTAGAAATTTGTGTTTTTTCTTTGGTAACGAGTTTGAATTCATGTTTTCTTCTTATTAACGAGTTCAAATTTGTGTTTTTATCATGTAACGTGTTGTCCTTCCAGAAAAAATGTCTTTTTCCATAATAACAAGTTGACATCACAGGAAATTTGTGTTTTCCCTTTATAACGAGTAGAAATTTGTGTTTTTTCTTTGGTAACGAGTTTGAATTCATGTTTTCTTCTTATTAACGAGTCCAAATTTGTGTTTTTCTCTCGGTAACGTGTTGTCCTTCCAGAAAAAATGTCTTTTTCCCTAATAACGAGTTGACATCGGCGGAAATTTGTGTTTTCCCTTTATAACGAGTAGAAATTTGTGTTTTTTCTTTGGTAACGAGTTTGAATTCATGTTTTCTTCTTATTAACGAGTTCAAATTTGTGTTTTTCTCTCGGTAACGTGTTGTCCTTCCGTAAAAAATGTCTTTTTCCCTAATCACAAGTTGACATCACCGGAAATTTGTGTTTTCCCTTTATAACGAGTAGAAATTTGTGTTTTTTCTTTGGTAACGAGTTTGAATTCATGTTTTCTTCTTATTAACGAGTTCAAATTTGTGTTTTTCTTTGGTAACGTGTTGTCCTTCCAAAAAAAATGTCTTTATAACGAGTAGAAATTTGTGTTTTCCCTTTATAACGAGTAGAAATTTGTGTTTTTTCTTTGGTAACGAGTTTGAATTCATGTTTTCTTCTTATTAACGAGTTCAAATTTTTGTTTTTCTCTGGGTAACGTGTTGTCCTTCCGAAAAAATGTCTTTTTCCATAATAACAAGTTGACATCACAGGAAATTTGTGTTTTCCCTTTATAACGAGTAGAAATTTGTGTTTTTTCTTTGGTAACGAGTTTGAATTCATGTTTTCTTCTTATTAACGAGTCCAAATTTGTGTTTTTCTCTGGTAACGAGTAGTCTTTCCAGAAAAAAATGCCTTTTTCCCTAATAACGAGTAGACATCGCTGGACATTTGTGTTTTCCCTTTATAACGAGTAGAAATTTGTGTTTTTTCTTTGGTAACGAGTTCGAATTCATGTTTTCTTCTTATTAACGAGTTCGAATTTGTGTTTTTCTCTGGTAACGAGTTGTCCTTGCAGATAAAATGTTTTTTTCCCTAATAACGAGTTGACATCGCCGGAAATTTGTGTTTTCCCTTTATAACGAGTAGAAATTTGTGTTTTTTCTTTGGTAACGAGTTGTTTTCCCATTATAACGAGTAGAAATTTGTGTTTTTTTCTTTGGTAACGAGTTCGAATTCATGTTTTCTTCTTATGAACGAGTTCAAATTTGTGTTTTTCTCTGGTAACGTGTTGTCCTTCCAGAAAAAATGTCTTTTTCCCTAATCACAAGTTGACATCACCGGAAATTTGTGTTTTCCCTTTATAACGAGTAGAAATTTGTGTTTTTTCTTTGGTAACGAGTTTGAATTCATGTTTTCTTCTTATTAACGAGTTCAAATTTGTGTTTTTCTTTGGTAACGTGTTGTCCTTCCAAAAAAAATGTCTTTATAACGAGTAGAAATTTGTGTTTTCCCTTTATAACGAGTAGAAATTTGTGTTTTTTCTTTGGTAACGAGTTTGAATTCATGTTTTCTTCTTATTAACGAGTTCAAATTTTTGTTTTTCTCTCGGTAACGTGTTGTCCTTCCGTAAAAAATGTCTTTTTCCCTAATCATAAGTTGACATCACCGGAAATTTGTGTTTTCCCTTTATAACGAGTAGAAATTTGTGTTTTTTCTTTGGTAACGAGTTTGAATTCATGTTTTCTTCTTATTAACGAGTTCAAATTTGTGTTTTTCTTTGGTAACGTGTTGTCCTTCCAAAAAAAATGTCTTTATAACGAGTAGAAATTTGTGTTTTCCCTTTATAACGAGTAGAAATTTGTGTTTTTTCTTTGGTAACGAGTTCGAATTCATGTTTTCTTCTTATGAACGAGTTCAAATTTGTGTTTTTCACTGGTAACGAGTTGTCCTTCCAGAAAAAATGTCTTTTTCCCGAATAACGAGTTGACATCGCCGGAAATTTGTGTTTTCCCTTTATAACGAGTAGAAATTTGTGTTTTTTCTTTGGTAATGAGTTTGAATTCATGTTTTCTTCTTATTAACGAGTTCAAATTTGTGTTTTTCTCTCGGTAACGAGTAGTCTTCCAAAAAAATGCCTTTTTCCCTAATAACGAGTAGACATCGCCGGACATTTGTGTTTTTCCTTTATAACGAGTAGAAATTTGTGTTTTTTCTTTGGTAACGAGTTCGAATTCATGTTTTCTTCTTATTAACGAGTTCGAATTTGTGTTTTTCTCTCGGTAACGAGTTGTCCTTGCGATAAAATGTTTTTTTCCCTAATAACGAGTTGACATCGCCGGAAATTTGTGTTTTCCCTTTATAACGAGTAGAAATTTGTGTTTTTTCTTTGGTAACGAGTTCGAATTCATGTTTTCTTCTTATTAACGAGTTCGAATTTGTGTTTTTCTCTCGGTAACGAGTTGTCCTTCCGAAAAAATGTCTTTTCCCGAATAACGAGTTGACATCGAGGGAAATTTGTGTTTTCCCTTTATAACGAGTAGAAATTTGTGTTTTTTCTTTGGTAACGAGTTGTTTTCCCATTATAACGAGTAGAAATTTGTGTTTTTTCTTTGGTAACGAGTTCGAATTCATGTTTTCTTCTTATGAACGAGTTCAAATTTGTGTTTTTCACTGGTAACGAGTTGTCTTTCCCGAAAAAATTTCTTTTTCCCGAATACCGATTTGACATCGCTGTAAATTTGTGTTTTCCCTTTATAACGAGTAGAAATTTGTGTTTTTTCTTTGGTAACGAGTTTGAATTCATGTTTTCTTCTTATTAACGAGTTCAAATTTGTGTTTTTCACTGGTAACGAGTTGTCTTTCTAGAAATAATGTCTTTTTCCTTAATAACGAGTTCACATCGCCGGAAATTTGTGTTTTCCCTTTATAACAAGTAGAAATTTGTGTTTTTTCTTTGGTAACGAGTTCGAATTCATGTTTTCTTCTATTTAACGAGTTCAAATTTGTGTTTTTCTCTCGGTAATTTGTTGTCCATGCGGATAAAATGTTTTTTTTTCCCTAATAACGAGTTCACATCGCCGGAAATTTGTGTTTTCTCTTTATAACGAGTAAAAATTTGTGTTTTTTCTTTGGTAACGAGTTCGAATTCATGTTTTCTTCTTATTAACGAGTTCAAATTTGTGTTTTTCTCTCGGTAACGAGTTGTCCTTCCGAAAAAAATGTCTTTTTCCCTAATAACGAGTTGACATCGCCGGAAATTTGTGTTTTCCCTTTATAACGAGTAGAAATTTGTGTTTTTTCTTTGGTAACGAGTTCGAATTCATGTTTTCTTCTTATTAACGAGTTCAAATTTGTGTTTTTCATCGGTAACGAGTTGTCCTTCCGTAAAAATGTCTTTTTCACGAATAACGAGTTGACATCGCCGGAAATTTGTGTTTTCCCTTTATAACGAGTAGAATTTTGTGTTTTATCTATGGAAACGAGTTCGAATGCATGTTTTATTCTTATTAACGAGTTCAATTTTGTGTTTTTCTCTGGTAACGAGTTGTCCTGCCAGAAAAAATGTCTTTTTCCCTAATAACGAGTTGACATCGCCGGAAATTTGTGTTTTCCCTTTATAAAGAGTAGAAATTTGTGTTTTTTCTTTGGTAACGAGTTCGAATTCATGTTTTCTTCTTATTAACGAGTTCAAATTTGTGTTTTTCTCTAGTAACGAGTTGTCCTTCCGAAAAAAATGTCTTTTTCCCTAATAACAAGTTGACATCACCGGAAATTTGTGTTTTCCTTTATAACGAGTAGAAATTTTTGTTTTTTCTTTGGTAACGAGTTCGAATTCATGTTTTCTTCTTATTAACGAGTTCAAATTTGTGTTTTTCTCTTGTAACTAGTTGTCCTAGCAAGTAAAAAATGTTTTTTCCCCGATAACGAGTTGACATCGCCGGAAATTTGTGTTTTCCCTTTATAACGATTAGAAATTTGTGTTTTTTCTTTGGTAAAGAGTTCGAATTCATGTTTTCTTCTTATTAACGAGTTCAAATTTGTGTTTTTCTCTCGGTAACGAGTTGTCCTTCCGTAAAAAATGTCTTTTTCCCTAATATCGAGTTGACATCGCCGGAAATTTGTTTTTTCCCTTTATAACGAGTAGAAATTTGTTTTTTTTCTTTGGTAACGAGTTCGAATTCATGTTTTCTTCTTATTAACGAGTTCAAATTTGTGTTTTTCTCTGGTAATGAGTTGTCCTTCTAGAAAAAATGTTTTTTTCCCTAATAACAAGTTGACATCACCGGAAATTTGTGTTTTCCCTTTATAACGAGAAGAAATTTGTGTTTTTTCTTTGGTAACGAGTTTGAATTCATGTTTTCTTCTTATTAACGAGTTCAAATTTGTGTTTTTCTCTCGGTAACGTGTTGTCCTTCCGAAAAAATGTCTTTTTCCCTAATAACAAGTTGACATCACCGGAAATTTGTGTTTTCCCTTTATAACGAGTAGAAATTTGTGTTTTTTCTTTGGTAACGAGTTCGAATTCATGTTTTCTTTTTATTAAAGAGTTCAAATTTGTGTTTTTCATCGGTAACGAGTTGTCCTTCCGTAAAAAATGTCTTTTTCCGGAATAACGTGTTGACATCGAGGGAAATTTGTGTTTTCCCTTTATAACGAGTAGAAATTTTTTTTCCTTTGGTAACGAGTTCGAATTCATGTTTTCTTCTTATTAACGAGTTCAAATTTGTGTTTTTCACTGGTAACGAGTTGTCCATCAAGAAAAAAATGTCTTTTTCCCTAATAACGAGTTGACATCACCGGAAATATGTGTTTTCCCTATATAACGAGTAGAAATTTGTGTTTTTTCTTTGGTAACGAGTTTGAATTCATGTTTTCTTCTTATTAACGAGTTCAAATTTGTGTTTTTATCATGTAACGTGTTGTCCTTCCGAAAAAAATGTCTTTTTCCATAATAACAAGTTGACATCACCGGAAATTTGTGTTTTCCCTTTATAACGAGTAGAAATTTGTGTTTTTTCTTTGGTAACGAGTTTGAATTCATGTTTTCTTCTTATTAACGAGTCCAAATTTGTGTTTTTCTCTCGGTAACGTGTTGTCCTTCCGTAAAAAATGTCTTTTTCCCTAATAACGAGTTGACATCGGCGGAAATTTGTGTTTTCCCTTTATAACGAGTAGAAATTTGTGTTTTTTCTTTGGTAACGAGTTTGAATTCATGTTTTCTTCTTATTAACGAGTTCAAATTTGTGTTTTTCTCTCGGTAACGTGTTGTCCTTCCGTAAAAAATGTCTTTTTCCCTAATCACAAGTTGACATCACCGGAAATTTGTGTTTTCCCTTTATAACGAGTAGAAATTTGTGTTTTTTCTTTGGTAACGAGTTTGAATTCATGTTTTCTTCTTATTAACGAGTTCAAATTTGTGTTTTTCTTTGGTAACGTGTTGTCCTTCCAAAAAAAATGTCTTTATAACGAGTAGAAATTTGTGTTTTCCCTTTATAACGAGTAGAAATTTGTGTTTTTTCTTTGGTAACGAGTTTGAATTCATGTTTTCTTCTTATTAACGAGTTCAAATTTTTGTTTTTCTCTGGTAACGTGTTGTCCTTCCAGAAAAAATGTCTTTTTCCATAATAACAAGTTGACATCACGGAAATTTGTGTTTTCCCTTTATAACGAGTAGAAATTTGTGTTTTTTCTTTGGTAACGAGTTTGAATTCATGTTTTCTTCTTATTAACGAGTCCAAATTTGTGTTTTTCTCTCGGTAACGTGTTGTCCTTCCAGTAAAAAATGTCTTTTTCCCTAATAACGAGTTGACATCGGCGGAAATTTGTGTTTTCCCTTTATAACGAGTAGAAATTTGTGTTTTTTCTTTGGTAACGAGTTTGAATTCATGTTTTCTTCTTATTAACGAGTCCAAATTTGTGTTTTTCTCTCGGTAACGTGTTGTCCTTCCGAAAAAAAGTCTTTTTCCCTAATAACGAGTTGACATCGGCGGAAATTTGTGTTTTCCCTTTATAACGAGTAGAAATTTGTGTTTTTTCTTTGGTAACGAGTTTGAATTCATGTTTTCTTCTTATTAACGAGTTCAAATTTGTGTTTTTCTCTCGGTAACGTGTTGTCCTTCCGAAAAAATGTCTTTTTCCCTAATCACAAGTTGACATCACCGGAAATTTGTGTTTTCCCTTTATAACGAGTAGAAATTTGTGTTTTTTCTTTGGTAACGAGTTTGAATTCATGTTTTCTTCTTATTAACGAGTTCAAATTTGTGTTTTTCTTTGGTAACGTGTTGTCCTTCCAAAAAAAATGTCTTTATAACGAGTAGAAATTTGTGTTTTCCCTTTATAACGAGTAGAAATTTGTGTTTTTTCTTTGGTAACGAGTTTGAATTCATGTTTTCTTCTTATTAACGAGTTCAAATTTTTGTTTTTCTCTCGGTAACGTGTTGTCCTTCCGTAAAAAATGTCTTTTTCCATAATAACAAGTTGACATCACGGAAATTTGTGTTTTCCCTTTATAACGAGTAGAAATTTGTGTTTTTTCTTTGGTAACGAGTTTGAATTCATGTTTTCTTCTTATTAACGAGTCCAAATTTGTGTTTTCTCTCGGTAACGAGTAGTCTTTCCGAAAAAAATGCCTTTTTCCCTAATAACGAGTAGACATCGCCGGACATTTGTGTTTTCCCTTTATAACGAGTAGAAATTTGTGTTTTTTCTTTGGTAACGAGTTCGAATTCATGTTTTCTTCTTATTAACGAGTTCGAATTTGTGTTTTTCTCTGGTAACGAGTTGTCCTTGCAGATAAAATGTTTTTTTCCCTAATAACGAGTTGACATCGCCGGAAATTTGTGTTTTCCCTTTATAACGAGTAGAAATTTGTGTTTTTTCTTTGGTAACGAGTTGTTTTCCCATTATAACGAGTAGAAATTTGTGTTTTTTTCTTTGGTAACGAGTTCGAATTCATGTTTTCTTCTTATGAACGAGTTCAAATTTGTGTTTTTCTCTCGGTAACGTGTTGTCCTTCCGTAAAAAATGTCTTTTTCCCTAATCACAAGTTGACATCACCGGAAATTTGTGTTTTCCCTTTATAACGAGTAGAAATTTGTGTTTTTTCTTTGGTAACGAGTTTGAATTCATGTTTTCTTCTTATTAACGAGTTCAAATTTGTGTTTTTCTTTGGTAACGTGTTGTCCTTCCAAAAAAAATGTCTTTATAACGAGTAGAAATTTGTGTTTTCCCTTTATAACGAGTAGAAATTTGTGTTTTTTCTTTGGTAACGAGTTTGAATTCATGTTTTCTTCTTATTAACGAGTTCAAATTTTTGTTTTTCTCTCGGTAACGTGTTGTCCTTCCGTAAAAAATGTCTTTTTCCCTAATCATAAGTTGACATCACCGGAAATTTGTGTTTTCCCTTTATAACGAGTAGAAATTTGTGTTTTTTCTTTGGTAACGAGTTTGAATTCATGTTTTCTTCTTATTAACGAGTTCAAATTTGTGTTTTTCTTTGGTAACGTGTTGTCCTTCCAAAAAAAATGTCTTTATAACGAGTAGAAATTTGTGTTTTCCCTTTATAACGAGTAGAAATTTGTGTTTTTTCTTTGGTAACGAGTTCGAATTCATGTTTTCTTCTTATTAACGAGTTCAAATTTGTGTTTTTCTCTGGTAACGAGTTGTCCTTCCAAAAAATGTCTTTTTCCCGAATAACGAGTTGACATCGCTGGAAATTTGTGTTTTCCCTTTATAACGAGTAGAAATTTGTGTTTTTTCTTTGGTAATGAGTTTGAATTCATGTTTTCTTCTTATTAACGAGTTCAAATTTGTGTTTTTCTCTGGTAACGAGTAGTCTTTCCGAAAAAAATGCCTTTTTCCCTAATAACGAGTAGACATCGCTGGACATTTGTGTTTTCCCTTTATAACGAGTAGAAATTTGTGTTTTTTCTTTGGTAACGAGTTCGAATTCATGTTTTCTTCTTATTAACGAGTTCGAATTTGTGTTTTTCTCTCGGTAACGAGTTGTCCTTGCGGATAAAATGTTTTTTTCCCTAATAACGAGTTGACATCGCCGGAAATTTGTGTTTTCCCTTTATAACGAGTAGAAATTTGTGTTTTTTCTTTGGTAACGAGTTCGAATTCATGTTTTCTTCTTATTAACGAGTTCGAATTTGTGTTTTTCTCTCGGTAACGAGTTGTCCTTCCGAAAAAATGTCTTTTTCCCGAATAACGAGTTGACATCGAGGGAAATTTGTGTTTTCCCTTTATAACGAGTAGAAATTTGTGTTTTTTCTTTGGTAACGAGTTGTTTTCCCATTATAACGAGTAGAAATTTGTGTTTTTTCTTTGGTAACGAGTTCGAATTCATGTTTTCTTCTTATGAACGAGTTCAAATTTGTGTTTTTTCTCGGTAACGAGTTGTCTTTCCCGAAAAAAATTTCTTTTTCCCGAATACCGATTTGACATCGCCGTAAATTTGTGTTTTCCCTTTATAACGAGTAGAAATTTGTGTTTTTTCTTTGGTAACGAGTTTGAATTCATGTTTTCTTCTTATTAACGAGTTCAAATTTGTGTTTTTCTCTGGTAACGAGTGGTCCTTCCAGAAAAAATGTCTTTTTCCTTAATAACGAGTTCACATCGCCGGAAATTTGTGTTTTCCCTTTATAACAAGTAGAAATTTGTGTTTTTTCTTTGGTAACGAGTTCGAATTCATGTTTTCTTCTATTTAACGAGTTCAAATTTGTGTTTTTCTCTGGTAATTTGTTGTCCATGCAGATAAAATGTTTTTTTTCCCTAATAACGAGTTCACATCGCCGGAAATTTGTGTTTTCTCTTTATAACGAGTAAAAATTTGTGTTTTTTCTTTGGTAACGAGTTCGAATTCATGTTTTCTTCTTATTAACGAGTTCAAATTTGTGTTTTTCTCTGGTAACGAGTTGTCCTTCCAGAAAAAAATGTCTTTTTCCCTAATAACGAGTTGACATCGCCGGAAATTTGTGTTTTCCCTTTATAACGAGTAGAAATTTGTGTTTTTTCTTTGGTAACGAGTTCGAATTCATGTTTTCTTCTTATTAACGAGTTCAAATTTGTGTTTTTCATTGGTAACGAGTTGTCCTTCCAGAAAAATGTCTTTTTCACGAATAACGAGTTGACATCGCCGGAAATTTGTGTTTTCCCTTTATAACGAGTAGAATTTTGTGTTTTATCTATGGAAACGAGTTCGAATGCATGTTTTATTCTTATTAACGAGTTCAATTTTGTGTTTTTCTCTCGGTAACGAGTTGTCCCCGCTAAAAAAAAATGTCTTTTTCCCTAATAACGAGTTGACATCGCCGGAAATTTGTGTTTTCCCTTTATAAAGAGTAGAAATTTGTGTTTTTTCTTTGGTAACGAGTTCGAATTCATGTTTTCTTCTTATTAACGAGTTCAAATTTGTGTTTTTCTCTAGTAACGAGTTGTCCTTCCAGAAAAAAATGTCTTTTTCCCTAATAACAAGTTGACATCACCGGAAATTTGTGTTTTCCTTTATAACGAGTAGAAATTTTTGTTTTTTCTTTGGTAACGAGTTCGAATTCATGTTTTCTTCTTATTAACGAGTTCAAATTTGTGTTTTTCTCTTGTAACTAGTTGTCCTAGCAGAAAAAATGTTTTTTCCCGATAACGAGTTGACATCGCCGGAAATTTGTGTTTTCCCTTTATAACGATTAGAAATTTGTGTTTTTTCTTTGGTAAAGAGTTCGAATTCATGTTTTCTTCTTATTAACGAGTTCAAATTTGTGTTTTTCTCTCGGTAACGAGTTGTCCTTCCGTAAAAAATGTCTTTTTCCCTAATATCGAGTTGACATCGCCGGAAATTTGTTTTTTCCCTTTATAACGAGTAGAAATTTGTTTTTTTTCTTTGGTAACGAGTTCGAATTCATGTTTTCTTCTTATTAACGAGTTCAAATTTGTGTTTTTCTCGGTAATGAGTTGTCCTTCTAGAAAAAATGTTTTTTTCCCTAATAACAAGTTGACATCACCGGAAATTTGTGTTTTCCCTTTATAACGAGAAGAAATTTGTGTTTTTTCTTTGGTAACGAGTTTGAATTCATGTTTTCTTCTTATTAACGAGTTCAAATTTGTGTTTTTCTCTCGGTAACGTGTTGTCCTTCCGAAAAAATGTCTTTTTCCCTAATAACAAGTTGACATCACCGGAAATTTGTGTTTTCCCTTTATAACGAGTAGAAATTTGTGTTTTTTCTTTGGTAACGAGTTCGAATTCATGTTTTCTTTTTATTAAAGAGTTCAAATTTGTGTTTTTCATCGGTAACGAGTTGTCCTTCCGTAAAAAATGTCTTTTTCCGGAATAACGTGTTGACATCGAGGGAAATTTGTGTTTTCCCTTTATAACGAGTAGAAATTTTTTTTTCCTTTGGTAACGAGTTCGAATTCATGTTTTCTTCTTATTAACGAGTTCAAATTTGTGTTTTTCTCGGTAACGAGTTGTCCATCAAGAAAAAAATGTCTTTTTCCCTAATAACGAGTTGACATCACCGGAAATATGTGTTTTCCCTATAGAACGAGTAGAAATTTGTGTTTTTTCTTTGGTAACGAGTTTGAATTCATGTTTTCTTCTTATTAACGAGTTCAAATTTGTGTTTTTATCATGTAACGTGTTGTCCTTCCAGAAAAAATGTCTTTTTCCATAATAACAAGTTGACATCACGGAAATTTGTGTTTTCCCTTTATAACGAGTAGAAATTTGTGTTTTTTCTTTGGTAACGAGTTTGAATTCATGTTTTCTTCTTATTAACGAGTCCAAATTTGTGTTTTTCTCTCGGTAACGTGTTGTCCTTCCGTAAAAAATGTCTTTTTCCCTAATAACGAGTTGACATCGGCGGAAATTTGTGTTTTCCCTTTATAACGAGTAGAAATTTGTGTTTTTTCTTTGGTAACGAGTTTGAATTCATGTTTTCTTCTTATTAACGAGTTCAAATTTGTGTTTTTCTCTGGTAACGTGTTGTCCTTCCAGAAAAAATGTCTTTTTCCCTAATCACAAGTTGACATCACCGGAAATTTGTGTTTTCCCTTTATAACGAGTAGAAATTTGTGTTTTTTCTTTGGTAACGAGTTTGAATTCATGTTTTCTTCTTATTAACGAGTTCAAATTTGTGTTTTTCTTTGGTAACGTGTTGTCCTTCCAAAAAAAATGTCTTTATAACGAGTAGAAATTTGTGTTTTCCCTTTATAACGAGTAGAAATTTGTGTTTTTTCTTTGGTAACGAGTTTGAATTCATGTTTTCTTCTTATTAACGAGTTCAAATTTTTGTTTTTCTCTCGGTAACGTGTTGTCCTTCCTAAAAAATGTCTTTTTCCATAATAACAAGTTGACATCACGGAAATTTGTGTTTTCCCTTTATAACGAGTAGAAATTTGTGTTTTTTCTTTGGTAACGAGTTTGAATTCATGTTTTCTTCTTATTAACGAGTCCAAATTTGTGTTTTTCTCTGGTAACGTGTTGTCCTTCCAGAAAAAATGTCTTTTTCCCTAATAACGAGTTGACATCGGCGGAAATTTGTGTTTTCCCTTTATAACGAGTAGAAATTTGTGTTTTTTCTTTGGTAACGAGTTTGAATTCATGTTTTCTTCTTATTAACGAGTTCAAATTTGTGTTTTTCTCTGGTAACGTGTTGTCCTTCCAGAAAAAATGTCTTTTTCCCTAATCACAAGTTGACATCACCGGAAATTTGTGTTTTCCCTTTATAACGAGTAGAAATTTGTGTTTTTTCTTTGGTAACGAGTTTGAATTCATGTTTTCTTCTTATTAACGAGTTCAAATTTGTGTTTTTCTTTGGTAACGTGTTGTCCTTCCAAAAAAAATGTCTTTATAACGAGTAGAAATTTGTGTTTTCCCTTTATAACGAGTAGAAATTTGTGTTTTTTCTTTGGTAACGAGTTTGAATTCATGTTTTCTTCTTATTAACGAGTTCAAATTTTTGTTTTTCTCTGGTAACGTGTTGTCCTTCCAGAAAAAATGTCTTTTTCCCTAATCATAAGTTGACATCACCGGAAATTTGTGTTTTCCCTTTATAACGAGTAGAAATTTGTGTTTTTTCTTTGGTAACGAGTTTGAATTCATGTTTTCTTCTTATTAACGAGTTCAAATTTGTGTTTTTCTTTGGTAACGTGTTGTCCTTCCAAAAAAAATGTCTTTATAACGAGTAGAAATTTGTGTTTCCCTTTATAACGAGTAGAAATTTGTGTTTTTTCTTTGGTAACGAGTTCGAATTCATGTTTTCTTCTTATTAACGAGTTCAAATTTGTGCTTTTCTCTTGTTACTAGTTGTCATGGCAGAAAAAATGTTTTTCCCTGATAACGAGTTGACATCGCCAGAAATTTGTGTTTTTCCTTTATAACGAGTAGAAATTTGTGTTTTTTCTTTGGTAACGAGTTCGAATTCATGTTTTCTTTATTTAACGAGTTCAAATTTGTGTTTTTCTCTGGTAACTAGTTGTCCTTGCATATAAAATGTTTTTTTCCCTAATAACGAGTTGACATCGCCGGAAATTTGTGTTTTCTCTCTATAACGAGTAAAAATTTGTGTTTTTTCTTTGGTAACGAGTTCGAATTCATGTTTTCTTTTTATTAACGAGTTCAAATTTGTGTTTTTCTCTAGTAACGAGTTGTCCTTCCCGAAAAAATGTCTTTTTCCCTAATAACGAGTTGACATCGCCGGAAATTTGTGTTTTCCCTTTATAACGAGTAGAAATTTGTGTTTTTTCTTTGGTAACGAGTTTGAATTCATGTTTTCTTCTTATTAACGAGTTCAAATTTGTGTTTTTCTCTGGTAACGAGTTGTCTTTCCAGAAAAAAATGCCTTTTTCCCTAATAACGAGTTGACATCGCTGGAAATTTGTGTTTTCCCATTATAACGAGTAGAAATTTGTGTTTTTTCTTTGGTAACGAGTTCGAATTCATGTTTTCTTCTTATGAACGAGTTCAAATTTGTGTTTTTCACTGGTAACGAGTTGTCCTTCCAGAAAAAATGTATTTTTCCCGAATAACGAGTTGACATCGCTAGAAATTTGTGTTTTCCCTTTATAACGAGTAGAAATTTGTGTTTTTTCTTTGGTAACGAGTTCGAATTCATGTTTTCTTCTATTTAACGAGTTCAAATTTGTGTTTTTCTCTGGTAATTTGTTGTCCATGCAGATAAAATGTTTTTTTTCCCTAATAACGAGTTCACATCGCCGGAAATTTGTGTTTTCTCTTTATAACGAGTAAAAATTTGTGTTTTTTCTTTGGTAACGAGTTCGAATTCATGTTTTCTTCTTATTACCGAGTTCAAATTTGTGTTTTTCTCTCGGTAACGAGTTGTCCTTCCAGAAAAAAATGTCTTTTTCCCTAATAACGAGTTGACATCGCCGGAAATTTGTGTTTTCCCTTTATAACGAGTAGAAATTTGTGTTTTTTCTTTGGTAACGAGTTCGAATTCATGTTTTCTTCTTATTAACGAGTTCAAATTTGTGTTTTTCACCGGTAACGAGTTGTCCTTCCGTAAAAATGTCTTTTCGCGAATAACGAGTTGACATCGCCGGAAATTTGTGTTTTCCCTTTATAACGAGTAGAATTTTGTGTTTTATCTATGGAAACGAGTTCGAATGCATGTTTTCTTCTTATTAACAAGTTCAATTTTGTGTTTTTCCGGTAACGAGTTGTCCCGCTTTAAAAAATGTCTTTTTCCCTAATAACGAGTTGACATCGCCGGAAATTTGTGTTTTCCCTTTATAACGAGTAGAAATTTGTGTTTTTTCTTTGGTAACGAGTTCGAATTCATGTTTTCTTCTTATTAACGAGTTCAAATTTGTGTTTTTCTCTGGTAACGAGTTGTCCTTCCAGAAAAAAATGTCTTTCTCCCTAATAACAAGTTGACATCACCGGAAATTTGTGTTTTCCTTTATAACGAATAGAAATTTTTGTTTTTTTCTTTGGTAACGAGTTCGAATTCATGTTTTCTTCTTATTAACGAGTTCAAATTTGTTTTTTTCTCTTGTAACTAGTTGTCCTAGCAGAAAAAATGTTTTTTCCCTGATAACGAGTTGACATCGCCGGAAATTTGTGTTTTCCCTTTATAACGATTAGAAATTTGTGTTTTTTCTTTGGTAAAGAGTTCGAATTCATGTTTTCTTCTTATTAACGAGTTCAAATTTGTGTTTTTCTCTGGTAACGAGTTGTCCTTCCAGAAAAAATGTCTTTTTCCCTAGTATCGAGTTGACATCGCCGGAAATTTGTTTTTTCCCTTTATAACGAGTAGAAATTTGTTTTTTTTCTTTGGTAACGAGTTCAAATTCATGTTTTCTTCTTATTAACGAGTTCAAATTTGTGTTTTTCTCTGGTAATGAGTTGTCCTTCTAGGAAAAATGTTTTTTTCCCTAATAACAAGTTGACATCACCGGAAATT
>JAVUPR010000140.1:0-212829 GCA_036785695.1 Gentiana straminea
TTCGAATTCATGTTTTCTTCATATTAACGAGTTCAAATTCGTGTTTTTCTCTCGGTAACGAGTTGTCCTTGAAGAAAAAAAGTTTTTTTCTCTCGATAACGAGTGGACATCGCCGGAAATTTGTGTTTTCCCTTTATAACGAGTAGAAATTTGTGTTTTATCTTTGGTAACGAGTTCGAATTCATGTTTTCTTCATATTAACGAGTTCAAATTCGTGTTTTTCTGGGTAACGAGTTGTCCTTGAAGAAAAAAAAGGTTTTTTCTCGATAACGAGTGGACATCGCCGGAAATTTGTGTTTTCCCTTTATAACGAGTAGAAATTTGTGTTTTATCTTTGGTAACGAGTTCGAATTCATGTTTTCTTCATATTAACGAGTTCAAATTCATGTTTTTCTCGGGTAACGAGTTGTCCTTGAAGAAAAAAAGGTTTTTTCTCTGATAACGAGTGGACATCGCCGGAAATTTGTGTTTTCCCTTTATAACGAGTAGAAATTTGTGTTTCATCTTTGGTAACGAGTTCGAATTCATGTTTTCTTCAACTCCGGAACGAGTTCAAATTCGTGTTTTTCTCTGCAACGAGTTGTCCTTGAAGAAAAAAGGTTTTTTCTCTGATAACGAGTGGACATCGCCGGAAATTTGTGTTTTCCCTTTATAACGAGTAGAAATTTGTGTTTTATCTTTGGTAACGAGTTCGAATTCATGTTTTCTTCATATTAACGAGTTCAAATTCGTGTTTTCTCGGGTAACGAGTTGTCTTTGAAGAAAAAATGTTTTTTCTCGTATAACGAGTGGACATCGCCGGAAATTTGTGTTTTTCCCTTATAACGAGTAGAAATTTGTGTTTTATCTTTGGTAACGAGTTCGAATTCATGTTTTCTTCATATTAACGAGTTCAAATTCGTGTTTTTCTCGGGTAACGAGTTGTACTTTAAAGAAAAAAGGTTTTTTCTCTCGACAATCGCAGTGGACTTCGCCGTAAATTTGTGTTTTCCCCTTATAATGAAAGTAGAAATTTGTGTTTTATCTTTAGATAACGAGTTCGAATTCATGTTTTATTCATATTAACGAGTTCAAATTCGTGTTTTGCTCCGGTAATGAGTTGTCCTTGAAGAAAAAAAAAGGTTTTTCTCTTGATAACGAGTGAATATCACCGGAAATTTGTGTTTTCCCTTTACAATCAGAGTAGAAATTTGTGTTTTATCTTTGGTAATCTAGTTCGAATTCATGTTTTCTTCATATTAACAAGTTCAAATTCGTGTTTTTTCTCTCGGCAACAAGTTGTCCTGGAAGAAAAAAAAGGTTTTTTTCTCTTATAACGAGTGGACATCGCCGGAAATTTGTGTTTTCCCTTTATAACGAGTAGAAATTGAAGTGTTCTTATCTTTGGTAACGGAGTTCGAATCTTAGGTTTTCTTCATATCATTTGAAGTTCAAATTCATGTTTTTCTCGTAACGAGTTGTCCCTGAAGAAAAATGTTTTTTTTCTCTCGATAACTAGTGGACATCACCGGAAATTTGTGTTTTTCCTTTTATAACGAGTAGAAATTGGTGTTTTATCTTTGGTAACGAGTTCGAATTCATGTTTTCTTCAAATTAACGTAGTTCCAAATTCGTGTTTTTCTTGGGTAAAATTGAGTTATCCTTGAAGAAAAAAAGGTTTTTTCTCCGATAACGCAGTGGACATCGCCGGAAACTTGTGTTTTCCCTTTATAACGAGTAGAAATTTGTGTTTTATCTTTGGTAATCTAGTTCGAATTCAGTGTTTTCTTTCATATTAACGAGTTCAAATTCGTGTTTTCTCTCGGGTAACGAGTTGTCCATGAAGAAGAAAAGGTTTTTTCTTCCGATAACGAGCGGGACATCGCCGGAAATTTGCAAGGTTTTCCTTTTATAGCGAGTAGAAATTTGTGTTTTATCTTGGTAACGAGTTCGAATTCATGTTTTCTTCATATTAACGAGTTCAAATTCGTGTTTTTCTCTCGGTAACGAGTTGTCCTTGAAGAAAAAAAGGTTTTTCTTTGATAACGAGTGGACATCGCCGGAAATTTGTGTTTTCCCTTTATAACGAGTAGAAATTTGTGTTTTATCTTTGGTAACGAGTTCGAATTCATGTTTTCTCTATATTAACGAGTTCAAATTCGTGTTTTTCTCGGGTAACGAGTTGTCCTTGAAGAAAAAAATGTTTTTTCTCGTATAACGAGTGGACATCGCCGGAAATTTGTGTTTTCCCTTTATAACGAGTAGAAATTTGTGTTTTATCTTGCAACGAGTTCGAATTCATGTTTTCTTCATATTAACGAGTTCAAATTCGTGTTTTTCTCGGTAACGGAAGCTGTCCTTGAAGAAAAAAAGGTTTTTTCTCTCGATAACGAGTGGACTTCGCCGGAAATTTGTGTTTTCCCTTTATAACGAGTAGAAATTTGTGTTTTATCTTTGGAAACGAGTTCGAATTCATGTTTTCATCATATTAACGAGTTCAAATTCATGTTTTTCTCGGGTAACGATTTGTCCTTGAAGAAAAAAAAAAAACGTTTTTTCTCCGATAACGAGTGGACATCGCCTGAAATTTGTGTTTTCCCTTTATAACGAGTAGAAATTTGGGTTTTATCTTTGGTAACGAGTTCGAATTCATGTTTTCTTCATATTAACGAGTTCAAATTCGTGCTTTTCTCGGGCAACGAAGTTGTCCTTGATGAAAAAACGGTTTTTTCTCCGATAATGAGTGGACATCGCCGGAAATTTGTGTTTTCCTTTTATAACGAGTAGAAATTTGTGTTTTATCTTTGGCAATCTAGTTCGAATTCATGTTTTCTTCATATTAACGAGTTCAAATTCATGTTTTTCTTGGGTAACGAGTTGTCCTTGAAGAAGAAAAGGTTTTTTCTCCTCGATAACGAGTGGACATCGCCGGAAATTTGTGTTTTCCCTTTATAACAAGTAGAAATTTGGGTTTTATCTTTTGGTAACGAGTTCGAATTCATGTTTTCTTTCATGTTAACGAGTTCAAATTCGTGCTTTCTCTCTGGTAACGAGTTGTCCTTGAAGAAAAAAAGGTTTTTTTCTCTCAAGCAACGAGTGGACATCGCCGGGAAATTTGTGTTTTCCCTTTACAACGAGTAGAAATTTGTGTTTTATCTTTTGCAACGAGTTCGAATTCATGTTTTCTCGTCATATTAACGAGTTCAAATTTGTGTTTTTCTCTCGTTAACGTAGTTTTCCTTGATGAAAAAAAGGTTTTTCCTCCCCGATAACGAGTGGACATCGCCGGAAATTTGTGTTTTCCCTTTATAACGAGTAGAAATTTGTGTTTTATCTTTGGTAACGAGTTCGAATCCATGTTTTCTTCATATTAACGAGTTCAAATTCATGTTTTTCTCGGGTAACGAGATGTCCTCGCCGAAAAAAAATGGTTTTTTTCTCCTCGATAACGAGTTGACATCGCCGGAAATTTGTGTTTTCCCTTTATAACGAGTAGAATTTTGTGTTTTATCTTTGGTAACGAGTTCGAATTCGGCGTTTTCTTCATATTAACGAGTTCAAATTGCCTGTTTTTCTCTCGGGGTAACGAGATGTCCTTGCCGAAAAAATGGTTTTTTCTCTCGATAACGAGTTGACATCGCCGGGAAATTTGTGTTTTCCCTTTATAACGAGTAGAAATTTGTGTTTTATCTTTGGTAACGAGTTCGAATTCATGTTTTCTTCATATTAACGAGTTCAAATTCATGTTTTTCTCTCGGTAACGAGTTTTCCTTGGAAGAAAAACGGTTTTTTCCTTCCGATAACTGAGTGGACATCATCGGAAATTTGGGTTTTCCCTTTATAACGAGTAGAAATTTGGGTTTTATCTTTTTGGTAACGAGTTCGAATTCATGTTTTCTTCATATTAACGAGTTCAAATTCGTGTTTTTCTCTGCAACGAGTTGTCCTTGAAGAAAAAAAGGTTTTTTTCCGATAACGGAGTGACATCGCCTCATTAAAAATTTGTATTTTCCCTTTATAGCGAGTAGAAATTTGTGTTTTATCGTTTGCAACGAGTTCGAATTCATGTTTTCATCATATTAACGAGTTCAAATTCATGTTTTTTCTTCGGGCACCCAGTCCACCTCAAGAAGAAAAAAACGTTTTTTTCCTCTGATAACGAGTGGACATCGCCTGAAATTCTGTGCTTTTCCTCTTTATAACGAGAAAGTAGAATTCAGGGTTCTATCTATGGTAAATTCGAGTTCGAATTCATGTTTTCTTCATATTAATGAGTTCAAATTCGTGTTTTTCTCTCGGTAACGAGTCGTCCCTTGCCAAAAAAAGTGCGTTTTTCTCCGGATAATGCAGTGGACATCGCCGGAAATTTGTGTTTTCCCTTTATAACGAGTATAAATTTGTGTTTTATCTTTGGTAACGGAAGTTCGAATTCATGTTTTCTTCATATTAACGAGTTCAAATTCGTGTTTTTCTCTGGTTAACGAAGATGTCCTTGCCGAAAAGAATGGTTTTTTCTCTCGATAACGAGTTGACACCGTTGGTGAAATTTGTGTTTTCCCTTTTATAACGAGTAGAAATTTGTGTTTTATCTTTGGTAACGAGTTCGAATTCCATGTTTTCTTCATATTAACGAGTTCAAATTCGTGTTTTTCTCTCGGTAATGAGTTGTCCTTGAAGAAAAAAGGTTTTTTCTCCGATAACGGGACATCGCCGGAAATTTGTGTTTTCCCTTTATAACCAGGTAGAAATTTGTGTTTTATCTTTGGTAACGAGTTCTAATTCATGTTTTATTCATATTAACGAGTTCAAATTCGTGTTTTTCTCTCGCAACGAGTTGTCCTTGAAGAAAAAAAGGTGTTTTCTCTCGATAACGAGTGGACATCGCCGGAAATTCTGTGTTTTCCCTTTATAACGAGTAGAAATTTGTGTTTTATCTTTGGTAACGAGTTCCGAATTCATGTTTTCTTCATATTAACGAGTTCAAATTCATGTTTTTCTCTCAATTACGTGTTGTCCTTTGAAGAAAAAAGGTTTTTTCTCCTCGATAACGCATTGGACATCGCCGGAACATTTGTGTTTTCCTTATGTTCACGAGTAGAAATTCGTGTTTTATCTTTGGCAATGAAGTTCAAATTCATGTTTTCTTCATATTAATCGAGTGTCTACTCCGTGTTTTTCTCGGGTAACTGTGTTGTCCTTGAAGAAAAAAAGGTTTTTCTCTCGAGAACGAGTGGACATCGCCGGAAATTTTTGTTTTCCCTTTATAGCGAGTAGAAATTTCAGTTTTATCTCTGCAAATGAGTTCGAATTCAAGGTTTTCTTCATATTAACGAGTTCAAATTCGTGTTTTTCTCGGGTAACGAAGTTGTCCTTGAAGAAAAAAAAGGTTTTTTCTCCGATAACGCAGTGGGCATTACCGGAAATTTGGGTTTTCCCTTTATAACGAGTAGAAATTTGTGTTTTATCTTTGGTAACGAGTTCGAATTCATGTTTTCTTCATATTAACGAGTTCAAATTCATGTTTTTCTCGGGTAACGAGTTGTCCTTGAAGAAAAAAGGTTTTTTCTCTGATAACGAGTGGACATCGCCGGAAATTTGTGTTTTCCCTTTATAACGAGTAGAAATTTGTGTTTTATCTTTGGTAACGAGTTCGAATTCATGTTTTCTTCATATTAACGAGTTCAAATTCGTGTTTTTCGCTGGTAACGAGTTGTCCTTGAAGAAAAAAAGGTTTTTTCTCTGATAACGAGTGGACATCGCCGGAAATTTGTGTTTTCCCTTTATAACGAGTAGAAATTTGTGTTTTATCTTTGGTAACGAGTTCGAATTCATGTTTTATTCATATTAACGAGTTCAAATTGGTGTTTTTCTCGGGTAACGAGTTGTCCTTGAAGAAAAAAGGTTTTTTCTCTGATAACGAGTGGACATCGCCGGAAATTTGTGTTTTCCTTTATAACGAGTATAAATTTGTGTTTTATCTTTGGTAACGAGTTCGAATTCATGTTTTCTTCATATTAACGAGTTCAAATTCGTGTTTTTCTTGGGTAACGAGTTGTCCTTGAAGAAAAAAAGGTTTTTTCTCTGATAACGAGTGGACATCGCCGGAAATTTGTGTTTTCCCTTTATAACGAGTAGAAATTTGTGTTTTATCTTTGGTAACGAGTTCGAATTCATGTTTTCTTCATATTAACGAGTTCAAATTCGTGTTTTTCTCCGGGGTAACGAGTTGTCCTTGAAGAAAAAAGGTTTTTTCTCTGATAACGAGTGGACATCGCCGGAAATTTGTGTTTTCCCTTTATAACGAGTAGAAATTTGTGTTTTATCTTTGGTAACGAGTTCGAATTCATGTTTTATTCATATTAACGAGTTCAAATTCGTGTTTTTCTCGGGTAACGAGTTGTCCTTGAAGAAAAAAATGTTTTTTCTCTGATAACGAGTGGACATCGCCGGAAATTTGTGTTTTCCCTTTATAACGAGTAGAAATTTGTGTTTTATCTTTGGTAACGAGTTCGAATTCATGTTTTCTTCATATTAACGAGTTCAAATTCGTGTTTTTCTCTGGTAACGAGTTGTCCTTGAAGAAAAAAAGGTTTTTCTCTCGATAACGAGTGGACATCGCCGGAAATTTGTGTTTTCCCTTTATAACGAGTAGAAATTTGTGTTTTATCTTTGGTAACGAGTTCGAATTCATGTTTTCTTCATATTAACGAGTTCAAATTCATGTTTTTCTCGGGTAACGAGTTGTCCTTGAAGAAAAAAGGTTTTTTCTCTCGATAACGAGTGGACATCGCCGGAAATTTGTGTTTTCCCTTTATTGCGAGTAGAAATTTGTGTTTTATCTTTGGTAACGAGTTCGAATTCATGTTTTCTTCATATTAACGAGTTCAAATTCGTGTTTTTCTCGGGTAACGAGTTGTCCTTGAAGAAAAAAGGTTTTTTCTCTCGATAACGAGTGGACATCGCCGGAAATTTGTGTTTTCCCTTTATAACGAGTAGAAATTTGTGTTTTATCTTTGGTAACGAGTTCGAATTCATGTTTTCTTCATATTAACGAGTTCAAATTCGTGTTTTTCTCTCGGTAACGAGTTTTCCGTGAAGAAAAAAGGTTTTTTCTCCGATAACGAGTGTACATCGCCGGAAATTTGTGTTTTCCCTTTTATAACGAGTAAAAATTTGTGTTTTATCTTTGGTAACGAGTTCGAATTCATGTTTTCTTCATATTAACGAGTTCAAATTCATGTTTTTCTCGGGTAACGAGTTGTCCATGAAGAAAAAAAGGTTTTTTCTCTGATAACGAGTGGACATCGCCGGAAATTTGTGTTTTCCCTTTATAACGAGTAGAAATTTGTGTTTTATCTTTGGTAACGAGTTCGAATTCATGTTTTCTTCATATTAACGAGTTTAAATTCGTGTTTTTCTCTGGTAACGAGTTGTCCTTGAAGAAAAAAAGGTTTTTTCTCTCGATAACGAGTGGACATCGCCGGAAATTTGTGTTTTCCCTTTACAACGAGTAGAAATTTGTGTTTTATCTTTGGTAACGAGTTCGAATTCATGTTTTCTTCATATTAACGAGTTCAAATTCGTGTTTTTCTCTGGTAACGAGTTTTCCTTGAAGAAAAAAAGGTTTTTTCTCTGATAACGAGTGGACATCGCCGGAAATTTGTGTTTTCCCTTTATAACGAGTAGAAATTTGTGTTTTATCTTTGGTAACGAGTTCGAATTCATGTTTTCTTCATATTAACGAGTTCAAATTCGTGTTTTTCTCGGGTAACGAGTTGTCCTTGAAGAAAAAAAAGGTTTTTTCTCTCGATAACGATTGACTTCTCGCCGGAAATTTGTGTTTTCCCTTTATAACGAGTAGAAATTTGTGTTTTATCTTTGGTAACGAGTTCGAATTCATGTTTTCTTCATATTAACGAGTTCAAATTCATGTTTTTCTCGGGTAACGATTTGTCCTTGAAGAAAAAAAGGTTTTTTCTCTGATAACGAGTGGACATCGCCGGAAATTTGTGTTTTCCCTTTATAACGAAAGTAAGCTCTTTGCAATGAGTAGAAATTCGTGTTTTTCTCTCGGTAACGAGTTTTCCTTGAAGAAAAAAAAGGTTTTTTCTCCGATAACGAGTGCACATCGCCGGAAATTTGTGTTTTCCCTTTATAGGCGAGTAGTAAATTTGTGTTTTATCTTTGGTAACGAGTTCGAATTCATGTTTTCTTCATATTAACGAGTTCAAATTCGTGTTTTTCTCCGGCAACGTAGTTTTCCTTGAAGAAAAAAAGGTTTTTTTTCTCCGATAACGAGTGGACATCGCCGGAAATTTGTGTTTTCTTTATAACGAGTAGAAATTTGTGTTTTATCTTTGGTAACTTGAGTTCGAATTCATGTTTTCTTCATATTAACGAGTTCAAATTCATGTTTTTCCTCGGGTAACGAGTTGTCCTTGCAAAAAGGTTTTTTCTCCTCGATAACCAGTGGACATCGCCGGAAATTTGTGTTTTCCCTTTATAACGAAAGGGTAGAAATTTGTGTTTTATCTTTGGTAACGAGTTCGAATTCATGTTTTCTTCATATTAACGAGTTCAAATTCGTTCTTTTCCGGTAACGAGTTGTCCTTGAAGAAAAAAAGGTTTTTTCTCTCGATAACGAGTGGACATCGCCGGAAATTTGTGTTTTCCCTTTATAACGAGTAGAAATTTGTGTTTTATCTTTGGTAACGAGTTCGAATTCATGTTTTCTTCATATTAACGAGTTCAAATTCGTGTTTTTCTCGGGTAACGAGTTGTCCTTGAAGAAAAAAAGGTTTTTTCTCTGATAACGAGTGGACATCGCCGGAAATTTGTGTTTTCCCTTTATAACGAGTAGAAATTTGTGTTTTATCTTTGGTAACGAGTTCGAATTCATGTTTTCTTCATATTAACGAGTTCAAATTCGTGTTTTTCTCGGGTAACGAGTTGTCCTTGAAGAAAAAAGGTTTTTTCTCTGATAACGAGTGGACATCGCCGGAAATTTGTGTTTTCCCTTTATAACGAGTAGAAATTTGTGTTTTATCTTTGGTAACGAGTTCGAATTCATGTTTTCTTCATATTAACGAGTTCAAATTCGTGTTTTTCTCGGGTAACGAGTTGTCCTTGAAGAAAAAAAGGTTTTTTCTCTCGATAACGAGTGGACATCGCCGGAAATTTGTGTTTTCCCTTTATAACGAGTAGAAATTTGTGTTTTATCTTTGGTAACGAGTTCGAATTCATGTTTTCTTCATATTAACGAGTTCAAATTCGTGTTTTTCTCGGGTAACGAGTTGTCCTTGAAGAAAAAAAGGTTTTTTTCTCTGATAACGAGTGGACATCGCCGGAAATTTGTGTTTTCCCTTTATAACGAGTAGAAATTTGTGTTTTATCTTTGGTAACGAGTTCGAATTCATGTTTTCTTCATATTAACGAGTTCAAATTCGTGTTTTTCTTGGGTAACGAGTTGTCCTTGAAGAAAAAAAGGTTTTTTCTCTGATAACGAGTGGACATCGCCGGAAATTTGTGTTTTCCCTTTATAACGAGTAGAAATTTGTGTTTTATCTTTGGTAACGAGTTCGAATTCATGTTTTCTTCATATTAACGAGTTCAAATTCGTGTTTTTCTCGGGTAACGAGTTGTCCTTGAAGAAAAAAAGGTTTTTTCTCTGATAACGAGTGGACATCGCCGGAAATTTGTGTTTTCCCTTTATAACGAGTAGAAATTTGTGTTTTATCTTTGGTAACGAGTTCGAATTCATGTTTTCTTCATATTAACGAGTTCAAATTCGTGTTTTTCTCCGGTAACGAGTTGTCCTTGAAGAAAAAAAGGTTTTTTCTCCGATAACGAGTGGACATCGCCGGAAATTTGTGTTTTCCCTTTATAACGAGTAGAAATTTGTGTTTTATCTTTGGTAACGAGTTCGAATTCATGTTTTCTTCATATTAACGAGTTCAAATTCGTGTTTTTCTCGGGTAACGAGTTGTCCTTGAAGAAAAAAAGGTTTTTTCTCGATAACGAGTGGACATCGCCGGAAATTTGTGTTTTCCCTTTATAACGAGTAGAAATTTGTGTTTTATCTTTGGTAACGAGTTCGAATTCATGTTTTCTTCATATTAACGAGTTCAAATTCGTGTTTTTCTCGGGTAACGAGTTGTCCTTGAAGAAAAAAAGGTTTTTTCTCGATAACGAGTGGACATCGCCGGAAATTTGTGTTTTCCCTTTATAACGAGTAGAAATTTGTGTTTTATCTTTGGTAACGAGTTCGAATTCATGTTTTCTTCATATTAACGAGTTCAAATTCGTGTTTTTCTCTCGGTAACGAGTTGTCCTTGAAGAAAAAAAGGTTTTTTCTCCGATAACGAGTGGACATCGCCGGAAATTTGTGTTTTCCCTTTATAACGAGTAGAAATTTGTGTTTTATCTTTGGTAACGAGTTCGAATTCATGTTTTCTTCATATTAACGAGTTCAAATTCGTGTTTTTCTCGGTAACGAGTTGTCCTTGAAGAAAAAAGGTTTTTTCTCCGATAACGAGTGGACATCGCCGGAAATTTGTGTTTTCCCTTTATAACGAGTAGAAATTTGTGTTTTATCTTTGGTAACGAGTTCGAATTCATGTTTTCTTCATATTAACGAGTTCAAATTCGTGTTTTTCTCGGGTAACGAGTTGTCCTTGAAGAAAAAAAGGTTTTTTCTCCGATAACGAGTGGACATCGCCGGAAATTTGTGTTTTCCCTTTATAACGAGTAGAAATTTGTGTTTTATCTTTGGTAACGAGTTCGAATTCATGTTTTCTTCATATTAACGAGTTCAAATTCGTGTTTTTCTCGGTAACGAGTTGTCCTTGAAGAAAAAAGTTTTTTCTCTCGATAACGAGTGGACATCGCCGGAAATTTGTGTTTTCCCTTTATAACGAGTAGAAATTTGTGTTTTATCTTTGGTAACGAGTTCGAATTCATGTTTTCTTCATATTAACGAGTTCAAATTCGTGTTTTTCTCGGGTAACGAGTTGTCCTTGAAGAAAAAAAGGTTTTTTCTCCGATAACGAGTGGACATCGCCGGAAATTTGTGTTTTCCCTTTATAACGAGTAGAAATTTGTGTTTTATCTTTGGTAACGAGTTCGAATTCATGTTTTCTTCATATTAACGAGTTCAAATTCGTGTTTTTCTCGGGTAACGAGTTGTCCTTGAAGAAAAAAAGGTTTTTTCTCTGATAACGAGTGGACATCGCCGGAAATTTGTGTTTTCCCTTTATAACGAGTAGAAATTTGTGTTTTATCTTTGGTAACGAGTTCGAATTCATGTTTTCTTCATATTAACGAGTTCAAATTCGTGTTTTTCTCTCGGTAACGAGTTGTCCTTGAAGAAAAAAAGGTTTTTTCTCCGATAACGAGTGGACATCGCCGGAAATTTGTGTTTTCCCTTTATAACGAGTAGAAATTTGTGTTTTATCTTTGGTAACGAGTTCGAATTCATGTTTTCTTCATATTAACGAGTTCAAATTCGTGTTTTTCTCGGGTAACGAGTTGTCCTTGAAGAAAAAAAGGTTTTTTCTCGATAACGAGTGGACATCGCCGGAAATTTGTGTTTTCCCTTTATAACGAGTAGAAATTTGTGTTTTATCTTTGGTAACGAGTTCGAATTCATGTTTTCTTCATATTAACGAGTTCAAATTCGTGTTTTTCTCGGTAACGAGTTGTCCTTGAAGAAAAAAAGGTTTTTTCTCCGATAACGAGTGGACATCGCCGGAAATTTGTGTTTTCCCTTTATAACGAGTAGAAATTTGTGTTTTATCTTTGGTAACGAGTTCGAATTCATGTTTTCTTCATATTAACGAGTTCAAATTCGTGTTTTTCTCTCGGTAACGAGTTGTCCTTGAAGAAAAAAGGTTTTTTCTCCGATAACGAGTGGACATCGCCGGAAATTTGTGTTTTCCCTTTATAACGAGTAGAAATTTGTGTTTTATCTTTGGTAACGAGTTCGAATTCATGTTTTCTTCATATTAACGAGTTCAAATTCGTGTTTTTCTCTCGGTAACGAGTTGTCCTTGAAGAAAAAAAGGTTTTTTCTCTCGATAACGAGTGGACATCGCCGGAAATTTGTGTTTTCCCTTTATAACGAGTAGAAATTTGTGTTTTATCTTTGGTAACGAGTTCGAATTCATGTTTTCTTCATATTAACGAGTTCAAATTCGTGTTTTTCTCTCGGTAACGAGTTGTCCTTGAAGAAAAAAAGGTTTTTTTCTCCGATAACGAGTGGACATCGCCGGAAATTTGTGTTTTCCCTTTATAACGAGTAGAAATTTGTGTTTTATCTTTGGTAACGAGTTCGAATTCATGTTTTCTTCATATTAACGAGTTCAAATTCGTGTTTTTCTCTCGGTAACGAGTTGTCCTTGAAGAAAAAAAGGTTTTTTTCTCCGATAACGAGTGGACATCGCCGGAAATTTGTGTTTTCCCTTTATAACGAGTAGAAATTTGTGTTTTATCTTTGGTAACGAGTTCGAATTCATGTTTTCTTCATATTAACGAGTTCAAATTCGTGTTTTTCTCGGGTAACGAGTTGTCCTTGAAGAAAAAAAGGTTTTTTCTCTCGATAACGAGTGGACATCGCCGGAAATTTGTGTTTTCCCTTTATAACGAGTAGAAATTTGTGTTTTATCTTTGGTAACGAGTTCGAATTCATGTTTTCTTCATATTAACGAGTTCAAATTCGTGTTTTTCTCGGTAACGAGTTGTCCTTGAAGAAAAAAAGGTTTTTTCTCCGATAACGAGTGGACATCGCCGGAAATTTGTGTTTTCCCTTTATAACGAGTAGAAATTTGTGTTTTATCTTTGGTAACGAGTTCGAATTCATGTTTTCTTCATATTAACGAGTTCAAATTCGTGTTTTTCTCGGGTAACGAGTTGTCCTTGAAGAAAAAAAGGTTTTTTCTCGATAACGAGTGGACATCGCCGGAAATTTGTGTTTTCCCTTTATAACGAGTAGAAATTTGTGTTTTATCTTTGGTAACGAGTTCGAATTCATGTTTTCTTCATATTAACGAGTTCAAATTCGTGTTTTTCTCTCGGTAACGAGTTGTCCTTGAAGAAAAAAAGGTTTTTTCTCCGATAACGAGTGGACATCGCCGGAAATTTGTGTTTTCCCTTTATAACGAGTAGAAATTTGTGTTTTATCTTTGGTAACGAGTTCGAATTCATGTTTTCTTCATATTAACGAGTTCAAATTCGTGTTTTTCTCTCGGTAACGAGTTGTCCTTGAAGAAAAAAAGGTTTTTTCTCCGATAACGAGTGGACATCGCCGGAAATTTGTGTTTTCCCTTTATAACGAGTAGAAATTTGTGTTTTATCTTTGGTAACGAGTTCGAATTCATGTTTTCTTCATATTAACGAGTTCAAATTCGTGTTTTTCTCTCGGTAACGAGTTGTCCTTGAAGAAAAAAAGGTTTTTTCTCTCGATAACGAGTGGACATCGCCGGAAATTTGTGTTTTCCCTTTATAACGAGTAGAAATTTGTGTTTTATCTTTGGTAACGAGTTCGAATTCATGTTTTCTTCATATTAACGAGTTCAAATTCGTGTTTTTCTCTCGGTAACGAGTTGTCCTTGAAGAAAAAAAGGTTTTTTCTCCGATAACGAGTGGACATCGCCGGAAATTTGTGTTTTCCCTTTATAACGAGTAGAAATTTGTGTTTTATCTTTGGTAACGAGTTCGAATTCATGTTTTCTTCATATTAACGAGTTCAAATTCGTGTTTTTCTCGGGTAACGAGTTGTCCTTGAAGAAAAAAAGGTTTTTTCTCAGATAACGAGTGGACATCGCCGGAAATTTGTGTTTTCCCTTTATAACGAGTAGAAATTTGTGTTTTATCTTTGGTAACGAGTTCGAATTCATGTTTTCTTCATATTAACGAGTTCAAATTCGTGTTTTTCTCTCGGTAACGAGTTGTCCTTGAAGAAAAAAAGGTTTTTTCTCTGATAACGAGTGGACATCGCCGGAAATTTGTGTTTTCCCTTTATAACGAGTAGAAATTTGTGTTTTATCTTTGGTAACGAGTTCGAATTCATGTTTTCTTCATATTAACGAGTTCAAATTCGTGTTTTTCTCGGGTAACGAGTTGTCCTTGAAGAAAAAAAGGTTTTTTTCTCTGATAACGAGTGGACATCGCCGGAAATTTGTGTTTTCCCTTTATAACGAGTAGAAATTTGTGTTTTATCTTTGGTAACGAGTTCGAATTCATGTTTTCTTCATATTAACGAGTTCAAATTCGTGTTTTTCTCTCGGTAACGAGTTGTCCTTGAAGAAAAAAAGGTTTTTTCTCCGATAACGAGTGGACATCGCCGGAAATTTGTGTTTTCCCTTTATAACGAGTAGAAATTTGTGTTTTATCTTTGGTAACGAGTTCGAATTCATGTTTTCTTCATATTAACGAGTTCAAATTCGTGTTTTTTCTCGGTAACGAGTTGTCCTTGAAGAAAAAAAGGTTTTTTCTCCGATAACGAGTGGACATCGCCGGAAATTTGTGTTTTCCCTTTATAACGAGTAGAAATTTGTGTTTTATCTTTGGTAACGAGTTCGAATTCATGTTTTCTTCATATTAACGAGTTCAAATTCGTGTTTTTCTCTCGGTAACGAGTTGTCCTTGAAGAAAAAAAGGTTTTTTTCTCGATAACGAGTGGACATCGCCGGAAATTTGTGTTTTCCCTTTATAACGAGTAGAAATTTGTGTTTTATCTTTGGTAACGAGTTCGAATTCATGTTTTCTTCATATTAACGAGTTCAAATTCGTGTTTTTTCTCGGTAACGAGTTGTCCTTGAAGAAAAAAAGGTTTTTTTCTCGATAACGAGTGGACATCGCCGGAAATTTGTGTTTTCCCTTTATAACGAGTAGAAATTTGTGTTTTATCTTTGGTAACGAGTTCGAATTCATGTTTTCTTCATATTAACGAGTTCAAATTCGTGTTTTTCTCTCGGTAACGAGTTGTCCTTGAAAAAAAGGTTTTTTCTCCGATAACGAGTGGACATCGCCGAAATTTGTGTTTTCCCTTTATAACGAGTAGAAATTTGTGTTTTATCTTTGGTAACGAGTTCGAATTCATGTTTTCTTCATATTAACGAGTTCAAATTCGTGTTTTTCTCTCGGTAACGAGTTGTCCTTGAAGAAAAAAAGGTTTTTTCTCCGATAACGAGTGGACATCGCCGGAAATTTGTGTTTTCCCTTTATAACGAGTAGAAATTTGTGTTTTATCTTTGGTAACGAGTTCGAATTCATGTTTTCTTCATATTAACGAGTTCAAATTCGTGTTTTTCTCTCGGTAACGAGTTGTCCTTGAAGAAAAAAAGGTTTTTTCTCCGATAACGAGTGGACATCGCCGGAAATTTGTGTTTTCCCTTTATAACGAGTAGAAATTTGTGTTTTATCTTTGGTAACGAGTTCGAATTCATGTTTTCTTCATATTAACGAGTTCAAATTCGTGTTTTTCTCTCGGTAACGAGTTGTCCTTGAAGAAAAAAAGGTTTTTTCTCCGATAACGAGTGGACATCGCCGGAAATTTGTGTTTTCCCTTTATAACGAGTAGAAATTTGTGTTTTATCTTTGGTAACGAGTTCGAATTCATGTTTTCTTCATATTAACGAGTTCAAATTCGTGTTTTTCTCTCGGTAACGAGTTGTCCTTGAAGAAAAAAAGGTTTTTTCTCCGATAACGAGTGGACATCGCCGGAAATTTGTGTTTTCCCTTTATAACGAGTAGAAATTTGTGTTTTATCTTTGGTAACGAGTTCGAATTCATGTTTTCTTCATATTAACGAGTTCAAATTCGTGTTTTTCTCTCGGTAACGAGTTGTCCTTGAAGAAAAAAAGGTTTTTTCTCCGATAACGAGTGGACATCGCCGGAAATTTGTGTTTTCCCTTTATAACGAGTAGAAATTTGTGTTTTATCTTTGGTAACGAGTTCGAATTCATGTTTTCTTCATATTAACGAGTTCAAATTCGTGTTTTTCTCTCGGTAACGAGTTGTCCTTGAAGAAAAAAAGGTTTTTTCTCCGATAACGAGTGGACATCGCCGGAAATTTGTGTTTTCCCTTTATAACGAGTAGAAATTTGTGTTTTATCTTTGGTAACGAGTTCGAATTCATGTTTTCTTCATATTAACGAGTTCAAATTCGTGTTTTTCTCTCGGTAACGAGTTGTCCTTGAAGAAAAAAAGGTTTTTTCTCCGATAACGAGTGGACATCGCCGGAAATTTGTGTTTTCCCTTTATAACGAGTAGAAATTTGTGTTTTATCTTTGGTAACGAGTTCGAATTCATGTTTTCTTCATATTAACGAGTTCAAATTCGTGTTTTTCTCTCCGGTAACGAGTTGTCCTTGAAGAAAAAAAGGTTTTTTCTCCGATAACGAGTGGACATCGCCGGAAATTTGTGTTTTCCCTTTATAACGAGTAGAAATTTGTGTTTTATCTTTGGTAACGAGTTCGAATTCATGTTTTCTTCATATTAACGAGTTCAAATTCGTGTTTTTCTCGGTAACGAGTTGTCCTTGAAGAAAAAAGGTTTTTTCTCCGATAACGAGTGGACATCGCCGGAAATTTGTGTTTTCCCTTTATAACGAGTAGAAATTTGTGTTTTATCTTTGGTAACGAGTTCGAATTCATGTTTTCTTCATATTAACGAGTTCAAATTCGTGTTTTTCTCTCGGTAACGAGTTGTCCTTGAAGAAAAAAAGGTTTTTTCTCCGATAACGAGTGGACATCGCCGGAAATTTGTGTTTTCCCTTTATAACGAGTAGAAATTTGTGTTTTATCTTTGGTAACGAGTTCGAATTCATGTTTTCTTCATATTAACGAGTTCAAATTCGTGTTTTTCTCTCGGTAACGAGTTGTCCTTGAAGAAAAAAAGGTTTTTTCTCCGATAACGAGTGGACATCGCCGGAAATTTGTGTTTTCCCTTTATAACGAGTAGAAATTTGTGTTTTATCTTTGGTAACGAGTTCGAATTCATGTTTTCTTCATATTAACGAGTTCAAATTCGTGTTTTTCTCTCGGTAACGAGTTGTCCTTGAAGAAAAAAAGGTTTTTTCTCTCGATAACGAGTGGACATCGCCGGAAATTTGTGTTTTCCCTTTATAACGAGTAGAAATTTGTGTTTTATCTTTGGTAACGAGTTCGAATTCATGTTTTCTTCATATTAACGAGTTCAAATTCGTGTTTTTCTCTCGGTAACGAGTTGTCCTTGAAGAAAAAAAGGTTTTTTCTCCGATAACGAGTGGACATCGCCGGAAATTTGTGTTTTCCCTTTATAACGAGTAGAAATTTGTGTTTTATCTTTGGTAACGAGTTCGAATTCATGTTTTCTTCATATTAACGAGTTCAAATTCGTGTTTTTCTCTCGGTAACGAGTTGTCCTTGAAGAAAAAAAAGGTTTTTTCTCCGATAACGAGTGGACATCGCCGGAAATTTGTGTTTTCCCTTTATAACGAGTAGAAATTTGTGTTTTATCTTTGGTAACGAGTTCGAATTCATGTTTTCTTCATATTAACGAGTTCAAATTCGTGTTTTTCTCGGTAACGAGTTGTCCTTGAAGAAAAAAAGGTTTTTTCTCTCCGATAACGAGTGGACATCGCCGGAAATTTGTGTTTTCCCTTTATAACGAGTAGAAATTTGTGTTTTATCTTTGGTAACGAGTTCGAATTCATGTTTTCTTCATATTAACGAGTTCAAATTCGTGTTTTTCTCGGTAACGAGTTGTCCTTGAAGAAAAAAAGGTTTTTTCTCTCGATAACGAGTGGACATCGCCGGAAATTTGTGTTTTCCCTTTATAACGAGTAGAAATTTGTGTTTTATCTTTGGTAACGAGTTCGAATTCATGTTTTCTTCATATTAACGAGTTCAAATTCGTGTTTTTCTCTCGGTAACGAGTTGTCCTTGAAGAAAAAAAGGTTTTTTTTCTCCGATAACGAGTGGACATCGCCGGAAATTTGTGTTTTCCCTTTATAACGAGTAGAAATTTGTGTTTTATCTTTGGTAACGAGTTCGAATTCATGTTTTCTTCATATTAACGAGTTCAAATTCGTGTTTTTCTCTCGGTAACGAGTTGTCCTTGAAGAAAAAAAGGTTTTTTCTCCGATAACGAGTGGACATCGCCGGAAATTTGTGTTTTCCCTTTATAACGAGTAGAAATTTGTGTTTTATCTTTGGTAACGAGTTCGAATTCATGTTTTCTTCATATTAACGAGTTCAAATTCGTGTTTTTCTCGGTAACGAGTTGTCCTTGAAGAAAAAAAGGTTTTTTCTCTCCGATAACGAGTGGACATCGCCGGAAATTTGTGTTTTCCCTTTATAACGAGTAGAAATTTGTGTTTTATCTTTGGTAACGAGTTCGAATTCATGTTTTCTTCATATTAACGAGTTCAAATTCGTGTTTTTCTCTGGTAACGAGTTGTCCTTGAAGAAAAAAAGGTTTTTTTCTCTGATAACGAGTGGACATCGCCGGAAATTTGTGTTTTTCCCTTTATAACGAGTAGAAATTTGTGTTTTATCTTTGGTAACGAGTTCGAATTCATGTTTTCTTCATATTAACGAGTTCAAATTCGTGTTTTTCTCTGGTAACGAGTTGTCCTTGAAGAAAAAAAGGTTTTTTCACTGATAACGAGTGGACATCGCCGGAAATTTGTGTTTTCCCTTTATAACGAGTAGAAATTTGTGTTTTATCTTTGGTAACGAGTTCGAATTCATGTTTTCTTCATATTAACGAGTTCAAATTCGTGTTTTTCTCGGTAACGAGTTGTCCTTGAAGAAAAAAAGGTTTTTTCTCTGATAACGAGTGGACATCGCCGGAAATTTGTGTTTTCCCTTTATAACGAGTAGAAATTTGTGTTTTATCTTTGGTAACGAGTTCGAATTCATGTTTTCTTCATATTAACGAGTTCAAATTCGTGTTTTTCTCTGGTAACGAGTTGTCCTTGAAGAAAAAAAGGTTTTTTCTCTGATAACGAGTGGACATCGCCGGAAATTTGTGTTTTTCCCTTTATAACGAGTAGAAATTTGTGTTTTATCTTTGGTAACGAGTTCGAATTCATGTTTTCTTCATATTAACGAGTTCAAATTCGTGTTTTTCTCTGGTAACGAGTTGTCCTTGAAGAAAAAAAGGTTTTTTTCTCTGATAACGAGTGGACATCGCCGGAAATTTGTGTTTTCCCTTTATAACGAGTAGAAATTTGTGTTTTATCTTTGGTAACGAGTTCGAATTCATGTTTTCTTCATATTAACGAGTTCAAATTCGTGTTTTTCTCTCGGTAACGAGTTGTCCTTGAAGAAAAAAAGGTTTTTTCTCTGATAACGAGTGGACATCGCCGGAAATTTGTGTTTTCCCTTTATAACGAGTAGAAATTTGTGTTTTATCTTTGGTAACGAGTTCGAATTCATGTTTTCTTCATATTAACGAGTTCAAATTCGTGTTTTTCTCTCGGTAACGAGTTGTCCTTGAAGAAAAAAAGGTTTTTTCTCTCGATAACGAGTGGACATCGCCGGAAATTTGTGTTTTCCCTTTATAACGAGTAGAAATTTGTGTTTTATCTTTGGTAACGAGTTCGAATTCATGTTTTCTTCATATTAACGAGTTCAAATTCGTGTTTTTCTCTCGGTAACGAGTTGTCCTTGAAGAAAAAAAGGTTTTTTCTCCGATAACGAGTGGACATCGCCGGAAATTTGTGTTTTCCCTTTATAACGAGTAGAAATTTGTGTTTTATCTTTGGTAACGAGTTCGAATTCATGTTTTCTTCATATTAACGAGTTCAAATTCGTGTTTTTCTCGGTAACGAGTTGTCCTTGAAGAAAAAAAGGTTTTTTCTCTCCGATAACGAGTGGACATCGCCGGAAATTTGTGTTTTCCCTTTATAACGAGTAGAAATTTGTGTTTTATCTTTGGTAACGAGTTCGAATTCATGTTTTCTTCATATTAACGAGTTCAAATTCGTGTTTTTCTCTCGGTAACGAGTTGTCCTTGAAGAAAAAAAGGTTTTTTCTCTCGATAACGAGTGGACATCGCCGGAAATTTGTGTTTTCCCTTTATAACGAGTAGAAATTTGTGTTTTATCTTTGGTAACGAGTTCGAATTCATGTTTTCTTCATATTAACGAGTTCAAATTCGTGTTTTTCTCTCGGTAACGAGTTGTCCTTGAAGAAAAAAAGGTTTTTTCTCTCGATAACGAGTGGACATCGCCGGAAATTTGTGTTTTCCCTTTATAACGAGTAGAAATTTGTGTTTTATCTTTGGTAACGAGTTCGAATTCATGTTTTCTTCATATTAACGAGTTCAAATTCGTGTTTTTCTCGGTAACGAGTTGTCCTTGAAGAAAAAAAGGTTTTTTCTCCGATAACGAGTGGACATCGCCGGAAATTTGTGTTTTCCCTTTATAACGAGTAGAAATTTGTGTTTTATCTTTGGTAACGAGTTCGAATTCATGTTTTCTTCATATTAACGAGTTCAAATTCGTGTTTTTCTCTCGGTAACGAGTTGTCCTTGAAGAAAAAAGGTTTTTTCTCCGATAACGAGTGGACATCGCCGGAAATTTGTGTTTTCCCTTTATAACGAGTAGAAATTTGTGTTTTATCTTTGGTAACGAGTTCGAATTCATGTTTTCTTCATATTAACGAGTTCAAATTCGTGTTTTTCTCGGTAACGAGTTGTCCTTGAAGAAAAAAGGTTTTTTCTCCGATAACGAGTGGACATCGCCGGAAATTTGTGTTTTCCCTTTATAACGAGTAGAAATTTGTGTTTTATCTTTGGTAACGAGTTCGAATTCATGTTTTCTTCATATTAACGAGTTCAAATTCGTGTTTTTTCTCGGTAACGAGTTGTCCTTGAAGAAAAAAAGGTTTTTTCTCCGATAACGAGTGGACATCGCCGGAAATTTGTGTTTTCCCTTTATAACGAGTAGAAATTTGTGTTTTATCTTTGGTAACGAGTTCGAATTCATGTTTTCTTCATATTAACGAGTTCAAATTCGTGTTTTTCTCTCGGTAACGAGTTGTCCTTGAAGAAAAAAAGGTTTTTCTCTCGATAACGAGTGGACATCGCCGGAAATTTGTGTTTTCCCTTTATAACGAGTAGAAATTTGTGTTTTATCTTTGGTAACGAGTTCGAATTCATGTTTTCTTCATATTAACGAGTTCAAATTCGTGTTTTTCTCTCGGTAACGAGTTGTCCTTGAAGAAAAAAAGGTTTTTTCTCTCCGATAACGAGTGGACATCGCCGGAAATTTGTGTTTTCCCTTTATAACGAGTAGAAATTTGTGTTTTATCTTTGGTAACGAGTTCGAATTCATGTTTTCTTCATATTAACGAGTTCAAATTCGTGTTTTTCTCTCGGTAACGAGTTGTCCTTGAAGAAAAAAGGTTTTTTCTCTCGATAACGAGTGGACATCGCCGGAAATTTGTGTTTTCCCTTTATAACGAGTAGAAATTTGTGTTTTATCTTTGGTAACGAGTTCGAATTCATGTTTTCTTCATATTAACGAGTTCAAATTCGTGTTTTTCTCTCGGTAACGAGTTGTCCTTGAAGAAAAAAAGTTTTTTCTCCGATAACGAGTGGACATCGCCGGAAATTTGTGTTTTCCCTTTATAACGAGTAGAAATTTGTGTTTTATCTTTGGTAACGAGTTCGAATTCATGTTTTCTTCATATTAACGAGTTCAAATTCGTGTTTTTCTCTCGGTAACGAGTTGTCCTTGAAGAAAAAAAGGTTTTTTCTCCGATAACGAGTGGACATCGCCGGAAATTTGTGTTTTCCCTTTATAACGAGTAGAAATTTGTGTTTTATCTTTGGTAACGAGTTCGAATTCATGTTTTCTTCATATTAACGAGTTCAAATTCGTGTTTTTCTCGGGTAACGAGTTGTCCTTGAAGAAAAAAAGGTTTTTTCTCTCGATAACGAGTGGACATCGCCGGAAATTTGTGTTTTCCCTTTATAACGAGTAGAAATTTGTGTTTTATCTTTGGTAACGAGTTCGAATTCATGTTTTCTTCATATTAACGAGTTCAAATTCGTGTTTTTCTCTCGGTAACGAGTTGTCCTTGAAGAAAAAAAGGTTTTTTCTCCGATAACGAGTGGACATCGCCGGAAATTTGTGTTTTCCCTTTATAACGAGTAGAAATTTGTGTTTTATCTTTGGTAACGAGTTCGAATTCATGTTTTCTTCATATTAACGAGTTCAAATTCGTGTTTTTCTCTCGGTAACGAGTTGTCCTTGAAGAAAAAAAGGTTTTTTCTCTGATAACGAGTGGACATCGCCGGAAATTTGTGTTTTCCCTTTATAACGAGTAGAAATTTGTGTTTTATCTTTGGTAACGAGTTCGAATTCATGTTTTCTTCATATTAACGAGTTCAAATTCGTGTTTTTCTTTGGTAACGAGTTGTCCTTGAAGAAAAAAAGGTTTTTTCTCTGATAACGAGTGGACATCGCCGGAAATTTGTGTTTTCCCTTTATAACGAGTAGAAATTTGTGTTTTATCTTTGGTAACGAGTTCGAATTCATGTTTTCTTCATATTAACGAGTTCAAATTCGTGTTTTTCTCGGGTAACGAGTTGTCCTTGAAGAAAAAAAGGTTTTTTCTCTGATAACGAGTGGACATCGCCGGAAATTTGTGTTTTCCCTTTATAACGAGTAGAAATTTGTGTTTTATCTTTGGTAACGAGTTCGAATTCATGTTTTCTTCATATTAACGAGTTCAAATTCGTGTTTTTCTCTCGGTAACGAGTTGTCCTTGAAGAAAAAAAGGTTTTTTCTCCGATAACGAGTGGACATCGCCGGAAATTTGTGTTTTCCCTTTATAACGAGTAGAAATTTGTGTTTTATCTTTGGTAACGAGTTCGAATTCATGTTTTCTTCATATTAACGAGTTCAAATTCGTGTTTTTCTCTCGGTAACGAGTTGTCCTTGAAGAAAAAAAGGTTTTTTTTCTCCGATAACGAGTGGACATCGCCGGAAATTTGTGTTTTCCCTTTATAACGAGTAGAAATTTGTGTTTTATCTTTGGTAACGAGTTCGAATTCATGTTTTCTTCATATTAACGAGTTCAAATTCGTGTTTTTTCTCGGTAACGAGTTGTCCTTGAAGAAAAAAAGGTTTTTTCTCTCGATAACGAGTGGACATCGCCGGAAATTTGTGTTTTCCCTTTATAACGAGTAGAAATTTGTGTTTTATCTTTGGTAACGAGTTCGAATTCATGTTTTCTTCATATTAACGAGTTCAAATTCGTGTTTTTCTCTCGGTAACGAGTTGTCCTTGAAGAAAAAAAGGTTTTTTCTCCGATAACGAGTGGACATCGCCGGAAATTTGTGTTTTCCCTTTATAACGAGTAGAAATTTGTGTTTTATCTTTGGTAACGAGTTCGAATTCATGTTTTCTTCATATTAACGAGTTCAAATTCGTGTTTTTCTCTCGGTAACGAGTTGTCCTTGAAGAAAAAAAGGTTTTTTCTCTCGATAACGAGTGGACATCGCCGGAAATTTGTGTTTTCCCTTTATAACGAGTAGAAATTTGTGTTTTATCTTTGGTAACGAGTTCGAATTCATGTTTTCTTCATATTAACGAGTTCAAATTCGTGTTTTTCTCGGTAACGAGTTGTCCTTGAAGAAAAAAAGGTTTTTTCTCTCGATAACGAGTGGACATCGCCGGAAATTTGTGTTTTCCCTTTATAACGAGTAGAAATTTGTGTTTTATCTTTGGTAACGAGTTCGAATTCATGTTTTCTTCATATTAACGAGTTCAAATTCGTGTTTTTCTCGGTAACGAGTTGTCCTTGAAGAAAAAAAGGTTTTTTCTCTCGATAACGAGTGGACATCGCCGGAAATTTGTGTTTTCCCTTTATAACGAGTAGAAATTTGTGTTTTATCTTTGGTAACGAGTTCGAATTCATGTTTTCTTCATATTAACGAGTTCAAATTCGTGTTTTTCTCGGTAACGAGTTGTCCTTGAAGAAAAAAAGGTTTTTTCTCTCGATAACGAGTGGACATCGCCGGAAATTTGTGTTTTCCCTTTATAACGAGTAGAAATTTGTGTTTTATCTTTGGTAACGAGTTCGAATTCATGTTTTCTTCATATTAACGAGTTCAAATTCGTGTTTTTCTCGGGTAACGAGTTGTCCTTGAAGAAAAAAAGGTTTTTTCTCAGATAACGAGTGGACATCGCCGGAAATTTGTGTTTTCCCTTTATAACGAGTAGAAATTTGTGTTTTATCTTTGGTAACGAGTTCGAATTCATGTTTTCTTCATATTAACGAGTTCAAATTCGTGTTTTTCTCTCGGTAACGAGTTGTCCTTGAAGAAAAAAAGGTTTTTTCTCTCGATAACGAGTGGACATCGCCGGAAATTTGTGTTTTCCCTTTATAACGAGTAGAAATTTGTGTTTTATCTTTGGTAACGAGTTCGAATTCATGTTTTCTTCATATTAACGAGTTCAAATTCGTGTTTTTCTCGGGTAACGAGTTGTCCTTGAAGAAAAAAAGGTTTTTTCTCAGATAACGAGTGGACATCGCCGGAAATTTGTGTTTTCCCTTTATAACGAGTAGAAATTTGTGTTTTATCTTTGGTAACGAGTTCGAATTCATGTTTTCTTCATATTAACGAGTTCAAATTCGTGTTTTTCTCGGTAACGAGTTGTCCTTGAAGAAAAAAGGTTTTTTCTCCGATAACGAGTGGACATCGCCGGAAATTTGTGTTTTCCCTTTATAACGAGTAGAAATTTGTGTTTTATCTTTGGTAACGAGTTCGAATTCATGTTTTCTTCATATTAACGAGTTCAAATTCGTGTTTTTCTCTCGGTAACGAGTTGTCCTTGAAGAAAAAAAGGTTTTTTCTCCGATAACGAGTGGACATCGCCGGAAATTTGTGTTTTCCCTTTATAACGAGTAGAAATTTGTGTTTTATCTTTGGTAACGAGTTCGAATTCATGTTTTCTTCATATTAACGAGTTCAAATTCGTGTTTTTCTCTCGGTAACGAGTTGTCCTTGAAGAAAAAAAAAGTTTTTTCTCTCCGATAACGAGTGGACATCGCCGGAAATTTGTGTTTTCCCTTTATAACGAGTAGAAATTTGTGTTTTATCTTTGGTAACGAGTTCGAATTCATGTTTTCTTCATATTAACGAGTTCAAATTCGTGTTTTTCTCTCGGTAACGAGTTGTCCTTGAAGAAAAAAAGGTTTTTTTCTCCGATAACGAGTGGACATCGCCGGAAATTTGTGTTTTCCCTTTATAACGAGTAGAAATTTGTGTTTTATCTTTGGTAACGAGTTCGAATTCATGTTTTCTTCATATTAACGAGTTCAAATTCGTGTTTTTCTCTCGGTAACGAGTTGTCCTTGAAGAAAAAAAGTTTTTTCTCCGATAACGAGTGGACATCGCCGGAAATTTGTGTTTTCCCTTTATAACGAGTAGAAATTTGTGTTTTATCTTTGGTAACGAGTTCGAATTCATGTTTTCTTCATATTAACGAGTTCAAATTCGTGTTTTTCTCGGTAACGAGTTGTCCTTGAAGAAAAAAAGGTTTTTTCTCTCGATAACGAGTGGACATCGCCGGAAATTTGTGTTTTCCCTTTATAACGAGTAGAAATTTGTGTTTTATCTTTGGTAACGAGTTCGAATTCATGTTTTCTTCATATTAACGAGTTCAAATTCGTGTTTTTCTCTCGGTAACGAGTTGTCCTTGAAGAAAAAAAGGTTTTTTCTCCGATAACGAGTGGACATCGCCGGAAATTTGTGTTTTCCCTTTATAACGAGTAGAAATTTGTGTTTTATCTTTGGTAACGAGTTCGAATTCATGTTTTCTTCATATTAACGAGTTCAAATTCGTGTTTTTCTCTCGGTAACGAGTTGTCCTTGAAGAAAAAAAGGTTTTTTCTCCGATAACGAGTGGACATCGCCGGAAATTTGTGTTTTCCCTTTATAACGAGTAGAAATTTGTGTTTTATCTTTGGTAACGAGTTCGAATTCATGTTTTCTTCATATTAACGAGTTCAAATTCGTGTTTTTCTCTCGGTAACGAGTTGTCCTTGAAGAAAAAAGGTTTTTTCTCTCGATAACGAGTGGACATCGCCGGAAATTTGTGTTTTCCCTTTATAACGAGTAGAAATTTGTGTTTTATCTTTGGTAACGAGTTCGAATTCATGTTTTCTTCATATTAACGAGTTCAAATTCGTGTTTTTCTCTCGGTAACGAGTTGTCCTTGAAGAAAAAAAGGTTTTTTCTCCGATAACGAGTGGACATCGCCGGAAATTTGTGTTTTCCCTTTATAACGAGTAGAAATTTGTGTTTTATCTTTGGTAACGAGTTCGAATTCATGTTTTCTTCATATTAACGAGTTCAAATTCGTGTTTTTCTCTGGTAACGAGTTGTCCTTGAAGAAAAAAGGGTTTTTTTCTCTGATAACGAGTGGACATCGCCGGAAATTTGTGTTTTCCCTTTATAACGAGTAGAAATTTGTGTTTTATCTTTGGTAACGAGTTCGAATTCATGTTTTCTTCATATTAACGAGTTCAAATTCGTGTTTTTCTCTCGGTAACGAGTTGTCCTTGAAGAAAAAAAGGTTTTTTCTCCGATAACGAGTGGACATCGCCGGAAATTTGTGTTTTCCCTTTATAACGAGTAGAAATTTGTGTTTTATCTTTGGTAACGAGTTCGAATTCATGTTTTCTTCATATTAACGAGTTCAAATTCGAGTTTTTCTCGGGTAACGAGTTGTCCTTGAAGAAAAAAAGGTTTTTTCTCCGATAACGAGTGGACATCGCCGGAAATTTGTGTTTTCCCTTTATAACGAGTAGAAATTTGTGTTTTATCTTTGGTAACGAGTTCGAATTCATGTTTTCTTCATATTAACGAGTTCAAATTCGTGTTTTTCTCTGGTAACGAGTTGTCCTTGAAGAAAAAAAAGGTTTTTTCTCTGATAACGAGTGGACATCGCCGGAAATTTGTGTTTTCCCTTTATAACGAGTAGAAATTTGTGTTTTATCTTTGGTAACGAGTTCGAATTCATGTTTTCTTCATATTAACGAGTTCAAATTCGTGTTTTTCTCTCGGTAACGAGTTGTCCTTGAAGAAAAAAAGGTTTTTTCTCCGATAACGAGTGGACATCGCCGGAAATTTGTGTTTTCCCTTTATAACGAGTAGAAATTTGTGTTTTATCTTTGGTAACGAGTTCGAATTCATGTTTTCTTCATATTAACGAGTTCAAATTCGTGTTTTTCTCGGTAACGAGTTGTCCTTGAAGAAAAAAAGGTTTTTTCTCTCGATAACGAGTGGACATCGCCGGAAATTTGTGTTTTCCCTTTATAACGAGTAGAAATTTGTGTTTTATCTTTGGTAACGAGTTCGAATTCATGTTTTCTTCATATTAACGAGTTCAAATTCGTGTTTTTCTCTCGGTAACGAGTTGTCCTTGAAGAAAAAAAGGTTTTTTCTCCGATAACGAGTGGACATCGCCGGAAATTTGTGTTTTCCCTTTATAACGAGTAGAAATTTGTGTTTTATCTTTGGTAACGAGTTCGAATTCATGTTTTCTTCATATTAACGAGTTCAAATTCGTGTTTTTCTCTCGGTAACGAGTTGTCCTTGAAGAAAAAAAGGTTTTTTCTCCGATAACGAGTGGACATCGCCGGAAATTTGTGTTTTCCCTTTATAACGAGTAGAAATTTGTGTTTTATCTTTGGTAACGAGTTCGAATTCATGTTTTCTTCATATTAACGAGTTCAAATTCGTGTTTTTCTCTCGGTAACGAGTTGTCCTTGAAGAAAAAAAGGTTTTTTCTCCGATAACGAGTGGACATCGCCGGAAATTTGTGTTTTCCCTTTATAACGAGTAGAAATTTGTGTTTTATCTTTGGTAACGAGTTCGAATTCATGTTTTCTTCATATTAACGAGTTCAAATTCGTGTTTTTCTCTCGGTAACGAGTTGTCCTTGAAGAAAAAAAGGTTTTTTCTCCGATAACGAGTGGACATCGCCGGAAATTTGTGTTTTCCCTTTATAACGAGTAGAAATTTGTGTTTTATCTTTGGTAACGAGTTCGAATTCATGTTTTCTTCATATTAACGAGTTCAAATTCGTGTTTTTCTCTCGGTAACGAGTTGTCCTTGAAGAAAAAAAGGTTTTTTCTCCGATAACGAGTGGACATCGCCGGAAATTTGTGTTTTCCCTTTATAACGAGTAGAAATTTGTGTTTTATCTTTGGTAACGAGTTCGAATTCATGTTTTCTTCATATTAACGAGTTCAAATTCGTGTTTTTCTCTCGGTAACGAGTTGTCCTTGAAGAAAAAAAGGTTTTTTCTCCGATAACGAGTGGACATCGCCGGAAATTTGTGTTTTCCCTTTATAACGAGTAGAAATTTGTGTTTTATCTTTGGTAACGAGTTCGAATTCATGTTTTCTTCATATTAACGAGTTCAAATTCGTGTTTTTCTCTCGGTAACGAGTTGTCCTTGAAGAAAAAAAGGTTTTTTTCTCCGATAACGAGTGGACATCGCCGGAAATTTGTGTTTTCCCCTTTATAACGAGTAGAAATTTGTGTTTTATCTTTGGTAACGAGTTCGAATTCATGTTTTCTTCATATTAACGAGTTCAAATTCGTGTTTTTCTCTCGGTAACGAGTTGTCCTTGAAGAAAAAAAGGTTTTTTCTCTCGATAACGAGTGGACATCGCCGGAAATTTGTGTTTTCCCTTTATAACGAGTAGAAATTTGTGTTTTATCTTTGGTAACGAGTTCGAATTCATGTTTTCTTCATATTAACGAGTTCAAATTCGTGTTTTTCTCTCGGTAACGAGTTGTCCTTGAAGAAAAAAAGGTTTTTTCTCCGATAACGAGTGGACATCGCCGGAAATTTGTGTTTTCCCTTTATAACGAGTAGAAATTTGTGTTTTATCTTTGGTAACGAGTTCGAATTCATGTTTTCTTCATATTAACGAGTTCAAATTCGTGTTTTTCTCGGTAACGAGTTGTCCTTGAAGAAAAAAAGGTTTTTTCTCTCGATAACGAGTGGACATCGCCGGAAATTTGTGTTTTCCCTTTATAACGAGTAGAAATTTGTGTTTTATCTTTGGTAACGAGTTCGAATTCATGTTTTCTTCATATTAACGAGTTCAAATTCGTGTTTTTCTCTCGGTAACGAGTTGTCCTTGAAGAAAAAAAGGTTTTTTTCTCCGATAACGAGTGGACATCGCCGGAAATTTGTGTTTTCCCTTTATAACGAGTAGAAATTTGTGTTTTATCTTTGGTAACGAGTTCGAATTCATGTTTTCTTCATATTAACGAGTTCAAATTCGTGTTTTTCTCTCGGTAACGAGTTGTCCTTGAAGAAAAAAAGGTTTTTTCTCCGATAACGAGTGGACATCGCCGGAAATTTGTGTTTTCCCTTTATAACGAGTAGAAATTTGTGTTTTATCTTTGGTAACGAGTTCGAATTCATGTTTTCTTCATATTAACGAGTTCAAATTCGTGTTTTTCTCGGTAACGAGTTGTCCTTGAAGAAAAAAAGGTTTTTTCTCCGATAACGAGTGGACATCGCCGGAAATTTGTGTTTTCCCTTTATAACGAGTAGAAATTTGTGTTTTATCTTTGGTAACGAGTTCGAATTCATGTTTTCTTCATATTAACGAGTTCAAATTCGTGTTTTTCTCTCGGTAACGAGTTGTCCTTGAAGAAAAAAAGGTTTTTTTCTCCGATAACGAGTGGACATCGCCGGAAATTTGTGTTTTCCCTTTATAACGAGTAGAAATTTGTGTTTTATCTTTGGTAACGAGTTCGAATTCATGTTTTCTTCATATTAACGAGTTCAAATTCGTGTTTTTCTCTCGGTAACGAGTTGTCCTTGAAGAAAAAAAGGTTTTTTCTCCGATAACGAGTGGACATCGCCGGAAATTTGTGTTTTCCCTTTATAACGAGTAGAAATTTGTGTTTTATCTTTGGTAACGAGTTCGAATTCATGTTTTCTTCATATTAACGAGTTCAAATTCGTGTTTTTCTCTCGGTAACGAGTTGTCCTTGAAGAAAAAAAGGTTTTTTCTCCGATAACGAGTGGACATCGCCGGAAATTTGTGTTTTCCCTTTATAACGAGTAGAAATTTGTGTTTTATCTTTGGTAACGAGTTCGAATTCATGTTTTCTTCATATTAACGAGTTCAAATTCGTGTTTTTCTCTCGGTAACGAGTTGTCCTTGAAGAAAAAAAGGTTTTTTCTCCGATAACGAGTGGACATCGCCGGAAATTTGTGTTTTCCCTTTATAACGAGTAGAAATTTGTGTTTTATCTTTGGTAACGAGTTCGAATTCATGTTTTCTTCATATTAACGAGTTCAAATTCGTGTTTTTTCTCGGTAACGAGTTGTCCTTGAAGAAAAAAAGGTTTTTTCTCTCCGATAACGAGTGGACATCGCCGGAAATTTGTGTTTTCCCTTTATAACGAGTAGAAATTTGTGTTTTATCTTTGGTAACGAGTTCGAATTCATGTTTTCTTCATATTAACGAGTTCAAATTCGTGTTTTTTCTCGGTAACGAGTTGTCCTTGAAGAAAAAAAGGTTTTTTCTCCGATAACGAGTGGACATCGCCGGAAATTTGTGTTTTCCCTTTATAACGAGTAGAAATTTGTGTTTTATCTTTGGTAACGAGTTCGAATTCATGTTTTCTTCATATTAACGAGTTCAAATTCGTGTTTTTCTCTCGGTAACGAGTTGTCCTTGAAGAAAAAAAGGTTTTTTCTCCGATAACGAGTGGACATCGCCGGAAATTTGTGTTTTCCCTTTATAACGAGTAGAAATTTGTGTTTTATCTTTGGTAACGAGTTCGAATTCATGTTTTCTTCATATTAACGAGTTCAAATTCGTGTTTTTCTCTCGGTAACGAGTTGTCCTTGAAGAAAAAAAGGTTTTTTCTCCGATAACGAGTGGACATCGCCGGAAATTTGTGTTTTCCCTTTATAACGAGTAGAAATTTGTGTTTTATCTTTGGTAACGAGTTCGAATTCATGTTTTCTTCATATTAACGAGTTCAAATTCGTGTTTTTTCTCGGTAACGAGTTGTCCTTGAAGAAAAAAAGGTTTTTTCTCCGATAACGAGTGGACATCGCCGGAAATTTGTGTTTTCCCTTTATAACGAGTAGAAATTTGTGTTTTATCTTTGGTAACGAGTTCGAATTCATGTTTTCTTCATATTAACGAGTTCAAATTCGTGTTTTTCTCTCGGTAACGAGTTGTCCTTGAAGAAAAAAAGGTTTTTTCTCTCGATAACGAGTGGACATCGCCGGAAATTTGTGTTTTCCCTTTATAACGAGTAGAAATTTGTGTTTTATCTTTGGTAACGAGTTCGAATTCATGTTTTCTTCATATTAACGAGTTCAAATTCGTGTTTTTCTCTCGGTAACGAGTTGTCCTTGAAGAAAAAAAGGTTTTTTTCTCCGATAACGAGTGGACATCGCCGGAAATTTGTGTTTTCCCTTTATAACGAGTAGAAATTTGTGTTTTATCTTTGGTAACGAGTTCGAATTCATGTTTTCTTCATATTAACGAGTTCAAATTCGTGTTTTTCTCTCGGTAACGAGTTGTCCTTGAAGAAAAAAAGGTTTTTTCTCTCGATAACGAGTGGACATCGCCGGAAATTTGTGTTTTCCCTTTATAACGAGTAGAAATTTGTGTTTTATCTTTGGTAACGAGTTCGAATTCATGTTTTCTTCATATTAACGAGTTCAAATTCGTGTTTTTCTCTCGGTAACGAGTTGTCCTTGAAGAAAAAAAGGTTTTTTTCTCCGATAACGAGTGGACATCGCCGGAAATTTGTGTTTTCCCTTTATAACGAGTAGAAATTTGTGTTTTATCTTTGGTAACGAGTTCGAATTCATGTTTTCTTCATATTAACGAGTTCAAATTCGTGTTTTTTCTCGGTAACGAGTTGTCCTTGAAGAAAAAAAGGTTTTTTCTCCGATAACGAGTGGACATCGCCGGAAATTTGTGTTTTCCCTTTATAACGAGTAGAAATTTGTGTTTTATCTTTGGTAACGAGTTCGAATTCATGTTTTCTTCATATTAACGAGTTCAAATTCGTGTTTTTCTCTCGGTAACGAGTTGTCCTTGAAGAAAAAAAGGTTTTTTCTCCGATAACGAGTGGACATCGCCGGAAATTTGTGTTTTCCCTTTATAACGAGTAGAAATTTGTGTTTTATCTTTGGTAACGAGTTCGAATTCATGTTTTCTTCATATTAACGAGTTCAAATTCGTGTTTTTCTCTCGGTAACGAGTTGTCCTTGAAGAAAAAAAGGTTTTTTTCTCCGATAACGAGTGGACATCGCCGGAAATTTGTGTTTTCCCTTTATAACGAGTAGAAATTTGTGTTTTATCTTTGGTAACGAGTTCGAATTCATGTTTTCTTCATATTAACGAGTTCAAATTCGTGTTTTTCTCTCGGTAACGAGTTGTCCTTGAAGAAAAAAAGGTTTTTTCTCCGATAACGAGTGGACATCGCCGGAAATTTGTGTTTTCCCTTTATAACGAGTAGAAATTTGTGTTTTATCTTTGGTAACGAGTTCGAATTCATGTTTTCTTCATATTAACGAGTTCAAATTCGTGTTTTTCTCTCGGTAACGAGTTGTCCTTGAAGAAAAAAAAGGTTTTTTCTCCGATAACGAGTGGACATCGCCGGAAATTTGTGTTTTCCCTTTATAACGAGTAGAAATTTGTGTTTTATCTTTGGTAACGAGTTCGAATTCATGTTTTCTTCATATTAACGAGTTCAAATTCGTGTTTTTCTCTCGGTAACGAGTTGTCCTTGAAGAAAAAAAGGTTTTTTTCTCGATAACGAGTGGACATCGCCGGAAATTTGTGTTTTCCCTTTATAACGAGTAGAAATTTGTGTTTTATCTTTGGTAACGAGTTCGAATTCATGTTTTCTTCATATTAACGAGTTCAAATTCGTGTTTTTCTCGGTAACGAGTTGTCCTTGAAGAAAAAAAGGTTTTTTCTCTCGATAACGAGTGGACATCGCCGGAAATTTGTGTTTTCCCTTTATAACGAGTAGAAATTTGTGTTTTATCTTTGGTAACGAGTTCGAATTCATGTTTTCTTCATATTAACGAGTTCAAATTCGTGTTTTTCTCTCGGTAACGAGTTGTCCTTGAAGAAAAAAAGGTTTTTTCTCCGATAACGAGTGGACATCGCCGGAAATTTGTGTTTTCCCTTTATAACGAGTAGAAATTTGTGTTTTATCTTTGGTAACGAGTTCGAATTCATGTTTTCTTCATATTAACGAGTTCAAATTCGTGTTTTTCTCTCGGTAACGAGTTGTCCTTGAAGAAAAAAAGGTTTTTTTTCTCCGATAACGAGTGGACATCGCCGGAAATTTGTGTTTTCCCTTTATAACGAGTAGAAATTTGTGTTTTATCTTTGGTAACGAGTTCGAATTCATGTTTTCTTCATATTAACGAGTTCAAATTCGTGTTTTTCTCTCGGTAACGAGTTGTCCTTGAAGAAAAAAAGGTTTTTTCTCCGATAACGAGTGGACATCGCCGGAAATTTGTGTTTTCCCTTTATAACGAGTAGAAATTTGTGTTTTATCTTTGGTAACGAGTTCGAATTCATGTTTTCTTCATATTAACGAGTTCAAATTCGTGTTTTTCTCTCGGTAACGAGTTGTCCTTGAAGAAAAAAAAGGTTTTTTCTCTCGATAACGAGTGGACATCGCCGGAAATTTGTGTTTTCCCTTTATAACGAGTAGAAATTTGTGTTTTATCTTTGGTAACGAGTTCGAATTCATGTTTTCTTCATATTAACGAGTTCAAATTCGTGTTTTTCTCTCGGTAACGAGTTGTCCTTGAAGAAAAAAAGGTTTTTTCTCCGATAACGAGTGGACATCGCCGGAAATTTGTGTTTTCCCTTTATAACGAGTAGAAATTTGTGTTTTATCTTTGGTAACGAGTTCGAATTCATGTTTTCTTCATATTAACGAGTTCAAATTCGTGTTTTTCTCCGGTAACGAGTTGTCCTTGAAGAAAAAAAGGTTTTTTCTCTCCGATAACGAGTGGACATCGCCGGAAATTTGTGTTTTCCCTTTATAACGAGTAGAAATTTGTGTTTTATCTTTGGTAACGAGTTCGAATTCATGTTTTCTTCATATTAACGAGTTCAAATTCGTGTTTTTCTCTCGGTAACGAGTTGTCCTTGAAGAAAAAAAGGTTTTTTCTCCGATAACGAGTGGACATCGCCGGAAATTTGTGTTTTCCCTTTATAACGAGTAGAAATTTGTGTTTTATCTTTGGTAACGAGTTCGAATTCATGTTTTCTTCATATTAACGAGTTCAAATTCGTGTTTTTCTCTCGGTAACGAGTTGTCCTTGAAGAAAAAAAGGTTTTTTCTCCGATAACGAGTGGACATCGCCGGAAATTTGTGTTTTCCCTTTATAACGAGTAGAAATTTGTGTTTTATCTTTGGTAACGAGTTCGAATTCATGTTTTCTTCATATTAACGAGTTCAAATTCGTGTTTTTCTCTCGGTAACGAGTTGTCCTTGAAGAAAAAAAGGTTTTTTCTCTCGATAACGAGTGGACATCGCCGGAAATTTGTGTTTCTCGGGTAACGAGTTGTCCTTGAAGAAAAAAGGTTTTTTCTCCGATAACGAGTGGACATCGCCGGAAATTTGTGTTTTCCCTTTATAACGAGTAGAAATTTGTGTTTTATCTTTGGTAACGAGTTCGAATTCATGTTTTCTTCATATTAACGAGTTCAAATTCGTGTTTTTCTCTCGGTAACGAGTTGTCCTTGAAGAAAAACGGTTTTTTCTCTCGATAACGAGTGGACATCGCCGGAAATTTGTGTTTTCCCTTTATAACGAGTAGAAATTTGTGTTTTATCTTTGGTAACGAGTTCGAATTCATGTTTTCTTCATATTAACGAGTTCAAATTCATGTTTTTCTCTGGTAACGAGTTGTCCTTGAAGAAAAAAAGGTTTTTTCTCTCTGATAACGAGTGGACATCGCCGGAAATTTGGGTTTTCCCTTTATAACGAGTAGAAATTTGTGTTTTATCTTTGGTAACGAGTTCGAATTCATGTTTTCTTCATATTAACGAGTTCGAATTAGTGTTTTTCTCTGGTAACGAGTTGTCCTTGAAGATAAAAATGTTTTTTCTCTGATAACGAGTGGACATCGCCGGAAATTTGTGTTTTCCCTTTATAACGAGTAGAAATTTGTTTTTTATCTTTCGTAACGAGTTCGAATTCATGTTTTCTTCATATTAACGAGTTCAAATTCATGTTTTTCTCTGGTAACGAGTTGTCCTTGAAGAAAAAAATGTTTTTTTCTCTGATAACGAGTGGACATCGCCGGAAATTTGTGTTTTCCCTTTATAACGAGTAGAAATTTGTGTTTTATCTTTGGTAACGAGTTCGAATTCATGTTTTCTTCTTATTAACGAGTTCAAATTCGTGTTTTTCTCCGGTAACGAGTTTTCCTTGAAGAAAAAAAGGTTTTTTCTCTGATAACGAGTGGACATCGCCGGAAATTTGTGTTTTCCCTTTATAACGAGTAGAAATTTGTGTTTTATCTTTGGTAACGAGTTCGAATTCATGTTTTCTTCATATTAACGAGTTCAAATTCGTGTTTTTCTCGGGTAACGAGTTGTCCTTGAAGAAAAAAGGTTTTTTCTCTGATAACGAGTGGACATCGCCGGAAATTTGTATTTTCCCTTTATAACGAGTAGAAATTTGTGTTTTATCTTTGGTAACGAGTTCGAATTCATGTTTTCTTCATATTAATGAGTTCAAATTCGGGTTTTTCTCTGGTAACGAGTTTTCCTTGAAGAAAAAAGGTTTTTTCTCTGATAACGAGTGGACATCGCCGGAAATTTGTGTTTTCCCTTTATAACGAGTAGAAATTTGTGTTTTATCTTTGGTAACGAGTTCGAATTCATGTTTTCTTCATATTAACGAGTTCAAATTCGTGTTTTTCTCGGGTAACGAGTTGTCCTTGAAGAAAAAAGGTTTTTTCTCAGATAACGGGTGGACATCGCCGGAAATTTGTGTTTTCCCTTTATAACGAGCGGAAATTTGTGTTTTATATTTGTTAACGAGTTCGAATTCATGTTTTCTTCATATTAACGAGTTCAAATTCGTGTTTTTCTCTGGTAATGAGTTGTCCTTGAAGAAAAAAAGGTTTTTTCTCTGATAATGAGTGGACATCGCCGGAAATTTGTGTTTTCCCTTTATAACGAGTAGAAATTTGTGTTTTATCTTTGGTAACGAGTTCGAATTCATGTTTTCTTCATATTAACGAGTTCAAATTCGTGTTTTTCTCGGGTAACGAGTTGTCCTTGAAGAAAAAAAGGTTTTTTCTCTGATAACGAGTGGACATCGCCGGAAATTTGTGTTTTCCCTTTATAACGAGTAGAAATTTGTGTTTTATCTTTGGTAACGAGTTCGAATTCATGTTTTCTTCATATTAACGAGTTCAAATTCGTGTTTTTCTCTGGTAACGAGTTGTCCTTGAAGAAAAAACGGTTTTTTCTCTGATAACGAGTGGACATCGCCGGAAATTTGTGTTTTCCCTTTATAACGAGTAGAAATTTGTGTTTTATCTTTGGTAACGAGTTCGAATTCATGTTTTCTTCATATTAACGAGTTCAAATTCATGTTTTTCTCCGGTAACGAGTTGTCCTTGAAGAAAAAAAGGTTTTTTTCTCTGATAACGAGTGGACATCGCCGGAAATTTGGGTTTTCCCATTATAACGAGTAGAAATTTGTGTTTTATCTTTGGTAACGAGTTCGAATTCATGTTTTCTTCATATTAACGAGTTCATATTAGTGTTTTTCTCTCGGTAACGAGTTGTCCTTGAAGAAAAAAAGGTTTTTTTCTCGATAACGAGTGGACATCGCCGGAAATTTGTGTTTTCCCTTTATAACGAGTAGAAATTTGTGTTTTATCTTTGGTAACGAGTTCGAATTCATGTTTTCTTCATATTAACGAGTTCAAATTCGTGTTTTTCTCGGGTAACGAGTTGTCCTTGAAGAAAAAAAGGTTTTTTCTCTGATAACGAGTGGACATCGCCGGAAATTTGTGTTTTCCATTTATAACGAGTAGAAATTTATGTTTTATCTTTGGTAACGAGTTCAAATTAATGTTTTCTTCATATTAACGAGTTCAAATTCGTTTTTTCTCTCGGTAACGAGTTGTCCTTGAAGAAAAAAAAAGGTTTTTTCTCTCGATAACGAGTGGACATCGCCGGAAATTTGTGTTTTCCCTTTATAACGAGTAGAAATTTGTGTTTTATCTTTGGTAACGAGTTCGAATTCATGTTTTCTTCATATTAACGAGTTCAAATTCGTGTTTTTCTCGGGTAACGAGTTGTCCTTGAAGAAAAAAAGGTTTTTTCTCTCGATAACGAGTGGACATCGCCGGAAATTTGTGTTTTCCCTTTATAACGAGTAGAAATTTGTGTTTTATCTTTGGTAACGAGTTCGAATTCATGTTTTCTTCATATTAACGAGTTCAAATTCGTGTTTTTCTCGGGTAACGAGTTGTCCTTGAAGAAAAAAAGGTTTTTTCTCTGATAACGAGTGGACATCGCCGGAAATTTGTGTTTTCCCTTTATAACGAGTATAAATTTGTGTTTTATCTTTGGTAACGAGTTCGAATTCATGTTTTCTTCATATTAACGAGTTCAAATTCGTGTTTTTCTCGGGTAACGAGTTGTCCTTGAAGAAAAAAAGGTTTTTTTCTCTGATAACGAGTGGACATCGCCGGAAATTTGTGTTTTCCATTTATAACGAGTAGAAATTTGTGTTTTATCTTTGGTAACGAGTTCAAATTCATGTTTTCTTCATATTAACGAGTTCAAATTCGTTTTTTTCTCTGGTAACGAGTTGTCCTTGAAGAAAAAAAAGGTTTTTTCTCTGATAACGAGTGGACATCGCCGGAAATTTGTGTTTTCCCTTTATAACGAGTAGAAATTTGTGTTTTATCTTTGGTAACGAGTTCGAATTCATGTTTTCTTCATATTAACGAGTTTAAATTCGTGTTTTTCTCTGGTAACGAGTTGTCCTTGAAGAAAAAAAAGGTTTTTTCTCTGATAACGAGTGGACATCGCCGGAAATTTGTGTTTTCCCTTTATAACGAGTAGAAATTTGTGTTTTATCTTTGGTAACGAGTTCGAATTCATGTTTTCTTCATATTAACGAGTTCAAATTCATGTTTTTCTCGGGTAACGAGTTGTCCTTGAAGAAAAAAAGGTTTTTTCTCTGATAACGAGTGGACATCGCCGGAAATTTGTGTTTTCCCTTTATAACGAGTAGAAATTTGTGTTTTATCTTTGGTAACGAGTTCGAATTCATGTTTTCTTCATATTAATGAGTTCAAATTCGGGTTTTTCTCTGGTAACGAGTGTTCCTTGAAGAAAAAAGGTTTTTTCTCTGATAACGAGTGGACATCGCCGGAAATTTGTGTTTTCCCTTTATAACGAGTAGAAATTTGTGTTTTATCTTTGGTAACGAGTTCGAATTCATGTTTTCTTCATATTAACGAGTTCAAATTCGTGTTTTTCTCGGGTAACGAGTTGTCCTTGAAGAAAAAAAGGTTTTTTCTCTGATAACGAGTGGACATCGCCGGAAATTTGTGTTTTCCCTTTATAACGAGTAGAAATTTGTGTTTTATATTTGTTAACGAGTTCGAATTCATGTTTTCTTCATATTAACGAGTTCAAATTCGTGTTTTTCTCTGGTAACGAGTTGTCCTTGAAGAAAAAAAAGGTTTTTTCTCTGATAATGAGTGGACATCGCCGGAAATTTGTGTTTTCCCTTTATAACGAGTAGAAATTTGTGTTTTATCTTTGGTAACGAGTTCGAATTCATGTTTTCTTCATATTCACGAGTTCAAATTCGTGTTTTTCTCTCGGTAACGAGTTGTCCTTGAAGAAAACGGTTTTTTCTCCGATAACGAGTGGACATCGCCGGAAATTTGTGTTTTCCTTTATAACGAGTAGAAATTTGTGTTTTATCTTTGGTAACGAGTTCGAATTCATGTTTTCTTCATATTAACGAGTTCAAATTCATGTTTTTCTCCGGTAACGAGTTGTCCTTGAAGAAAAAAAGGTTTTTTTCTCTGATAACGAGTGGACATCGCCGGAAATTTGGGTTTTCCCATTATAACGAGTAGAAATTTGTGTTTTATCTTTGGTAACGAGTTCGAATTCATGTTTTCTTCATATTAACGAGTTCATATTAGTGTTTTTCTCTGGTAACGAGTTGTCCTTGAAGAAAAAAAGGTTTTTTCTCTGATAACGAGTGGACATCGCCGGAAATTTGTGTTTTCCCTTTATAACGAGTAGAAATTTGTGTTTTATCTTTGGTAACGAGTTCGAATTCATGTTTTCTTCATATTAACGAGTTCAAATTCGTGTTTTTCTCGGGTAACGAGTTGTCCTTGAAGAAAAAAGGTTTTTTCTCTGATAACGAGTGGACATCGCCGGAAATTTGTGTTTTCCATTTATAACGAGTAGAAATTTGTGTTTTATCTTTGGTAACGAGTTCAAATTCATGTTTTCTTCATATTAACGAGTTCAAATTCGTTTTTTTCTCTGGTAACGAGTTGTCCTTGAAGAAAAAAAGGTTTTTTCTCTCGATAACGAGTGGACATCGCCGGAAATTTGTGTTTTCCCTTTATAACGAGTAGAAATTTGTGTTTTATCTTTGGTAACGAGTTCGAATTCATGTTTTCTTCATATTAACGAGTTCAAATTCATGTTTTTCTCTGGTAACGAGTTGTCCTTGAAGAAAAAACGGTTTTTTCTCTGATAACGAGTGGACATCGCCGGAAATTTGTGTTTTCCCTTTATAACGAGTAGAAATTTGTGTTTTATCTTTGGTAACGAGTTCGAATTCATGTTTTCTTCATATTAACGAGTTCAAATTCATGTTTTTCTCCGGTAACGAGTTGTCCTTGAAGAAAAAAAGGTTTTTTTCTCTGATAACGAGTGGACATCGCCGGAAATTTGGGTTTTCCCATTATAACGAGTAGAAATTTGTGTTTTATCTTTGGTAACGAGTTCGAATTCATGTTTTCTTCATATTAACGAGTTCATATTAGTGTTTTTCTCTGGTAACGAGTTGTCCTTGAAGAAAAAAAGGTTTTTTCTCTCGATAACGAGTGGACATCGCCGGAAATTTGTGTTTTCCCTTTATAACGAGTAGAAATTTGTGTTTTATCTTTGGTAACGAGTTCGAATTCATGTTTTCTTCATATTAACGAGTTCAAATTCGTGTTTTTCTCTGGTAACGAGTTGTCCTTGAAGAAAAAAAAGGTTTTTTCTCTGATAACGAGTGGACATCGCCGGAAATTTGTGTTTTCCATTTATAACGAGTAGAAATTTGTGTTTTATCTTTGGTAACGAGTTCAAATTCATGTTTTCTTCATATTAACGAGTTCAAATTCGTTTTTTTCTCTGGTAACGAGTTGTCCTTGAAGAAAAAAAGGTTTTTTCTCTGATAACGAGTGGACATCGCCGGAAATTTGTGTTTTCCATTTATAACGAGTAGAAATTTGTGTTTTATCTTTGGTAAGGAGTTCGAATTCATGTTTTCTTCATATTAACGAGTTCAAATTCGTGTTTTTCTCGGGTAACGAGTTGTCCTTGAAAAAAAAAAGGTTTTTTTCTGATAATGAGTGGACATCGCCGGAAATTTGTGTTTTCCCTTTATAACGAGTAGAAATTTGTGTTTTATCTTTGGTAACGAGTTCGAATTCATGTTTTCTTCATATTAACGAGTTCAAATTCGTGTTTTTCTCGGGTAACGAGTTGTCCTTGAAGAAAAAAAGGTTTTTTCCCTGATAACGAGTGGACATCGCCGGAAATTTGTGTTTTCCCTTTATAACGAGTAGAAATTTGTGTTTTATCTTTGGTAACGAGTTCGAATTCATGTTTTCTTCATATTAACGAGTTCAAATTCGTGTTTTTCTCTCCGGTAACGAGTTGTCCTTGAAGAAAAAACGGTTTTTTCTCTGATAACGAGTGGACATCGCCGGAAATTTGTGTTTTCCCTTTATAACGAGTAGAAATTTGTGTTTTATCTTTGGTAACGAGTTCGAATTCATGTTTTCTTCATATTAACGAGTTCAAATTCATGTTTTTCTCCGGTAACGAGTTGTCCTTGAAGAAAAAAAGGTTTTTTTTCTCTGATAACGAGTGGACATCGCCGGAAATTTGGGTTTTCCCATTATAACGAGTAGAAATTTGTGTTTTATCTTTGGTAACGAGTTCGAATTCATGTTTTCTTCATATTAACGAGTTCATATTAGTGTTTTTCTCTGGTAACAAGTTGTCCTTGAAGAAAAAAAGGTTTTTTCTCTGATAACGAGTGGACATCGCCGGAAATTTGTGTTTTCCCTTTATAACGAGTAGAAATTTGTGTTTTATCTTTGGTAACGAGTTCGAATTCATGTTTTCTTCATATTAACGAGTTCAAATTCGTGTTTTTCTCTCGGTAACAAGTTGTCCTTGAAGAAAAAAGGTTTTTTCTCTGATAACGAGTGGACATCGCCGGAAATTTGTGTTTTCCCTTTATAACGAGTAGAAATTTGTGTTTTATCTTTGGTAACGAGTTCGAATTCATGTTTTCTTCATATTAACGAGTTCAAATTCGTGTTTTTCTCGGGTAACGAGTTGTCCTTGAAGAAAAAAAGGTTTTTTCTCTGATAACGAGTGGACATCGCCGGAAATTTGTGTTTTCCATTTATAATGAGTAGAAATTTGTGTTTTATCTTTGGTAACGAGTTCAAATTCATGTTTTCTTCATATTAACGAGTTCAAATTCGTTTTTTTTCTCTGGTAACGAGTTGTCCTTGAAGAAAAAAAGGTTTTTTCTCTGATAACGAGTGGACATCGCCGGAAATTTGTGTTTTCCCTTTATAACGAGTAGAAATTTGTGTTTTATCTTTGGTAACGAGTTCGAATTCATGTTTTCTTCATATTAACGAGTTCAAATTCGTTTTTTTTCTCTGGTAACGAGTTGTCCTTGAAGAAAAAAGGTTTTTTTCTCCGATAACGAGTGGACATCGCCGGAAATTTGTGTTTTCCCTTTATAACGAGTAGAAATTTGTGTTTTATCTTTGGTAACGAGTTCGAATTCATGTTTTCTTCATATTAATGAGTTCAAATTCGGGTTTTTCTCTGGTAACGAGTTTTCCTTGAAGAAAAAAGGTTTTTTCTCTGATAACGAGTGGACATCGCCGGAAATTTGTGTTTTCCCTTTATAACGAGTAGAAATTTGTGTTTTATCTTTGGTAACGAGTTCGAATTCATGTTTTCTTCATATTAACGAGTTCAAATTCGTGTTTTTCTCGGGTAACGAGTTGTCCTTGAAGAAAAAAAGGTTTTTTCTCTGATAACGGGGGGACATCGCCGGAAATTTGTGTTTTCCCTTTATAACGAGCAGAAATTTGTGTTTTATATTTGTTAACGAGTTCGAATTCATGTTTTCTTCATATTAACGAGTTCAAATTCGTGTTTTTCTCTGGTAACGAGTTGTCCTTGAAGAAAAAAAGGTTTTTTCTCTGATAATGAGTGGACATCGCCGGAAATTTGTGTTTTCCCTTTATAACGAGTAGAAATTTGTGTTTTATCTTTGGTAACGAGTTCGAATTCATGTTTTCTTCATATTAACGAGTTCAAATTCGTGTTTTTCTCGGGTAACGAGTTGTCCTTGAAGAAAAAAAGGTTTTTTCTCTGATAACGAGTGGACATCGCCGGAAATTCGTGTTTTCCCTTTATAACGAGTAGAAATTTGTGTTTTATCTTTGGTAACGAGTTCGAATTCATGTTTTCTTCATATTAACGAGTTCAAATTCATGTTTTTCTATGGTAACGAGTTGTCCTTGAAGAAAAACGGTTTTTTCTCTGATAACGAGTGGACATCGCCGGAAATTTGTGTTTTCCCTTTATAACGAGTAGAAATTTGTGTTTTATCTTTGGTAACGAGTTCGAATTCATGTTTTCTTCATATTAACGAGTTCAAATTCATGTTTTTCTCCGGTAACGAGTTGTCCTTGAAGAAAAAAAGGTTTTTTTCTCTGATAACGAGTGGACATCGCCGGAAATTTGGGTTTTCCCATTATAACGAGTAGAAATTTGTGTTTTATCTTTGGTAACGAGTTCGAATTCATGTTTTCTTCATATTAACGAGTTCATATTAGTGTTTTTCTCTGGTAACGAGTTGTCCTTGAAGAAAAAAAGGTTTTTTCTCTCCGATAACGAGTGGACATCGCCGGAAATTTGTGTTTTCCCTTTATAACGAGTAGAAATTTGTGTTTTATCTTTGGTAACGAGTTCGAATTCATGTTTTCTTCATATTAACGAGTTCAAATTCGTGTTTTTCTCGGGTAACGAGTTGTCCTTGAAGAAAAAAAGGTTTTTTCTCTGATAACGAGTGGACATCGCCGGAAATTTGTGTTTTCCATTTATAACGAGTAGAAATTTGTGTTTTATCTTTGGTAACGAGTTCAAATTCATGTTTTCTTCATATTAACGAGTTCAAATTCGTTTTTTTCTCTGGTAACGAGTTGTCCTTGAAGAAAAAAAGGTTTTTTCTCTGATAACGAGTGGACATCGCCGGAAATTTGTGTTTTCCCTTTATAACGATTAGAAATTTGTGTTTTATCTTTGGTAACGAGTTCGAATTCATGTTTTCTTCATATTAACGAGTTCAAATTCGTGTTTTTCTCGGGTAACGAGTTGTCCTTGAAGAAAAAAAGGTTTTTTCTCTGATAACGAGTGGACATTGCCGGAAATTTGTGTTTTCCCTTTATAACGAGTAGAAATTTGTGTTTTATCTTTGGTAACGAGTTCGAATTCATGTTTTCTTCATATTAACGAGTTCAAATTCGTGTTTTTCTCGGGTAACGAGTTGTCCTTGAAGAAAAAAAGGTTTTTTCTCTGATAACGAGTGGACATCGCCGGAAATTTGTGTTTTCCCTTTATAACGAGTAGAAATTTGTGTTTTATCTTTGGTAACGAGTTCGAATTCATGTTTTCTTCATATTAACGAGTTCAAATTCGTGTTTTTCTCGGGTAACGAGTTGTCCTTGAAGAAAAAAAGGTTTTTTCTCTGATAACGAGTGGACATCGCCGGAAATTTGTGTTTTCCATTTATAACGAGTAGAAATTTGTGTTTTATCTTTGGTAACGAGTTCAAATTCATGTTTTCTTCATATTAACGAGTTCAAATTCGTTTTTTTCTCTGGTAACGAGTTGTCCTTGAAGAAAAAAAGGTTTTTTCTCTGATAACGAGTGGACATCGCCGGAAATTTGTGTTTTCCCTTTATAACGAGTAGAAATTTGTGTTTTATCTTTGGTAACGAGTTCGAATTCATGTTTTCTTCATATTAACGAGTTTAAATTCGTGTTTTTCTCTGGTAACGAGTTGTCCTTGAAGAAAAAAAGGTTTTTTCTCTGATAACGAGTGGACATCGCCGGAAATTTGTGTTTTCCCTTTATAACGAGTAGAAATTTGTGTTTTATCTTTGGTAACGAGTTCGAATTCATGTTTTCTTCATATTAACGAGTTCCAATTCGTGTTTTTCTCGGGTAACGAGTTGTCCTTGAAGAAAAAAAGGTTTTTTCTCTGATAACGAGTGGACATCGCCGGAAATTTGTGTTTTCCCTTTATAACGAGTAGATATTTGTGTTTTATCTTTGGTAACGAGTTCGAATTCATGTTTTCTTCATATTAATGAGTTCAAATTCGGGTTTTTCTCTGGTAACGAGTTTTCCTTGAAGAAAAAAGGTTTTTTCTCTGATAACGAGTGGACATCGCCGGAAATTTGTGTTTTCCCTTTATAACGAGTAGAAATTTGTGTTTTATCTTTGGTAACGAGTTCGAATTCATGTTTTCTTCATATTAACGAGTTCAAATTCGTGTTTTTCTCGGGTAACGAGTTGTCCTTGAAGAAAAAAAGGTTTTTTCTCTGATAACGGGTGGACATCGCCGGAAATTTGTGTTTTCCCTTTATAACGAGCAGAAATTTGTGTTTTATATTTGTTAACGAGTTCGAATTCATGTTTTCTTCATATTAACGAGTTCAAATTCGTGTTTTTCTCTGGTAACGAGTTGTCCTTGAAGAAAAAAAGGTTTTTTCTCTGATAATGAGTGGACATCGCCGGAAATTTGTGTTTTCCCTTTATAACGAGTAGAAATTTGTGTTTTATCTTTGGTAACGAGTTCGAATTCATGTTTTCTTCATATTAACGAGTTCAAATTCGTGTTTTTCTCGGGTAACGAGTTGTCCTTGAAGAAAAAAAGGTTTTTTCTCTGATAACGAGTGGACATCGCCGGAAATTTGTGTTTTCCCTTTATAACGAGTAGAAATTTGTGTTTTATCTTTGGTAACGAGTTCGAAATCATGTTTTCTTCATATTAACGAGTTCAAATTCGTGTTTTTCTCTGGTAACGAGTTGTCCTTGAAGAAAAACGGTTTTTTCTCTGATAACGAGTGGACATCGCCGGAAATTTGTGTTTTCCCTTTATAACGAGTAGAAATTTGTGTTTTATCTTTGGTAACGAGTTCGAATTCATGTTTTCTTCATATTAACGAGTTCAAATTCATGTTTTTCTCCGGTAACGAGTTGTCCTTGAAGAAAAAAAGGTTTTTTTCTCTGATAACGAGTGGACATCGCCGGAAATTTGGGTTTTCCCATTATAACGAGTAGAAATTTGTGTTTTATCTTTGGTAACGAGTTCGAATTCATGTTTTCTTCATATTAACGAGTTCATATTAGTGTTTTTCTCTGGTAACGAGTTGTCCTTGAAGAAAAAAAGGTTTTTTCTCTGATAACGAGTGGACATCGCCGGAAATTTGTGTTTTCCCTTTATAACGAGTAGAAATTTGTGTTTTATCTTTGGTAACGAGTTCGAATTCATGTTTTCTTCATATTAACGAGTTCAAATTCGTGTTTTTCTCGGGTAACGAGTTGTCCTTGAAGAAAAAAAGGTTTTTTCTCTGATAACGAGTGGACATCGCCGGAAATTTGTGTTTTCCCTTTATAACGGGTAGAAATTTGTGTTTTATCTTTGGTAACGAGTTCGAATTCATGTTTTCTTCATATTAACGAGTTCAAATTCATGTTTTTTCTCGGAAACGAGTTGTCCTTGAAGAAAAAAAAGGTTTTTTCTCGATAATGAGTGGACATCGCCGGAAATTTGTGTTTTCCCTTTATAACGAGTAGAAATTTGTGTTTTATCTTTGGTAACGAGTTCGAATTCATGTTTTCTTCATATTAACGAGTTCAAATTCGTGTTTTTCTCTCGGTAACGAGTTTCCTTGAAGAAAAAAAGGTTTTTTCTCGATAACGAGTGGACATCGCCGGAAATTTGTGTTTTCCCTTTATAACGAGTAGAAATTTGTGTTTTATCTTTGGTAACGAGTTCGAATTCATGTTTTCTTCATATTAACGAGTTCAAATTCGTGTTTTTCTCTGGTAACGAGTTGTCCTTGAAGAAAAAAAGGTTTTTTCTCTGATAACGAGTGGACATCGCCGGAAATTTGTGTTTTCCCTTTATAACGAGTAGAAATTTGTGTTTTATCTTTGGTAACGAGTTTGAATTCATGTTTTCTTCATATTAACGAGTTCAAATTCGTGATTTTCTCAGGTAACGAGTTGTCCTTGAAGAAAAAAAGGTTTTTTCTCTGATAACGAGTGGACATCGCCGGAAATTTGTGTTTTCCCTTTATAACGAGTAGAAATTTGTGTTTTATCTTTGGTAACGAGTTCGAATTCATGTTTTCTTCATATTAACGAGTTCAAATTCGTGTTTTTCTCTGGTAATGAGTTGTCCTTGAAGAATGTTGGTCCCTTGAAAAGGCTTTGGTTAAGTTTAGAGGGGGGGGGTGAATAAACTTAACACTTAAAACTTTGGAGTTAACAAATTCTGCAACTTCAAGCAGCCCGTCGATACTTCAGAGTCCGTCGAGACTTCGCAGCTCCGCCGATAAAAACGTAGTCTACTGATAGTTGAGTTTGCTGAATTTGTGCAGCGGAATTAAATCAAAATTAAGCCTTAATACTTGTTGTTAAATATGATACTAAGTATTAGATACTCGTAGTGCAAGTGTGTGATTTTCAGTTGCTAGATTCAGTAGATTGATGAATGAAATAAACTAAGTGCATAAAGTAAATGCTGAAAGTAAGTAGGCAGATTTTATAGTGGTTCCAGGTGATGTAATCCCGTCGTCCACTCTTCTCCCGTGATGTTGGAGGAAATTCACTAGAGATCTTTGATGTAGTCGTTACAAAGATTCCTAAGTTGTTTGTCCTTCACCAATGACTATGGCTTCACAACCGAAAACTCGGGAACAGTAGGATTGCCGCTCCTAAGTCTTCCACTGGTCCTTGAAGGGTAGGATTGCCTCTTCACCAGCTCCACCACAAACAACGGTTCTTTCACACCCAACAGATGCTTCACTGTCTTCAGCAGGTTCTTTATAAAATAAAGATTGAATCAAGTAAATGATTCAGTTGCAGCAGCTTGATTAGGATGATGTAATCAGCAGCTTGCAGTCTTCAAGTGTGTGATCTTGATATAGCTTGAATACGTAATGCACTTGAAGAAATTCTCTAGATCGTTGTACTTTATGCTCGTAAGTTCAAACAGGTGTTTTTCAAATTTCTCGTATTTATCACTTAAAGTTTATCCCAAAATTCATCATCTTTTTTCGAGTTGAAAGTCCTCTATTTATAGGTAGGAATGCATGTGACTTGTATTTGAAATTCAAATGTGACCGTTCCTTGTTTTTGTCCCATCCGATATGCAAATACCGTCACTATTCATAGGATCGACACCGTCGAATTCCTTTTGACATGCAAGGTCCGTCCACCCCTTTGACTTGTATCCAATGGATAAAAAAATGTGGATCATCCCAACGTCTTTTTAATCTCAGCCTTTGATTTTCTTGATAAGTCAGAGGTAGTTGGTTGTCCTTATCCATGTAATCTTCCAATAAACTCGAATTAATCGAGGTAATATATCAGCAGGTTCATGAGTCTGCTGAAGTACCTATCAGTTTGCGAACTTCAATTTTCTGTGTATAAAATACAATGCAGCTGATTTCTTTTATCTAACTTTTATTTGTGAAGTTAGATTACACCATTTTAATTATAACCAAGTTCCAAACATCATCCAACTTATGGAACTTAGACCTTTTACACAAGGTATATGTAATCAGTTTAGGTCATCACAGACTTGCCTAAATTCTGATTCCATATCCTTGACTTTAAATACTAAGTTTGATCCCTTAGTCTTCATTTACTGAGTTTGAACCCTCATCCTTCAGTCTTCAGTCTTCAGCAGGTTCCTGACTAGTCTACTGACCTATCTACCCTACTGACCTAGACCAATCTGCTGATATCAACCAGCAGCCCTTTACAGTGCTTGTTTGATCAAACCTATTTATGAATCAAACTCTAATAAACCTATACATTTAATCTAGACATCTTTTTGCCTTTGCACTATAACAGCTAGTATGGCACTCATCATCAAAACTAAGAAATAAGTCCAACAATTTCCCCCTTTTTGGTGATGATGCCACTACCCTCACCTAATCAGCAAAGCAAAAAGATATAAAACAAAAAAGAACAAATTCAGTCAATTCTCATTATAATCATTGTTCAGTTATTACAACTAGATACAGCAAAGATAAAGAATAATAAGTGTATGTTGATCTATTGTCTCTTTTCTCTTTCTCTTCTAGCCTTCTCAGCTTGTTCTTGATAGGCTCTGATTGGTTCTATCATATCCCTCATCCATTCATTTTCAATCAGTGTAAAATCAATGTAGGGATTGAATTGCTTCCACCAGTTCCATGCTTCAGGGAGGATAAGATTAATTTCATTCACTCTGAATCCAAACTTCATATACAGCTCCTTGAATTCATCCAGTGAGTCCCTTGCTTTTGTAATAGGTTGCACCTTATCACCTTTGCTACTTCTTCTGCCTCTGTTGCTTGCCCTTAAGGCTTTGACTCTTGCTTCCCAAAATTTCAAACCCAAGAAAGAGTTAAGACCTTCATGAAACCCCATGTCATGATAAGGTCTCCTCCGTTGTAATACTCTTTCTTGTACTGTCTAAAAAGATCATCAGTGAGTTGAACTCTGCCAGGTGCAGGTTTCCTGAAAGCATTTGTATCATCTGTCCATCTCTTCTGTGCAAAGAGTCTTGCAGCCTCCTTTGCTGCAGCTGATTGGCCCTCTTCCCCCTTAGTGACATCATCAACAAAACGGGATATAAGGCCATGAATACCTTCCTGTGATACTATCACTCTATTCAAATGACCTTCTATAGTTCCAGTTCTATTATCAATAGCAGTGATCCTGGATTGCAATGTCTCCTCCAAATACCGTTGATCCTCTCGCAAGTTTGGGATCGTGCATAGCAGTTGTTGTGCAGTGCGAAGCGAGGCTCAAGAGTTTAGGTGTTGCAAAGCAAGGTTGTCAAGTTTCGATGGATAGAAGTAAATTGATCTTTCGAAATTGATCTTTGCGTATTTCCAACCTTGATGCCCCTCACATCTAATATCGACCATTCACGCATTTCGAGTAGATGTGAAGTTTGAAGCAACCGTGGCGTAGATTGTCCGTTTTCATTTACCATCTTCATCGTTCTTCAAATCTCTCTTCCCGTCTATCCGGTTGTGTCCTTAATCTGTTGCATATCAAGCCTTACGTTCTTAACTCATTCAAGACTTCAATCGGTACTTCACTGGTCATCCTTCCACCAGTGGCTTCATCAGCAGGCTCCTCCACATTATACTGTGGCCTCTGATTGCTTACTACCATTGCCTTACTCCTATCCAAATCCAAACAGGTTAGGTCCTTCATATTCCTCCAGGATAGGATCAATGGGCAGGTTCCTCAAAAACGGTACAAATGCCGAGGGGGATTAACATCAATATCTTCTTCTTCGGGCATCCGAAACTCCTCATCACCGAAGTCAAAGTCCAAGAAATTACCGCTCATCCTCATTAACGGCGGTAGCCTCCGCCGACCATCTTTCCCTTCGGTGGTCTTGCCTCCCGAAGGCTCCACTACAAGCAGCCTCATCAACAGCGGGGGTTTCCTCCAAACCCAAATCAGTTCCAACCTTTGTCCAGTGTCGTCGAGACTCGGCGACCCGTACCTCCCGTTCCAACCTTTGTCCAGGTGTCGTTTGTATCCCAAAGCCAACTCCGTACCTCCTGTTCAGTTCCTTGTGGATTGAATATATTGTCATTATCCACTTGGAAACCTTCAGCATGACCAATCTTGTGTAGGATGAGGGCAGTTGTCACGGATTTTATCTATGCAAAACAACAAGTAATAATAATTTATAAATCCGGTATTCCCCAAGTGCAGGGATCGTAGTATAGCGATTAATACCGGAGTCGATCTCAGGGAATCGAGGTTGTTTAATCTAGTTCGATTAATTCTTCTAAAATTGTCACTACTATTTATTACTAAACCTAAACTAAACCGGAAAATAAACTGGACAGAGGATTGTCAGTCCAAAGCCAGGAAAATATCGTTGCGAACAAAATAAAGAAAACTATAACTAAGAAAAACGATAAATCTATCTAACGAAGAACAAGCAATGATCCACCTATCTCACAACCCTCAATTCCCTCTCTAGATTGTTTAGTGATGATTTTAACTAAAGATGTGGTTCACCTAACTAAGGCATGAATTCCTACTCTCGTAGATAATTCGTCTTGCAATCTTTTATCTCTCGATCTTAAAGATTAGCGCTTTCAATTCAAAGGTGTAAGATTTATTCAATCTAGAAACCTAGATTTCTAACCTAATCAACTCTCGTTACTTATAGGTTAAAAGTCTAATCTTTCCTATGGTGATCTAGGTTTACATCGATTTTCATCATATAGTAAACATCAACATGCAACATAACAAATAAACATCGAAAAGAAACAACTTTAAATTAAAAACTCACAAACATCCAAAGATTGAAATCAAGTTGCTGTTGAGATTGGCTTCACATGCTTGTTCAAGGAAGCCTTAGCCTCTAATCATTGTAGAAATCGAACAAATAAACTAAAAGAAATTAAAGTGATTCTTGGTCCGAAAATCGCAAAGCAAAAGTCGCCCCAAGGGGCTGTGGCCGCCTAGGGTAATGTCGTGGTGATTAGGGTTGAAAATAACACGCATATTTATAGTTTTTAAAGTCGGTTTCTTGAAGGTCGGCCGTGGACGCCCGTCCTCAATCTTTGGACGCCCGTCCATGCTCTCTGGACGGAGGGTGGACGCCCGTCTATGCAGCGTTTGAAGGCTCTGAATGTAAATCGCATCTCTGAACGCCAGTTCACTTTTATGGACGCCCGTCCACTACTCAGCTCCAGTATTTTGCTCATAACTTCACTTCTAGGGCTCCGAATGAGGTGATTCAAGATGCGTTGGAAAGCTATTTAAATCCTCTACAACTTACATCAAGACAACTTTCCCTGAAAGTGGCTACAAAAGTGGACAAAATTCCCATGAAGTGCCTGGTTCCGGTTTCTTCAATAATTCTTCACTTAAACATCTTTCAACTCTTCCATCTTCATGTGATCATCGTTTAAGCTCCTTACTCATCATGAAAACGTATCTAACAACATGATAGAAACATGAAAAATGTAACATCATACGAATAAACATAAAACCAAAGCAATTAAACACATAATTTAATCACTTTTGCAATTAGACCCTTAAAAACATCACTCGCTTAATATTTCAATATAAAGGCCAATTCCTATGCAAATAATATAAATACGGGGAAAATCATCGTAAAATATATCGTTATAAAATGTACAAAATCACCCTTAACAACTCCCCCACACTTAGCTTTTGCTCGTCCCGAGCAAAACAAAACAAAGTAAAGGCTCGAGAAAAGTATAGACATCTTAACACATATACTACAGATTCAAATAAATTAGATGTTCACCCACGTGAGTGTGTGCATAGCCATAACAAACTTCCACTAAATCCAAACTTGAGGTACTCAAAGTAAAACTAGCTAATACCCCCTCGTAGAATAGCAATAAATGACACTCATAAGGTGCACCCTACAAACGTGATATATCCCGAAAAGAATGATCGAACATATCTAGGGCCTTTCTGAAATACTCAGAGGATAATCCCTACAGCATATCTATCAGTTTATCGGGGATAAGATTAACGATAACTAAGCCTTATATTCATTTCATAACAATTCTTAAGTTGATTGAATTCATTCACTTTTTAAACACACATTAGAATGAGCTATTGCCCTCATAGCGAGAATAGGACATTTCAAGATAATACCCTACCTTACTCCAATCATAAGGCAAAGCTTTTCCTAAGCTCGTCGTGAGCTTTTAGCCATCATAGTGGTATAGGATATACGTGGTATACCCTACCGCACCCAAATCATCGACTAGCTTTCAACACACACAAATAATTTCATATTAATTCAACTTTTTCACTTTGACAATAGCTACGTGTTACTTATCACATTCAAACTTCTAGATATTCACAGTATCTCATACTTTGGATCTAAATACAAACTATCATAAATCTCACGATATATACGTAGCACTAAGCACATGACTTATAAGATAATCAAAAACTACTAATCCAAAACGGGGTATAACCTTATAAAAATAGCTCTTCATTCACTATGGCACGTGAAAAATAAATCAGGTGAAACAACTAACTTACTAAAAATATGGTATACAGCATCAATGACTACAACAAACCGAACAAAACGTGTATTGCCTACTCGGGACAAAACAAAAACAAAAGTGTCGAAAAATTCTGAAAAATTAAGCCCATTTTGCACAGAAACATCATATATTAAGCAAACGGTAGATACATAGCTTATTCCCCTCCCCCACACTTAAATTACAACATGTCCTCATGTTGTGCAGAAATAAAAAGAAAGAAAGAACTTAGGCGATTGTCGTTCGAATGGGAACAACTCCGGAATGATGCGCGGCACCCGGGAATGCTCGAGGATATCGTAGATTGTGGACCATCCACCGGAAAAGCGACACCGTACGAAACTCACGAACGCTATCAAGACTATCCCGCACACTTGACAAACACGAAAAGTATCTCGGGGACAGGGGGGAATTATATCATATGAAACACAAGAGATAATCGTTTAGATGGAAAAATCACCGTCCAAGGAAAAGTGCAGAACATCCAACCGTCAACCACAAATACGGACAGATTCACGCAATACCCTAACTAGACCAAAACTAAACTAAGACACACAAAAGAAGAACAAAAGAAAATAAAAAAACCAGATATCTAGGGTGCCCCCTAGTAGCGCTTTTGGTTTATGTCGTTAGCTCGACACAGTTGAAGCTCAGCCTGGATCAGGCCATTTAACCTTTCTTCCAGCCACTACATCGTGTAAGCTCTGATCAGTGGTGTGGCCGCAGAAACAACATCTAACGCATGGGGTCAAATCTTTGATAGCTTTCCAAGCACGTTTAATTTTCCCCATTGTAGACTTCTTCTTCTTCAGTCTTCTCTTTAACCGTGCCTCCCTTTTAAGCTCTTCCATATCCCAACTACCGACCGAACTTCCTCTCGGACCACGCCGTCACCCTCGAGAAAACAAATCGGGCGAAAACTCGTCAAGCGGTTGACTTCGGGGTACCACACCCGAGGATATCGAGGAAATGAACGATCAAAGGTTTCTCTTTGGGTTGACCAATATAATGCTTGCACCTCGACCATTCACTCGAACGGCTGGTCATCATAACCTCTTAACTCTAAAACACCTCCAGGAATAATTTGCGAGAATCTCAAAGGGGCCGGACCATCGTGTCCTCAACTTTCCGGGGAAACGGATGCAACCTGGAATTATACAATAAAACTTGCTCCCCGACTTGAAATTCTCGATGCTTGATCTTTTCATCATGAAGGAGTTTCATTCTCGTCCTTCGATCCCGGCACTCTCGTAGGCTTGGAGTCTAAACTCATCTAACTCATGCAAGCTACTTTGCGGTCGGTGTTTTCCACAAGATTGGGCATCGAAGTTTAAGAATTTAATGGCCCAATACGCTCTATGCTCTAATTCGATTGGCAAGTGGCATGATTTTCCATAAACCATCTGATAGGGTGATGTACCCATGGGGGTCTTATAGGCAGTTCTGTACGCCCATAGTACATCATCCAACTTTAGACTCCGATCCTTTCTATGATCGTTCACCTTTGTTTTCTCCAGGATCTTCTTCAAGCTCTGGTTGCTTCGCTCAACCTGACCACTAGTCATCGGATGATATGGTGTGCCAGTTTTGTGACGAACACCATACTTTTCAAGAACTTTCTCTAGGGGTCGGTTGCAGAAATGCGTCCCTTCATCACTGATCAAGGCGCGTGGACATCCAAACCTCACAAAGATATTCTTCTTTAGAAAATTCATGACCGTTTTATGATCATTGCGAGGAGTGGCTATTGCCTCCACCCATTTCGATACATAGTCTACGCGAGACTAAGATGTATTTATTCCCACGGGAGGATGGGAATGGACCCATAAAGTCAATCCCCCATACATCAAAGACTTCGCATTCAAGAATGGGTTTCAATGGCATGTCAAACCGCCTTGTTAGAGTACCGGTTCTTTGGCACCTATCGCAAGCTTTACAGAAAGCTTCCGTGTCCTTAAAGATCGTGGGCCAATAGAAACCGGACTGGAAGACCTTCGCAACCGTTTTCCAAGGACCAAAGTGACCACCTGTGGGTCCACTATGGCATTGCTCGATTATATCGCGGTGCTCAGATTCAGGAACACACCTCCTTAGCAAACCATCTTTACAGATTTTGAAGAGGTAAGGTTCATCCCAAACAAAAGTTTTCATATCAGAGAAAAATTTCTTCTTCTCTTGATAGGACAATTTTGGGTCAAGATATTGGGAATGAAGGTAGTTCACAATGGAGGAGTACCATGGAACATCAGGAGAGCGGCCATCGATCAACATGATGTTTTCCAGAGGAAAGTAAAGATCTATATCTTCAGGATCACCCTTTTCCTCTTCATCCTTCATTCTCTTATCCACAATCACCTCAACACTCTGCGGCTTCAACGGCTCCTCTAATGTGACTTCCTCCGGGTGATTTATCTCTAATTCAGGCACAGTGTCCTTTATATCCTCCAACACTGGGTGATTAACATCTTCAACCATCTCTAATGTCGGCTCTTTCCTAGGACAACCGTCTTTATCATCACACCCTGCAGGAGGGAAGGAAGTCTCTAACCTTTGTAACTTAAGCCGATCCACATCATGTTCTAGCTCATCAATCGTCCCTTGTTGCCAATGGCTTCGATCTTGACCCAACAGAGAACAAGGATAGTTACTCATCCCATCATTTTTTGTTGGTGCATAGTTGTGGCTATATTGGAATTGATTTTCATAACTTGCACCATCATTGTCGTAAGCATCTCCTCCACCATAAGGGAGTGTGGGAGCTAGATCGGTGCATTGGTCTTGAACCATTTGCTCGAGCCGTCTCTCAAGATTCTTGAGTGTCCTATTTTGCTCCTCCAATTTAGCTTCAAGATCGTCCGATTGAGAGGGGCCTTGATAGTTCGAAAGTTCGTGGGAAAGATTGGCTAGACCGACTTTGAAACATAGGATCGGGACCGTTCGATTGAACCATTGATTTTGATTGGAAAATTTGATATTTTGGTTCGATCGAAGTTCGGGTTTTGATTGAAACTCGGTTTTGATTGAAACCCCGATTTTGAAAATTGTTGTGGCCGAGAAGGCGATCGTTAAATTTCGATTATTCGGCCAAAGAAGGCGTTCGTCTCTTGTTGGGACGAAACGAGCGATATGTCCCACGTTGTCACAATTCGACATGTGGTCGGGTGAAATTTCCCCGATTATGGAAAGAATTGACTTGATATCCAAGCGGGGGGAGGCGATCACACCGGCCCAAAGCATGGCCGGTCGACATTTGAAGAGATGCCATCTGCTGTTTCAGCATGGCGATCTTACTTTGCTCATCCATGTCCTCAATCCTAGATGGAAGATTGTATGAAACAAAAACAGAAATCTAAACTACGAAAAATTTAAAACAGAAAAACATAAAACACTAAAAAGGGAAAAAAAAACGTGTTGAAATCTTCTGAGCCCAAAATGGAAGGGAAAACAGTGGATTTTGACCTCGAAAACGGTGTCGGCCGGCCTCCGGCTGTCCGCCACGTCGTCGGCGTCGGAACGAGCTTTCCGAATTGGGGTCCTGCGCGCCAATCCGACACTCGAGCCGAAAGTTATGGCCAAAATACTAAAGAGTGCTAAAGCGATCCCTTTTATCCAAAAATTTGATCGTTAAAAACGTGGGGTCGATAATTCAACCTCGATGTCCCCGAATTAATGTGGAAACTAGAAAAGATAGAAACAAAAACCCCGCCTACGAAAAGACACCGAAACGGGAGGACGGACGGGCGTTTGGAAATCCGAACGCTCGTCCGGAAGGTCGAAGAACGGGACGGGCGTCCAAATTTGATGGACGTTCGTCCGACTTGGTAAAAACGATACGAGTTGAGAATTTTAAAACGGACGGGCGTTTGATTGTTCGGACGCCCGTACGGGACGAAAAAAAAACGAAACGAGAGACGAGAAAAATAGCGGGAAAACGGGGGACGGAAAGGACGAGAAAAACGAGAAACAGATAGGAAAGTAAAAACAAGATAAAGTAGGAGAAACCTAATAGAATACTACAAAACCTAAACGATTAAAAACCCTAATAACCTAACTAAAGTCTACCTAAAAACAAAAAAATATAAAGAAATTAAAACAAGAAAAACGGGATAACTTAGAAAAACTAATAAAACTAGACAACCGTACCGATTCCCCGGCAACGGCGCCAAAAACTTGTCACGGATTTTATCTATGCAAAACAACAAGTAATAATAATTTATAAATCCGGTATTCCCCAAGTGCAGGGATCGTAGTATAGCGATTAATACCGGAGTCGATCTCAGGGAATCGAGGTTGTTTAATCTAGTTCGATTAATTCTTCTAAAATTGTCACTACTATTTATTACTAAACCTAAAATAAACCGGAAAATAAACTCGGATGAGAGGATTGTCGGTCCAAAGCCAGGAAAATATCGTTGCGAACAAAATAAAGAAAACTATAACTAAGAAAAACGATAAATCTATCTAACGAAGAACAAGCAATGATCCACCTATCTCACAACCCTCAATTCCCTCTCTAGATTGTTTAGTGATGATTTTAACTAAAGATGTGGTTCACCTAACTAAGGCATGAATTCCTACTCTCGTAGATAATTCGTCTTGCAATCTTTTATCTCTCGATCTTAAAGATTAGCGCTTTCAATTCAAAGGTGTAAGATTTATTCAATCTAGAAACCTAGATTTCTAACCTAATCAACTCTCGTTACTTATAGGTTAAAAGTCTAATCTTTCCTATGGTGATCTAGGTTTACATCGATTTTCATCATATAGTAAACATCAACATGCAACATAACAAATAAACATCGAAAAGAAACAACTTTAAATTAAAAACTCACAAACATCCAAAGATTGAAATCAAGTTCTTTGTTGAGATTGGCTTCACATGCTTGTTCAAGGAAGCCTTAGCCTCTAATCATTGTAGAAATCGAACAAATAAACTAAAAGAAATTAAAGTGATTCTTGGTCCGAAAATCGCAAAAAAGTCGCCCCAAGGGGCTGTGGCCGCCTAGGGTAATGTCGTGGTGATTAGGGTTGAAAATAACACGCATATTTATAGTTTTTAAAGTCGGTTTGCTTGAAGGTCGGCCGTGGACGCCCGTCCTCAATGTCGGACGCCCGTCCATGCTCGGACGGAGGGTGGACGCCCGTCTATGCAGCGTTTGAAGGCTCTGAATGTAAATCGCATCTCTGAACGCCAGTTCACTTTTATGGACGCCCGTCCACTACTCAGCTCCAGTATTTTGCTCATAACTTCACTTCTAGGGCTCCGAATGAGGTGATTCAAGATGCGTTGGAAAGCTATTTAAATCCTCTACAACTTACATCAAGACAACTTTCCCTGAAAGTGGCTACAAAAGTGGACAAAATTCCCATGAAGTGCCTGGTTCCGGTTTCTTCAATAATTCTTCACTTAAACATCTTTCAACTCTTCCATCTTCATGTGATCATCGTTTAAGCTCCTTACTCATCATGAAAACGTATCTAACAACATGATAGAAACATGAAAAATGTAACATCATACGAATAAACATAAAACCAGCAATTAAACACATAATTTAATCACTTTTGCAATTAGACCCTTAAAAACATCACTCGCTTAATATTTCAATATAAAGGCCAATTCCTATGCAAATAATATAAATACGGGGAAAATCATCGTAAAATATATCGTTATAAAATGTACAAAATCACCCTTAACAGCAGTATTAGTCAGAGTGCCTTCAATGTCAAATCCATCTTGATATTCAATTGACTCTTCAGAACTGGCACTAGGTTCATTAAAATCAGTAACCTTTTCTCCATCCAAATCCTTACTCTGTTCATCTTCAAATTGTGCAGTAGGCTCTACAGCATGGAATGTACTTGGTTCATCAGTCAGCCTATTAGCACTCAGAGTAATACCTTCATTGATCAATGCCTCCAGATCATCCATGGTGAGATCCTGTAGATCCTCATCCATCTCTCCATCTGTCGGCCCTCGCGGACTTACCGATCTCCGTAGTTTCTTGACCAGTGGCTTCAGTTGTTGTTTCTCTAGCCACTCCACTGGTCTCCCCAGGAAACATAGGGGTGTCATCATCAGAATCTGATGAATCACTATCTGGTGTGAACTTTGGATCTCTGAACATAATAGCTCCACTTTTCTTTCCTTCATCCAACAGATCCATCAGCCTAGATTGCAACATGCTAGTGTCTATCAAATCCAGGAGGCTGTCCACACCTAGCTGCTCAAATGCCCATTCTTCAAATCCACTCATTGGATCAGCAGCTGGTTTCTGTCTCTTGTAGAATCCGAACTTCCACTGAAAATAGTTTTGCACCTTTTTGAAGTTAGGATCTACTTTCTTCTTTTTGGATGCCTTCTCATATGGCATAGATGGCTTCCTAATGGTAGGTTCAGCAGCTTGCTGACCTTCAAAAGCTTCAACAAGTAATCTCATGGTTTCTTCAACACTCATTCTAAAGTCAGTAGGTTGCTGAGACTGTACATTTGTACCTACTACTTCCATCTGTACCACACTTGGTTCCCCCTGACTTACATGCTCATCGCCAGGGGGTTAGCAGATCGCTCTTCCTCCCGAGTTCTTGCCACACTTGCGGTGGTCTTCAACCAAGTCTTCGATTACTTCTCCAACCACCACAAGCAGTTCGGGTTCGTTTCGGTGGTTTGTTGTGGTTCCTCGCAGAGATACCACAGCAGCTCGAGTCGCAGAGCGTCGTGTATCTTCAACGATTGCTCAACAACAACTCCGTCCAAAGATCGTAGACTTGACACCCTCTTCAGGTGAGGAGTCACTAATTACTACATGAGGAATGATAGTTAAGGGCTCAGCCTCAACAGCCTCTTCTTCCTCTTCTATTGATGCTTCTTCTTGGATTCTTTGAGCTTCCAAGTTTTTGAGTTCTTTTCCTTTGCCATGCTTTTTCTTTTTGGCAATCTCCTTCACTCTTTTTGAGAGGGGTTCATCATCATCTTTTCCAGTAGATTTTCTCTTTCTACTAGCTTCCTTCTGTTGTTCCCTCAGAATCTCAACAACAGTTCTTGTTGCAGCAACAGCAGGGTCAGTAACCTCCACTTGACCCTCAGCAGACTCAGCAGTCTGTGCTGTTTGTTTTCTTTTCTTCTTTGAAGGCTTTGAGACTTCAGTTATTTTCTTTGTATTTCCACCTTTTTCTTTTCTCAGCAGCATTCTTGGGTGCAGCAGGTTTGATAGATATCTTCTTAGTTTGCTGAACCTGCTCACCACCATCATCATCATTATCATCACCAGCAGCCTCTCCAGCAACCTCTTCATCATCATCTAGACCAGGAATAGCATGATTAATTTCCTTCTTGTATCTAGACTGATTAATGTTCTCAGGTTCAAGGTCAGGAACTGCCAAATGATTCAGCAGGGTCTGAATCATCAAACCTAAGGGTAAGGCCTTTGATTTCCTTTTCCCTAGTTTCTCCTCCTTGGCTACTTTCTTCATATAATGAATGAAATAACCAGCCCAATCAAACCTCATGCTCCTGCAGATGATTATCATCAGCTCTATCTTTGGTCCTGATAGAGTATCCATACTCCCAACTAGTCCAAGTATGTTCTTTGCAATGAGCTTGCTCAGCAGACTGTATTCATTTCCAATATGTTTGCAATTGATGCCTGGTACGGATTTGGTGGCTGCATTTGTTTTAATCTGATCAACAAACGCCAATTAGTCCAATCCCATTGCTTCAGGATTGACTGAACCATCCACCACTTCTTCAAATCCAAACACTTCCCTCAGTAGACTAGAGGAGATTACAAGCTCCTCAGCATTCACAGTAGTCTTGAATGCTTCAGTTCCTTCTTCCACAACCATATTCTTCCAGAAATCAATAACATTGGTGTATGAGATTGTTTCTAATCTGATATTGAGTTTGTTCTCCAAGCCTGCAAACCTCTTTATTCTTCGACCTATATTAATAGCCAACTCTGTTTGTTTTGCATCAACAACATAGCCTCTCACACTTTGGCTTGATTCGATTTGAACTTCAATCCTTTCCGCCATTGAAATAAGAAAAAGATGAAGAAGAATTGCTCTCAAATCGTGTTCACACAATGTAGGATTTGCGAGAGATAAAGCGAGAAATTGCAAGTAGAGAATCATTTGTAAAACGAGTCGATTATATAGACAGTAGGTGGTTGAAACTGTCAGTGCACGTACATCCATGTCAACCATGATTAATCAGAATAAATGCTGGCTTGACACGTGTTCCATAACGTATGAAAACCGTTAGACCGTGTTAACTGCGGTTATTAAAGGATAAAATAAATATCCCGCCAATATGCTTTTTGACTTTAATAACTTTGACTGTGTAACGTTCCATTCAGCAGGGTGATCCTCAGTAGGGTAGGCTCAGCAGTCTGCTGATAAAGAGGCTTCAGCAGCCTGCTGACAAATGTACTCTGCTGATCCCTGTTTTCTTCTTGTTTTGTTCAATTTATAATACAAGATGAAGTTTAATACCAATGACTGATCTGTCAAGTGAGCTCACCCAACATGACAAAGACCAATCCCCTTGGCAACCTCATTTGCTCAATTGTCCAAACATAAGTACATGGAATTGTTGATACCAATGACTAATCTGCTAAGTGAGCTCACCCAACATAGCAAAGACTAATCCCCTTGGTGAATTCCAGTACATTGCTGAATATCAGTCAACCTTTATTATTCCAAGTTCAGTCCTTAATTTAGCAAATCTTTCACTGTCAAGTGGTTTAGTGAAAATATCAGCAAGTTGATCTTCAGTATGGATGTATAGAACCACCACATCTTTCCTTTCAACATGATCTCTTATAAAATGATGTCTCACATCAATGTGCTTGGTTCTAGAGTGCAAAACAGGATTTTCTGTAATTGCAATTGCACTTGTGTTATCACACATAATTGGAATTTCCTTTTCTTCAATTCCATAATCCCTTAATTGTTGTCTTAGCCAAAGTACTTGTGCACAACAACTTCCAGCAGCAATGTATTCGGCTTCAAGAAAGTGGAAGTTGATATAGAATTTCTGTTTCTTCTTTGAACCGGGAGACCAGTCTATTTCCCATTAATTGACAGGTTCCTGAGGTGCTTTTTCTATCAATCTTGCATCCAGCATAATCAGAGTCTGAGTAGGATATAACTTTGAAGCTTCCTTCCTTGGTATACCATATCCCTACTCCCAAGGTCTCTTTTAGATACTTGAGAATTCTCTTGACTGCACCTAAATGACTTTCTTTAGGTTTAGATTGAAATCTTGCACAAACACCTACATCAAAGGATATATCAGGTCTGCTGGCAGTTAGGTACAGCAGACTGCCTATCATCCTTCTGTATAAGGTCTGATCAACATCTTTGCCTTCTTTATCTTCATCCAATCTGATGTTTGTACTCATGGGAGTTGAGTTCTTAGTGCTGTTTTCCATACCAAACTTCTTCGGCAACTCCTTGGTGTACTTGGTTTGATGAATGAAGATTCCATCTTTCATCTGTTTAACTTGAAATCCCAAAAAGTAGTTCATTTCTCCCATCATACTCATTTGGAATTTACTCTTCATTAGATTTGCAAACTTTTCACAAAGTAAGTCATTTTCAGAACCAAAAATTATGTCATCCACATATATCTGTACCAGTAGGGTGCTGTCTCCTTCACTGATTCTGAAAAGTGTCTTGTCAATGGTTCCTTTTGTAAAACCATTGTCCACCAAGAATTGAGATAGAGTCTCATACCATGCTCTTGGTGCTTGTTTCAATCCATAAAGTGCTTTGTTGAGTCTATACACTTTATCTTCTTGATCTTTAACTTCAAATCCAGGAGGTTGTTGAACATAAACTTCCTCCTCTAGGATGCCATTCAAAAATGCACTCTTGACATCCATTTGATATACTTTGAAGTTCTTATATGCAAAGATACGCCAAGAATAATCTGATAGCTTCCAATCTTGCAACAGGTGCATAAGTTTCATCAAAATCTATTCCTTCTGCTTGAGAATAGCCTTTTGCAACTAGTCTGGCCTTATTCCTCACAATGGTACCAGATTCATCAAGTTTATTTCTGTATACCCACTTAGTACCAATGATATTTGCATGACTTGGCCTTTCAACTAGTGTCCAAACTTGATTCCTTTCAAATTCATTTAATTCCTCTTGCATAGCAATTATCCAGTCTGGATCTGAAATTGCTTCTTCAACAACTTTTGGTTCCATTTGAGATAGAAAACAAGTAAACATAGCTTCCAGTTGTCTTCTAGTCCTCACACCTTGCTGTACATTGCCAATAACTTGTTCAGCAGGGTGATTCCTTAACCATTGTGGATTTGGGTTATTTTGATTTTCAGTAACATCATCTTCAGTAGGGTCTGCTGTAGCTTCTTCTACAGGGGGTTCAGCAGATCCTTGAACTGCTTCAGTTGTTGCATCAGTAACATTATCAGCAGGGTGTTCAGCAGGGGCAGTCTCGAAACTTTCAAGTCATTGAATCTTTCTAAAACTTCAACACAATCTGGATCAGTGACTTGTTGATTCTCAGCAGGTTCACAATCTTCATCTTCCATACCAGTAAACTTAGGTTCATCAAACACAACATGGATTGTTTCTTCATGTTTCAGTGACCTCTTGTTCAGTACCCTGAATGCTCTGCTGACTGAAGAATATCCTAAGAAAATTCCTTCATCTGATTTTGGTTGGAATGTTTTCAAATGAACTTTATGATTTAGAATAAAACATTTGCTTCCAAATGGATGAAAATAGGATATGTTAGGTTTCCTTCCATTCCAAACTTCATAAGGTGTCTTCAGCAGCTTCTTGTTTCCGATGTTGTTTTGTGTATAGCATGCTGTATTTACTGCCTCGGCCCAATATCTTTCAGGTAGCAATGCTTCACAAATCATTGTTCTTCCTGCTTCCTTTAAGGTTCTATTTCTTCTTTCAGCAACCCCATTTTGTTGAGGTGTACCCAGCCAATGACAAGTTGATGTAGTACACCATTCTGTTCACAATACTCTCTTATAACTTTGTTGAGAAATTCAGTACCCTGATCTGATCTTATCTTTATAATTGTTAAACTTTTCTCATTTTGTAATCTCTTCAAAAGATTAGGCATGCTTTGAAGTGTTTCACTTTTCTTGTTCATAAATATCACCCAAGTGTACCTAGAGTAATCATCTACAACCACTAAGGTGTACTTCTTTCCTGTTACACTTGTTGGAGTTATTGGTCCAAAAAGATCCATATGCATCAGCTCCACATATAGCATCCTTCTTGAATGTGATCTCAGGTAAACCAACCACCAGTTTCTTCTTCACCAACAGATTAATATCATCAAAGTTTAAGTGATTCAACTTCTTGTGCCATAGCCAATTGAGTTCAGACTTGGTATGCACTATCGGGCGAGTTTCGGCTGCGGTAGACCAATCCACAACATACATGTTACGTTGTCTTCTACCGCAAGTACAACTTGATCACCTCTTTCACTAATGACAATACGGTTGTCTTTGTCAAAAGTGACCTTGTATCCCATATCACGAATTGTCCAAAGTGCTCGGCAAGTTGTAGTCCGGTCCTTCAACATATGCAACATTCTTGATTGTGAGTCCATTTCGATAAGTGTGCCATATCCTCTTGTATGTCCAGTGTATTCTTATTGCCAAAATTCACCCTTGGACCATCTTTTGCCACAAAATTTGTTAGACAAAGTGCTTATTCTTTGTCATGTGTCCGGAACATCCTTTGTCAAAGTACCGGACACCCTACAAAACAAAGTTAATGCAATGCATTTTAGGTACCCAAACTGTTTGGGTCCATAGTGGTCAGTAGCAAGCATGACTCTTGGTATGTTTCCATAAGGTCTTCTCCTGAATGTGTCATACTTTGGTTCATACTTTGGTTCATACATGTATTCCACACATCCATAAGTTCTAACAGTAGGTTGTGTAGGAATCACATATGTTTTCTGGCCTTTTGGTTTATAATGTTGTTTAAAGTGATTCTTGGTGTTAGAAGCATTAGTATAACCAGTTGTTTTGTTGTCTGTTAGGAACGTACCGTAATATGGAGTCTGCTGAGGTCTTGTGTAAGTCCTCTGCTGATCCCATTGCCTAGGTTTCACCCTAGCAGCTTGGTTATACTTACTGTTTCTAGCATTAGATGCAGGAATATTCCAATCATCATCAGTTGGAAATAGTCTACCTTTCCTCCTGAGATAAGTATCCCTTAAATGATTAACATTTTTGGGTTTAGGATTCTTATCCTTGGAATATTTCTGTTTCTTACCCTTCTGTGGTCTAGCAGACTTGGTAGCAGGTCTGCTATCAGCAGGCTTAGAAGGCACAGCAGTCCTATTTTTAGATTTATTCTTTTTACTAGGAGCCGTTGACTTCTTAGACTTCTGATTTTGCTTCCTTGAAGCATTCTTGTTCAGGGTCAAATTGTATGATTTTTATAGATATATTTTATATCAATTTCCCCCGTATATGTATTATTTTCATAGAAGTAGGGCTTTATATCGAAATATTTAGTAAATGATGTTTTTAAGAGGTTAATTGCAAAACGTAACGAATTATGTGCTTAAATGATGATTTTATGTTATTTTGGAAATACGTTACGCTTTGGTATGTTTTCCTATTGTTGTAAATACTCATTGATGATGGAAGAGAGGATTTTAGAGAGCCAAATTCGTGCTTGGAAAGGATCAATCAAAGTTATGGAAGATTGAAAGATATAAGGAAAGAAATCAATCAAGATAAATGTCGGAAAATCAGGATTCCGGGTAGTGACGACCTTCCGACGCAGTTCTTGATATGATATAAACTGATTTGACTCTCGACCTCAAGAGAAGAGTTTTAGGGCTTGAAGAGAGGATTCTACAGGAGTTTGAATCACTCCATTCCGACTTACGAGGCCCGAGATATGAGCGTTACAAGTTTGGATGCTGTTGCTGAAAATAGCGGACGGGCGTCCGGATCTTCAAACGGGCGTCCGGCGTTTTTTCTTGTAGCAACCGACCTGAAAATTCTATAAATACAGCAGCGAATTGAACCCTAAACATAACATTATTTTCAGCCGACTTTTGACGGCAAAGGGCGGCCACTCTGGCGAGTTTTCGGGGCCGATCACCCGAGCCTTGTGCTCGGGTGATCGGGGTTAGATTAGGTTTTATTTTTCGTTTCTTTCATTCCTTTTGTTCGACCATGATGATCTTTTGAAACTTTGAAACATGGAGCAGCCATGGGAGACTGTTTGCAGCAGACTTTTATTTTCTTTCTATGGATGTTTTGTAAGTCTTTTTAATTAAAGTTCGTTTCTTTCCATGCGTTTATTTGTTAATGCAATTTATATCGAAAGATGTTGTTATTGATGTTTACCGTAGGACGAAAGTCGGTGTAAACGCGAGATCACCATAGGAAAGAATAGACGTTTTGATCTATGTCAAACGAAAGTTGATAGGTTGAATGTCTAGGTTGTTAGATCTAGAAAATCTTGCACCTTGGTTTATTTTATGATGCGTTAATCTCCGTAAATCGAAAGATAGAGATTGATAGGCAAATTCGTCTACGAAAGTAGGAATTCATACGTTTGATAGGTGAAACCACAACTTGAATTAAATCACTATAAGATAATCTAGGGAAGAAATTAAGGGTTGCGGGATGGTGGATTATGGTTCGTTCCATGTTTGATCGCTTCAGTCATTATCATGTTCGTTAGATAGATTTATTGTTGTAGTTTAGATTTATTTTATGTTGATCGCAATTATCCTTCCTGGCTTTGGATTAACAATCCTCTCCGTCCGGTTACTTTTCCGTTTTAGTTTAGGTTTAGGTTAATAAAGAAGAATTAATAAGTTAGATTCGACAGCCCAATTCCCTGAGGATCGATACCCGTACTTATCCAACTTTACTAGAAACTACCCGGTATTCGGCCGGTTAGGAGGTAGTTTTGCATGGTAGTATAGGTTTTATAAATTTTCTTTTGTTTTAATGATGCAAAATCTCCCCAACAAAAGTGGCGCCGTTGCCGGGGAATCGGTGTTTTGTTGAATCTAATTGAATTAATTTTTCTATTTTGTTACGTGTTTTTTGTTTTTGTTTTTCAATAAAAGTAGCGTTGAATAAATTGAGGTTTTTTTATTTTGCCGTGTTTCGATGACCGTAGGGTTAAGAATGTGCAAAAGTTTTTTACTCAATCTGTTTTACGTGAAGTTTGTGTTTAGTTGTTACCTAGTCTAACCCCTGTGCTAAAATTTATCTGTGGCTGTTGTCTGTGCTCTATGTTGTGTTTATAAGATTTAGGGTTTCTGTGTCTTTCCTGCGTTTCTGTTGCAAATTCGTTGTTTGGACGAGCGTCCAAATAAGTGAACGCCCGTCCGATCCATAACATGCGGGTAAACGGGCGTCACGACTAGTGAACGCCCGTCCGTCCGATTTTGCTCAACTCGTTCCGGTTTTTTCGAGGCGGACGTGCGTTCAGCCCATTGAACGCCCGTCCGGGGCTAAAAATCCGGGTGAACGCCCGTCGCTTTGTTGAACGCACGTCCGGGTTCCGAATTTCTCTTAACTTGATTTTTAATGCTTTATTTGATATGGATACTTTAATTTGAGCTTCGTGGCTAATTGTTTTTACGTAGATGATCGAACTTGCATATTTATATCTTTCCATCTACGAATCCGTGTTAAATAATTGATTTATTTTTATATACTTGATTCATCTATGCAAGTTATAGTTACTTGTCGGTTCTCGTATGCTATAAGCTTGTTCTTATTGTTATTTAGTAGCTAATGTCGATTTCCGTATGCTACTTATTTGTGATGAATCTTTTAAGCTTTGAGACTTATGTGCTTTCTTGTTGTTTATGTAACTCATATGGGTAGCTTGTCGGTTTCCGTATGCTACGTCCTTTTCCATATGAGTTATATCTGTTTAGTATAGCTAACTGTTGGTTTCCATAATGCTATCACCTTTGATGAGTCTTAAGGCGCGTCTACATTGCATGTAATGAACAGAACTGTCGTTTATCGTAACCTGTCATTATTTGGTAGACGTTTATTATATATGTCATGTTGCAAATGAGTGGGCTAGTTTTCTTTCTTTTATTTTCTTTTATTTTTGCATATCATATAGATGCATATCATTTAGTTGCATATCATCTAGTTGCATTGTTTTTCTATTTTTCTTTTATTTTTCTTGAGTGTAGTTAAGCTGTCGGTTTCCGTAATACTACCTCGTTTTTTTACGATTACGCACGGGCCGTAGTCCTTTGTAGAGTTGTCGTCCCAACTTGCTCGGCTGAGCTGTCGGCATCTTTTTAGTTGCATTTCATGTAGATTGCATTGTAATATATTTTCATATAGTGCACCTAGCCCTACTACTTTGTAATGTTCCATGTATCATTATTTACGTATGCACATGTTGGGCCTTATTTGTATTATAAGCTTCGTGGCTTTATTCTTAGATGTCCCGAGTTTAAGTGTTGATCTTTCCATCGAGCTATTATTTCTTTTTGTGCTTATATCAAACTTCCGTATTTAGACGCTTAGATGTTACGTACTTTCCCTTTTTGATTTTTCCATCGAAGCGATTCTATTTTGGGCTCTGTGTGTTCTATTCCCCCTTGTCCCCGAGATATTTCCTTGTTTGTCAAGTGTGCAGGATCTTTGCGATAGCAATTGTGAGTTTCAGATGATATCCGTTTTCCGGTGGATGGTCCACAGTCTACTGCTTTCATCAAGCATTTCTGGAGCTTGATCACTTCCAGACTTGCCATTTTTGAACGACAATTAGCTAAGTTCTTTCTTTCTTTTTATTTCTGCACAACATGCGGACATGTTGTAATTTAAGTGTGGGGGAGGGGATAGTTGGTTATGTGTATCTATCATTTGCTTAATACATTATAATTCTATGCTAAAGGGCTAAATTTTTCAAAGCTAAATTTTTCGAAATTTTCAATTTTTGTTTTGTCCCGGGTAACTTCAATGGCATGCTAGTTTTGTAATTTGACACCTTTAGTTGTTATCAGTAGTCGTACCATGTTCTAAGAATAGGTTTGGTAGATCTGATACTCACTTGAACTTCAGTACACGAACCTGTTAGATGAAGAACCAAAATTTAAATAGTCTCCGGTTAGTTAAAGGATAGCCGATTCTCGATGCGAGATAACACTTACTTAGCATTGATGAAAGTTAAGAATTCGTACTATACTCACGAGTTAGAATCTAAGTACCTTAGTGTTCTTGAGAACCTTAAAAGTCTTGAATGTGTTAGAAATAATATCGACTAGGAGTTTCCAAAGAGTTTGGGATTAAATATAATATATATATATATATATATATATATATATATATATATATATATATATATATATATATATATATATATATATATATATATATATATATAATAAATTGAGTTTGTTTGTGACTATCACCTCGAGTCCATTTGGATACCGCCCCAATTGGGGAGTGTGGTTTACCTTGGACGGTATGGGTTTGAGTGATCTCGGGGTGGCTTGCTTCTAAAATAGGGGAGAGTGTTATACTTTTGAGACGCAACGATAGAAAACCAAAATTTTTGCTTTTTGGAACTCTAAGTCAAATTGATCTAAACCCGGTAGAGACACGAAAGGTATTTTCTTGGCACCAAGTAAAGGATTTTAAATGTGAGTTGGTTACGGTGTTCTTGGTAATTAGTTTTTGTAGGGTAAGTGCTTTGTAGACGAGATGAAACCTTCGTTTATTTAACCGGATGATTTGTTAGTGCTTGAGTTAATACTTCAAGAGTGGATCGGTGGAAGTTCGGCGGGTTTTGCACACACAATCACCGAGTGAGTTTGATTTGCTAAACACTAGCTTAACGTGAGCATGACTACATCTCGTGTCAGGTTATGTGGGTTTTTGAAAGTTTGTTGTTGTTTTGTTTTGCTCGGGACGAGCAAAAGTTTAAGTGTGGGGGTGTTGTTCAGGGTCAAATTGTATGATTTTTATAGATATATTTTATATCAATTTCCCCCGTATATGTATTATTTTCATAGAAGTAGGGCTTTATATCGAAATATTTAGTAAATGATGTTTTTAAGAGGTTAATTGCAAAACGTAACGAATTATGTGCTTAAATGATGATTTTATGTTATTTTGGAAATACGTTACGCTTTGGTATGTTTTCCTATTGTTGTAGATACTCATTGATGATGGAAGAGAGGATTTTAGAGAGCCAAATTCGTGCTTGGAAAGGATCAATCAAAGTTATGGAAGATTGAAAGATATAAGGAAAGAAATCAATCAAGATAAATGTCGGAAAATCAGGATTCCGGGTAGTGACGACCTTCCGACGCAGTTCTTGATATGATATAAACTGATTTGACTCTCGACCTCAAGAGAAGAGTTGTAGGGCTTGAAGAGAGGATTCTACAGGAGTTTGAATCACTCCATTCCGACTTACGAGGCCCGAGATATGAGTGTTACAAGTTTGGATGCTGTTGCTGAAAATAGCGGACGGGCGTCCAGCGTTTTTACTGTAGCAACCGACCTGAAAATTCTATAAATACAGCAGCGAATTGAACCCTAAACATAACATTATTTTCAGCCGACTTTTGACAGCAAAGGGCGGCCACTCTGAGCAGTTTTCAGGGCCGATCACCCGAGCCTTGTGCTCGGGTGATCGGGGTTAGATTAGGTTTTATTTTTCGTTTCTTTCATTCCTTTTGTTCGACCATGATGATCTTTTGAAACTTTGAAACATGGAGCAGCCATGGGAGACTGTTTGCGGCACTTTTATTTTCTTTCTATTGATGTTTTGTAAGTCTTTTTAATTAAAGTTCGTTTCTTTCCATGCGTTTATTTGTTAATGCAATTTATATCGAAAGATGTTGTTATTGATGTTTACCGTAGGACGAAAGTCGGTGTAAACGCGAGATCACCATAGGAAAGAATAGACGTTTTGATCTATGTCAAACGAAAGTTGATAGGTTGAATGTCTAGGTTGTTAGATCTAGAAAATCTTGCACCTTGGTTTATTTTATGATGCGTTAATCTCCGTAAATCGAAAGATAGAGATTGATAGGCGAATTCATCTACGAAAGTAGGAATTCATACGTTTGATAGGTGAAACCACAACTTCAATTAAATCACTATAAGATAATCTAGGGAAGAAATTAAGGGTTGCGGGATGGTGGATTATGGTTCGTTCCATGTTTGATCGCTTCAGTCATTATCATGTTCGTTAGATAGATTTATTGTTGTAGTTTAGATTTATTTTATGTTGATCGCAATTATCCTTCCTGGCTTTGGATTAACAATCCTCTGTCCAATTTACTTTTCCGTTTTAGTTTAGGTTTAGGTTAATAAAGAAGAATTAATAAGTTAGTTTCGACTGCCCAATTCCCTGAGGATCGATACCCGTACTTATCCAACTTTACTAGCAACTGCCCGGTATTCGGCCGGTTAGGAGGTAGTTTTGCATGGTAGTATAGGTTTTATAAATTTTCTTTTGTTTTAATGATGCAAAATCTCCCCAACAATTCTCATTGGGTTTTACTGCTTCAGCAACCTTACTGGGAGTTGGATCTAATGCAGGTACAAACTTGGGACCAATTCTGGTACTAGGTTCAGTAACCTTACTGGATCCACTCTTGTTGGATTGCTGAGTTCCAAATCCAAGTCATGTTCTATCTCCATAAGGCTTTCCTGATTTGTATGCAGTATTGGAACAAGATGGTTCAGCAGATTCAGAGGCTGCTGGATGTTCAGCAGACTTATTTTGATTCTGTTCAACATCTTTTTCCTTACCCTTGAGAACCCTTAATTCAGCTTTCAATCTTCCAACTTCTAACTCAAGAGTTTCTTTTTCAGCCTTCACAACCTCATAACCAGATTGTATTATCCTCAGTTGATTAAGGATGGCATCCAAAGTCTCATTGTTGTCAGAATTTCTAGGATTTGAACCACAAGTTGATTCACAATCACTTCCAGCAGGAGTGTTGATAGATACAGTGTTGTATACCTCCTCAGTTTCATCCATATTAGCCATCAAAGCATAATCCTCCATATCAGCAACCAGTGCAGTGTCATCTGATTCATTTCCCTTTTCAGATTCCACTTCATACCCTGATTCATCTTCAGCAACCATAGCCTTCTTGCCATGTCTTCTTTGTTGACTCTTGGTCTTCAGTAGGTCTGGACAATCAGGTCTAAAATGTCCAGGCTTCTTGCAGTTGAAGCAAAGATAATCAGGTTCCTTGCCTTGTTTTAACTCAGGACAGTCAGGTTTGAAGTGTCCTGGTTTCTTGCAATGAAAACACAGATAGTCATTATCTTTCCTTGGTTCTTCTTTCCTTCTTTCAGTAGGCCTCTTTGTAAAATTTCTTGCAGGGGCCTTTCCAGTCTTCATCATCCTGATTTTCTTGCTCAGTAGGGCAATCTGTTCTTGCATCTCATCCAGCATATCATCCTGTCCCCCTGATGTTTCTTCATGATGTGAAGCAGCCAATGCAGTGGTCTTTGGCTCTTCCTTTTCAGTTTCGGGCACAAGCTTTTTGCTAAATTCATAAGCCTTTAGATCTGAAAACAATTTGAAGGTGTCTTCTTCATGCAACTTTCTCATTTCTTCAATTGCAGTCACCTTCATTTTCCAAACATCTTTTGCAAGTAGAGCTTCCAAGATTTTGGTGTTTATTTCCTCTTTTGAATAACATACACTCAGCAGGGTAAGTTCATCCAGGATTGCATTGAATCTTGATTCCATTTGCTCAATGGTTTCATTAGGCAGCATCTTGAACTTTTGAAACCTCTTTCGGGCTACACTGATTTTGTTCTTCTTTATTGCATCAGTGCCTTCACAGATCAAGTGAATCTTGTCCCGAGTTCCTTTGCAGTCTTGCAATCTTTAACCTTCATGTACATATTGCTATCCAAGGTTCTGTAAATGATATCAATAGCAATGTTGTTGAGGTTTGCCCTTTTTCTGTCTTCTGCATTCCATTCTCTTTTTGGCTTAGGAATGTACTCAGTTCTGTCACCCACTGTTACTGCCTTTGTAATCTCCAGTGGTCCATCAGTTAGTACATCCATCATCTCATCATGAGTAGCAGCGAGATATGCCTGCATTCGACGTTTATACTCATCAAATCTATCAAGAGAACACATCAACATAGTTCTAGCATACTGTGTGTTGTCCATGATGCAAATCTTGAAAATCAGTAACTTGAAAGAAAGTTTTAAAGAATTTTCACAAGCACAACAAGTAGGATTCCTTGAACGAAGCTTCGCTCCGATACCAATTGTTGGTCCCTTGAAAAGGCTTTGGTTAAGTTTAGAGGGGGGTGAATAAACTTAACACTTAAAACTTTGGAGTTAACAAATTTCGCAACTTCGGCGGTCTGGCGATACTTAGGAGTCTGTTGCGACTTCGTAGCTCCGCCGATAAACGTAGTCTGCGATAGTTGAGTTTGCTGAATTTGTGCAGCGGAATTAAATCAAAATTAAGCCTTAATACTTGTTGTTAAATATGATACTAAGTATTAGATACTCAATAGTGCAAGTGTGTGATTTCAGTTGCTAGATTCAGTAGATTGATGAATGAAATAAACTAAGTGCAGAAAGTAAATGCTGAAAGTAAGTAGGCATATTTTATAGTGGTTCCAGGTGATGTAATCCTGTCAGTCCACTCTTCTCCTGTGATGTTGGAGGAAATTCACTAGAGATCTTTGATGTAGCTATTACAAAGATTCCTAAGTTGTTTGTCCTTCACCAATGACTATGGCTTCACAAACTGAAAACTGGGAACAGGTAGGATTCTTTGTTCCTAAGTCTTCCATTGGTCCTTGAAGGGTAGGATTGCCTCTTCACCGGCTCCACCACAAACAACGAGTCTTTCACACCCAACGGATGCTTCTTGTCTTCGACGGGTTCTTTATAAAATAAAGATTGAATCAAGTAAATGATTCAATTGCAGCAGCTTGATTAGGATGATGTAATCAGCAGCTTGCAGTCTTCAAGTGTGTGATCTTGATATAGCTTGAATACAGAATGCACTTGAAGAAATTCTCTAGATCAGCAGCTTTATGCTCAGTAAGTTCAGCAGGGTGTTTTTCAGCTCAGATTTATCACTTAAAGTTTATCCCAAAATTCATCATCTTTTTCTGAGTTGAAAGTCCTCTATTTATAGGTAGGAATGCATGTGACTTGTATTTGAAATTCAAATGTGACCGTTCCTTGTTTTTGTCCCATCTGATATGCAGTCTGTCACTATTCATAGGACTGACACTGTCAGAATTCCTTTTTGACAGTGCAGTCTGTCCACCCCTTTGACTTGTATCCAATGGATAAAAAATGTGGATCATCCCAACGTCTTTTTAATCTCAGCCTTTGATTTTCTTGATAAGTCAGAGGTAGTTGGCTGTCCTTATCCATGTAATCTTCCAATAAACTCGAATTAATCGAGGTAATATATCAGCAGGTTCATGAGTCTGCTGAAGTACCTATCAGTCTGCTGAACTTCAATTTTCTGTGTATAAAATACAATGCAGCTGATTTCGTTTATCTAACTTTTATTTGTGAAGTTAGATTACAACATTTTAATTATAACCAAGTTCCAAACATCATCCAACTTATGGAACTTAGACCTTCTACACAAGGTATATGTAATCAGTTTAGGTCATCACAGACTTGCCTAAATTCTGATTCCATATCCTTGACTTTAAATACTAAGTTTGATCCCTTAGTCTTCATTTACTGAGTTTGAACCCTCAGCCTTCAGTCTTCAGTCTTCAACAGGTTCCTGACTAGTCTACTGACCTATCTACCCTACTGACCTAGACCAATCTGCTGATATCAACCAGCAGCCCTTTACAGTGCTTGTTTGATCAAACCTATTTATGAATCAAACTCTAATAAACCTATACATTTAATCTAGACATCTTTTTGCCTTTGCACTATAATAGCTAGTATGACACTCATCATCAAAACTAAGAAATAAGTCCAACAAAGAAAAAAGGTTTTTTCTCTGATAACGAGTGGACATCGCCGGAAATTTGTGTTTTCCCTTTATAACGAGTAGAAATTTGTGTTTTATCTTTGGTAACGAGTTCGAATTCATGTTTTCTTCATATTAACGAGTTCAAATTCGTGTTTTTCTCGGTAACGAGTTGTCCTTGAAGAAAAAAAGGTTTTTTTCTCGATAACGAGTGGACATCGCCGGAAATTTGTGTTTTCCCTTTATAACGAGTAGAAATTTGTGTTTTATCTTTGGTAACGAGTTCAAATTCATGTTTTCTTCATATTAACGAGTTCGAATTCATGTTTTCTTCATATTAACGAGTTCAAATTCGTGTTTTTCACGGGTAACGAGTTGTCCTTGAAGAAAAAAAAGGTTTTTTCTCTGATAACGAGTGGACATCGCCGGAAATTTGTGTTTTCCCTTTATAACGAGTAGAAATTTGTGTTTTATCTTTGGTAACGAGTTCGAATTCATGTTTTCTTCATATTAACGAGTTCAAATTCGTATTTTTCTCTGGCAACGAGTTTTCTTTGAAGATAAAAAGGTTTTTTTCTCGATAACGAGTGGACATCGCCGGAAATTTGTGTTTTCCCTTTATAACGAGTAGAAATTTGTGTTTTATCTTTGGTAACGAGTTCGAATTCATGTTTTCTTCATATTAACGAGTTCAAATTCGTGTTTTTCTCGGGTAACGAGTTGTCCTTGAAGAAAAAAAGGTTTTTCTCTCCGATAACGAGTGGACATCGCCGGAAATTTGTGTTTTCCCTTTATAACGAGTAGAAATTTGTGTTTTATCTTTGGTAACGAGTTCGAATTCATGTTTTCTTCACTTTAACGAGTTCAAATTCGTGTTTTTCTCTGGTAACGAGTTGTCCTTGCGGAAAAAAAGGTTTTTTCTCTGATAACGAGTGGACATCGCCGGAAATTTTTATTTTCCCTTTATAACGAGTAGAAATTTGTGTTTTATCTTTGGTAACGAGTTCGAATTCATGTTTTCTTCATATTAACGAGTTCAAATTCGTGTTTTTCTCTGGTAACGAGTTGTTCTTGAAGAAAAAAAGGTTTTTTCTCGGATAACGAGTGGACATCGCCGGAAATTTGTGTTTTCCCTTTATAACGAGTAGAAATTTGTGTTTTATCTTTGGTAACGAGTTCGAATTCATGTTTTCTTCATATTAACGAGTTCAAATTCGTGTTTTTCTCGGGTAACGAGTTTTCCTTGAAGAAAAAAAGGTTTTTTCTCTGATAACGAGTGGACATCGCCGGAAATTTGTGTTTTCCCTTTATAACGAGTAGAAATTTGTGTTTTATCTTTGGTAACGAGTTCGAATTCATGTTTTCTTCATATTAACGAGTTCAAATTCATGTTTTTCTCTGGTAACGAGTTGTCCTTGAAGAAAAAAAGGTTTTTTTCTCTGATAACGAGTGGACATCGCCGGAAATTTGTGTTTTCCCTTTATAACGAGTAGAAATTTGTGTTTTATCTTTGGTAACGAGTTCGAATTCATGTTTTCTTCATATTAACGAGTTCAAATTCGTGTTTTTCTCTCGGTAACGAGTTGTCCTTGAAGAAAAAAAGGTTTTTTTCTCTGATAACGAGTGGACATCGCCGGAAATTTGTGTTTTCCCTTTATAACGAGTAGAAATTTGTGTTTTATCTTTGGTAACGAGTTCGAATTCATGTTTTCTTCATATTAACGAATTCAAATTCGTGTTTTTCTCGGGTAACGAGTTGTCCTTGAAGAAAAAAAGGTTTTTTCTCTGATAACGAGTGGACATCGCCGGAAATTTGTGTTTTCCCTTTATAACGAGTAGAAATTTGTGTTTTATCTTTGGTAACGAGTTCGAATTCATGTTTTCTTCATATTAACGAGTTCAAATTCGTGTTTTTCTCTGGTAACGAGTTTTCCTTAAAGAAAAAAAGGTTTTTTCTCTGATAACGAGTGGACATCGCCGGAAATTTGTGTTTTCCCTTTATAACGAGTAGAAATTTGTGTTTTATCTTTGGTAACGAGTTCGAATTCATGTTTTCTTCATATTAACGAGTTCAAATTCGTGTTTTTCTCGGGTAGCGAGTTTTCCTTGAAGAAAAAAAGGTTTTTTTCTCGATAACGAGTGGACATCGCCGGAAATTTGTGTTTTCCCTTTATAACGAGTAGAAATTTGTGTTTTATCTTTGGTAACGAGTTCGAATTCATGTTTTCTTCATATTAACGTGTTCAAATTCGTGTTTTTCTCGGGTAACGAGATGTCCTTGAAGAAAAAATGGTTTTTTTCTCTGATTACGAGTGGACATCGCCGGAAATTTGTGTTTTCCCTTTATAACGAGTAGAAATTTGTGTTTTATCTTTGGTAACGAGTTCGAATTCATGTTTTCTTCATATTAACGAGTTCAAATTCGTGTTTTTCTCCGGTAACGAGTTGTCCTTGAAGAAAAAAAGGTTTTTTCTCAGATAACGAGTGGACATCGCCGGAAATTTGTGTTTTCCCTTTATAACGAGTAGAAATTTGTGTTTTATCTTTGGTAACGAGTTCGAATTCATGTTTTCTTCATATTAACGAGTTCAAATTCGTGTTTTTCTCTGGTAACGAGTTGTCCTTGAAGAAAAAAAGGTTTTTTTCTCTGATAACGAGTGGACATCGCCGGAAATTTATGTTTTCCCTTTATAACGAGTAGAAATTTGTGTTTTATCTTTGGTAACGAGTTCAAATTCATGTTTTCTTCATATTAACGAGTTCAAATTCGTGTTTTTCTCGGGTAACGAGTTGTCCTTGAAGAAAAAAAGGTTTTTTCTCTGATAACGAGTGGACATCGCCGGAAATTTGTGTTTTCCCTTTATAACGAGTAGAAATTTGTGTTTTATCTTTGGTAACGAGTTCTAATTCATGTTTTCTTCATATTAACGAGTTCAAATTCGTGTTTTTCTCTGGTAACGAGTTGTCCTTGAAGAAAAAACGGTTTTTTCTCTGATAACGAGTGGACATCGCCGGAAATTTGTGTTTTCCCTTTATAACGAGTAGAAATTTGTGTTTTATCTTTGGTAACGAGTTCGAATTCATGTTTTCTTCATATTAACGAGTTCAAATTCGTGTTTTTCTCGGGTAACGAGTTGTCCTTGAACAAAAAAAGGTTTTTCTCTGATAACGAGTGGACATCGCCGGAGATTTGTGTTTTCCCTTTATAACGAGTAGAAATTTGTGTTTTATCTTTGGTAACGAGTTCGAATTCATGTTTTCTTCATATTAACGAGTTCAAATTCGTGTTTTTCTCGGGTAACGAGTTGTACTTGAAGAAAAAAAGGTTTTTTCTCTGATAATGAGTGGACATCACCGGAAATTTGTGTTTTCCCTTTATAACGATTAGAAATTTGTGTTTTATCTTTGGTAACGAGTTCGAATTCATGTTTTCTTCATATTAACGAGTTCAAATTCGTGTTTTTCTCTGGTAACGAGTTGTCCTTGAACAAAAAAAGGTTTTTTCTCTGATAACGAGTGGACATCGCCGGAAATTTGTGTTTTCCCTTTATAACGAGTAGAAATTTGTGTTTTATCTTTGGTAACGAGTTCGAATTCATGTTTTCTTCATATTAACGAGTTCAAATTCGTGTTTTTCTCGGTAAAGGGTTGTCCTTGAAGAAAAAAAGGTTTTTTCTCGATAACGAGTGGACATCGCCGGAAATTTGTGTTTTCCCTTTATAACGAGTAGAAATTTGTGTTTTATCTTTGGTAACGAGTTCGAATTCATGTTTTCTTCATATTAACGAGTTCAAATTCGTGTTTTTCTCTCGGTAACGAGTTGTCCTTGAAGAAAAAACGGTTTTTTCTCTGATAACGAGTGGACATCGCCGGAAATTTGTGTTTTCCCTTTATAACGAGTAGAAATTTGTGTTTTATCTTTGGTAACGAGTTCGAATTCATGTTTTCTTCATATTAACAAGTTCAAATTCGTGTCTTTCTTTGTAACGAGTTGTCCTTGAAGAAAAAAAGGTTTTTTTCTCTGATAACGAGTGGACATCGCCGGAAATTTGTGTTTTCCCTTTATAACGAGTAGAAATTTGTGTTTTATCTTTGGTAACGAGTTCGAATTCATGTTTTCTTCATATTAACGAGTTCAAATTCGTGTTTTTATCGGGTAACGAGTTGTCCTTGAAGAAAAAAAGGTTTTTTTCTCTGATAACGAGTGGACATCGCCGGAAATTTGTGTTTTCCCTTTATAACGAGTAGAAATTTGTGTTTTATCTTTGGTAACGAGTTCGAATTCATGTTTTCTTCATATTAACGAGTTCAAATTCGTGTTTTTATCGGGTAACGAGTTGTCCTTGAAGAAAAAAAGATTTTTTCTCTGATAACGAGTGGACATCGCCGGAAATTTGTGTTTTCCCTTTATAACGAGTAGAAATTTGTGTTTTATCTTTGGTAACGAGTTCGAATTCATGTTTTCTTCATATTAACGAGTTCAAATTCGTGTTTTTCTCGGGTAACGAGTTGTCCTTGAAGAAAAAAACGTTTTTTCTCTGATAACGAGTGGACATCGCCGGAAATTTGTGTTTTCCCTTTATAACGAGTAGAAATTTGTGTTTTATCTTTGGTAACGAGTTCGAAATCATGTTTTCTTCATATTAACGAGTTCAAATTCGTGTTTTTCTCGGGTAACGAGTTTTCCTTGAAGAAAAAAAGGTTTTTTCTCTGATAACGAGTGGACATCGCCGGAAATTTGTGTTTTCCCTTTATAACGAGTAGAAATTTGTGTTTTATCTTTGGTAACGAGTTCGAATTCATGTTTTCTTCATATTAACGAGTTCAAATTCATGTTTTTCTCTGGTAACGAGTTGTCCTTGAAGAAAAAAAGGTTTTTTCTCTGATAACGAGTGGACATCGCCGGAAATTTGTGTTTTCCCTTTATAACGAGTAGAAATTTGTGTTTTATCTTTGGTAACGAGTTCGAATTCATGTTTTCTTCATATTAACGAGTTCAAATTCGTGTTTTTCTCTGGTAACGAGTTGTCCTTGAAGAAAAAATGGTTTTTTTTTCTGATAACGAGTGGACATCGCCGGAAATTTGTGTTTTCCCTTTATAACGAGTAGAAATTTGTGTTTTATCTTTGGTAACGAGTTCGAATTCATGTTTTCTTCATATTAACGAGTTCAAATTCGTGTTTTTCTCTCGGTAACGAGTTGTCCTTGAAGAAAAAAAGGTTTTTTCTCGATAACGAGTGGACATCGCCGGAAATTTGTGTTTTCCCTTTATAACGAGTAGAAATTTGTGTTTTATCTTTGGTAACGAGTTCGAATTCATGTTTTCTTCATATTAACGAGTTCAAATTCGTGTTTTTCTCTGGTAACGAGTTGTCCTTGAAGAAAAAAAGGTTTTTTCTCTGATAACGAGTGGACATCGCCGGAAATTTATGTTTTCCCTTTATAACGAGTAGAAATTTGTGTTTTATCTTTGGTAACGAGTTCAAATTCATGTTTTCTTCATATTAACGAGTTCAAATTCATGTTTTTCTCGGGTAACGAGTTGTCCTTGAAGAAAAAAAGGTTTTTTCTCTGATAACGAGTGGACATCGCCGGAAATTTGTGTTTTCCCTTTATAACGAGTAGAAATTTGTGTTTTATCTTTGGTAACGAGTTCGAATTCATGTTTTCTTCATATTAACGAGTTCAAATTCATGTTTTTCTCTGGTAACGAGTTGTCCTTGAAGAAAAAAAGGTTTTTTTCTCTGATAACGAGTGGACATCGCCGGAAATTTGTGTTTTCCCTTTATAACGAGTAGAAATTTGTGTTTTATCTTTGGTAACGAGTTCGAATTCATGTTTTCTTCATATTAACGTGTTCAAATTCGTGTTTTTCTCGGGTAACGAGTTGTCCTTGAAGAAAAAATGGTTTTTTCTCTGATAACGAGTGGACATCGCCGGAAATTTGTGTTTTCCCTTTATAACGAGTAGAAATTTGTGTTTTATCTTTGGTAACGAGTTCGAATTCATGTTTTCTTCATATTAACGTGTTCAAATTCGTGTTTTTCTCGGGTAACGAGTTGTCCTTGAAGAAAAAAAGGTTTTTTCTCTGATAACGAGTGGACATCGCCGGAAATTTGTGTTTTCCCTTTATAACGAGTAGAAATTTGTGTTTTATCTTTGGTAACGAGTTCGAATTCATGTTTTCTTCATATTAACGAGTTCAAATTCGTGTTTTTTCTCGGTAACGAGTTGTCCTTGAAGAAAAAAAGGTTTTTTCTCTGATAACGAGTGGACATCGCCGGAAATTTATGTTTTCCCTTTATAACGAGTAGAAATTTGTGTTTTATCTTTGGTAACGAGTTCAAATTCATGTTTTCTTCATATTAACGAGTTCAAATTCATGTTTTTCTCTGGTAACGAGTTGTCCTTGAAGAAAAAAAGGTTTTTTTCTCTGATAACGAGTGGACATCGCCGGAAATTTGTGTTTTCCCTTTATAACGAGTAGAAATTTGTGTTTTATCTTTGGTAACGAGTTCGAATTCATGTTTTCTTCATATTAACGAGTTCAAATTCATGTTTTTTCTCGGTAACGAGCTGTCCTTGAAGAAAAAAAAGGTTTTTTTCTCTCGATAACGAGTGGACATCGCCGGAAATTTGTGTTTTCCCTTTATAACGAGTAGAAATTTGTGTTTTATCTTTGGTAACGAGTTCGAATTCATGTTTTCTTCATATTAACGTGTTCAAATTCGTGTTTTTCTCGGGTAACGAGTTGTCCTTGAAGAAAAAAATGGTTTTTTCTCTGATAACGAGTGGACATCGCCGGAAATTTGTGTTTTCCCTTTATAACGAGTAGAAATTTGTGTTTTATCTTTGGTAACGAGTTCGAATTCATGTTTTCTTCATATTAACGTGTTCAAATTCGTGTTTTTCTCGGGTAACGAGTTGTCCTTGAAGAAAAAATGGTTTTTTCTCTGATAACGAGTGGACATCGCCGGAAATTTGTGTTTTCCCTTTATAACGAGTAGAAATTTGTGTTTTATCTTTGGTAACGAGTTCGAATTCATGTTTTCTTCATATTAACGAGTTCAAATTCGTGTTTTTTCTCGGTAACGAGTTGTCCTTGAAGAAAAAAAGGTTTTTTCTCTGATAACGAGTGGACATCGCCGGAAATTTGTGTTTTCCCTTTATAACGAGTAGAAATTTGTGTTTTATCTTTGGTAACGAGTTCGAATTCATGTTTTCATCATATTAACGAGTTCAAATTCGTGTTTTCTCTCGGTAACGAGTTGTCCTTGAAGAAAAAAAGGTTTTTTCTCGATAACGAGTGGACATCGCCGGAAATTTATGTTTTCCCTTTATAACGAGTAGAAATTTGTGTTTTATCTTTGGTAACGAGTTCAAATTCATGTTTTCTTCATATTAACGAGTTCAAATTCGTGTTTTTCTCTGGTAACAAGTTGTCCTTAAAGAAAAAAAGGTTTTTTCTCTGATAACGAGTGGACATCGCCGGAAATTTGTGTTTTCCCTTTATAACGAGTAGAAATTTGTGTTTTATCTTTGGTAACGAGTTCGAATTCATGTTTTCTTCATATTAACGTGTTCAAATTCGTGTTTTTCTCGGGTAACGAGTTGTCCTTGAAGAAAAAAAGGTTTTTTCTCTGATAACGAGTGGACATCGCCGGAAATTTGTGTTTTCCCTTTATAACGAGTAGAAATTTGTGTTTTATCTTTGGTAACGAGTTCGAATTCATGTTTTCTTCATATTAACGAGTTCAAATTCGTGTTTTTATCTGGTAACGAGTTGTCCTTGAAGAAAAAAAGATTTTTTCTCGGATAACGAGTGGACATCGCTGGAAATTTGTGTTTTCCCTTTATAACGAGTAGAAATTTGTGTTTTATCTTTGGTAACGAGTTCGAATTCATGTTTTCTTCATATTAACGAGTTCAAATTCGTGTTTTTCTCGGGTATCGAGTTGTCCTTGAAGAAAAAAAGGTTTTTTATCTGATAACGAGTGGACATCGCCGGAAATTTGTGTTTTCCCTTTATAACGAGTAGAAATTTGTGTTTTATCTTTGGTAACGAGTTCGAATTCATGTTTTCTTCATATTAACGAGTTCAAATTCGTGTTTTTCTCGGGTAACGAGTTTTCCTTGAAGAAAAAAAGGTTTTTCTCTGATAACGAGTGGACATCGCCGGAAATTTGTGTTTTCCCTTTATAACGAGTAGAAATTTGTGTTTTATCTTTGGTAACGAGTTCGAATTCATGTTTTCTTCATATTAACGAGTTCAAATTCGTGTTTTTCTCTGGTAACGAGTTGTCCTTGAACAAAAAAAGGTTTTTTTCTCTGATAACGAGTGGACATCGCCGGAAATTTGTGTTTTCCCTTTATAACGAGTAGAAATTTGTGTTTTATCTTTGGTAACGAGTTCGAATTCATGTTTTCTTCATATTAACGTGTTCAAATTCGTGTTTTTCTCGGGTAACGAGTTGTCCTTGAAGAAAAAATGGTTTTTTCTCTGATAACGAGTGGACATCGCCGGAAATTTATGTTTTCCCTTTATAACGAGTAGAAATTTGTGTTTTATCTTTGGTAACGAGTTCAAATTCATGTTTTCTTCATATTAACGAGTTCAAATTCGTGTTTTTCTCGGGTAACGAGTTGTCCTTGAAGAAAAAAAGGTTTTTTTCCGATAACGAGTGGACATCGCCGGAAATTTGTGTTTTCCCTTTATAACGAGTAGAAATTTGTGTTTTATCTTTGGTAACGAGTTCAAATTCATGTTTTCTTCATATTAACGAGTTCAAATTCGTGTTTTTCTCGGGTAACGAGTTGTCCTTGAAGAAAAAAAGGTTTTTTCTCTGATAACGAGTGGACATCGCCGGAAATTTGTGTTTTCCCTTTATAACGAGTAGAAATTTGTGTTTTATCTTTGGTAACGAGTTCGAATTCATGTTTTCTTCATATTAACGAGTTCAAATTCATGTTTTTCTCTGGTAACGAGTTGTCCTTGAAGAAAAAAAGGATTTTTTCTCTGATAACGAGTGGACATCGCCGGAAATTTGTGTTTTCCCTTTATAACTAGTAGAAATTTGTGTTTTATCTTTGGTAACGAGTTCGAATTCATGTTTTCTTCATATTAACGTGTTCAAATTCGTGTTTTTCTCGGGTAACGAGTTGTCCTTGAAGAAAAAATGGTTTTTTCTCTGATAACGAGTGGACATCGCCGGAAATTTGTGTTTTCCCTTTATAACGAGTAGAAATTTGTGTTTTATCTTTGGTAACGAGTTCGAATTCATGTTTTCTTCATATTAACGAGTTCAAATTCGTGTTTTTCTCTCGGTAACGAGTTGTCCTTGAAGAAAAAAAGGTTTTTTCTCTGATAACGAGTGGACATCGCCGGAAATTTGTGTTTTCCCTTTATAACGAGTAGAAATTTGTGTTTTATCTTTGGTAACGAGTTCGAATTCATGTTTTCTTCATATTAACGAGTTCAAATTCGTGTTTTTCTCTGGTAACGAGTTGTCCTTGAAGAAAAAAAGGTTTTTTCTCTGATAACGAGTGGACATCGCCGGAAATTTATGTTTTCCCTTTATAACGAGTAGAAATTTGTGTTTTATCTTTGGTAACGAGTTCAAATTCATGTTTTCTTCATATTAACGAGTTCAAATTCGTGTTTTTCTCGGGTAACGAGTTGTCCTTGAAGAAAAAAAGGTTTTTTCTCTGATAACAAGTGGACATCGCCGGAAATTTGTGTTTTCCCTTTATAACGAGTAGAAATTTGTGTTTTATCTTTGGTAACGAGTTCGAATTCATGTTTTCTTCATATTAACGAGTTCAAATTCGTGTTTTTCTCGGGTAACGAGTTTTCCTTGAAGAAAAAAAGGTTTTTTCTCTGATAACGAGTGGACATCGCCGGAAATTTGTGTTTTCCCTTTATAACGAGTAGAAATTTGTGTTTTATCTTTGGTAACGAGTTCGAATTCATGTTTTCTTCATATTAACGAGTTCAAATTCGTGTTTTTCTCTGGTAACGAGTTGTCCTTGAACAAAAAAAGGTTTTTTCTCTGATAACGAGTGGACATCGCCGGAAATTTGTGTTTTCCCTTTATAACGAGTAGAAATTTGTGTTTTATCTTTGGTAACGAGTTCGAATTCATGTTTTCTTCATATTAACGTGTTCAAATTCGTGTTTTTCTCGGGTAACGAGTTGTCCTTGAAGAAAAAATGGTTTTTTCTCTGATAACGAGTGGACATCGCCGGAAATTTATGTTTTCCCTTTATAACGAGTAGAAATTTGTGTTTTATCTTTGGTAACGAGTTCGAATTCATGTTTTCTTCATATTAACGAGTTCAAATTCGTGTTTTTCTCGGGTAACGAGTTGTCCTTGAAGAAAAAAAGGTTTTTTCTCTGATAACGAGTGGACATCGCCGGAAATTTGTGTTTTCCCTTTATAACGAGTAGAAATTTGTGTTTTATCTTTGGTAACGAGTTCAAATTCATGTTTTCTTCATATTAACGAGTTCAAATTCGTGTTTTTCTCGGGTAACGAGTTGTCCTTGAAGAAAAAAAGGTTTTTTTCTCGATAACGAGTGGACATCGCCGGAAATTTGTGTTTTCCCTTTATAACGAGTAGAAATTTGTGTTTTATCTTTGGTAACGAGTTCGAATTCATGTTTTCTTCATATTAACGAGTTCAAATTCATGTTTTTCTCAGGTAACGAGTTGTCCTTGAAGAAAAAAAGGATTTTTTTCTCTGATAACGAGTGGACATCGCCGGAAATTTGTGTTTTCCCTTTATAACTAGTAGAAATTTGTGTTTTATCTTTGGTAACGAGTTCGAATTCATGTTTTCTTCATATTAACGTGTTCAAATTCGTGTTTTTCTCGGGTAACGAGTTGTCCTTGAAGAAAAAATGGTTTTTTCTCTGATAACGAGTGGACATCGCCGGAAATTTGTGTTTTCCCTTTATAACGAGTAGAAATTTGTGTTTTATCTTTGGTAACGAGTTCGAATTCATGTTTTCTTCATATTAACGAGTTCAAATTCGTGTTTTTCTCTCGGTAACGAGTTGTCCTTGAAGAAAAAAAGGTTTTTTCTCTCGATAACGAGTGGACATCGCCGGAAATTTGTGTTTTCCCTTTATAACGAGTAGAAATTTGTGTTTTATCTTTGGTAACGAGTTCGAATTCATGTTTTCTTCATATTAACGAGTTCAAATTCGTGTTTTTCTCTGGTAACGAGTTGTCCATGAAGAAAAAAGGTTTTTTCTCTGATAACGAGTGGACATCGCCGGAAATTTATGTTTTCCCTTTATAACGAGTAGAAATTTGTGTTTTATCTTTGGTAACGAGTTCAAATTCATGTTTTCTTCATATTAACGAGTTCAAATTCGTGTTTTTCTCGGGTAACGAGTTGTCCTTGAAGAAAAAAAGGTTTTTTCTCTGATAACAAGTGGACATCGCCGGAAATTTGTGTTTTCCCTTTATAACGAGTAGAAATTTGTGTTTTATCTTTGGTAACGAGTTCTAATTCATGTTTTCTTCATATTAACGAGTTCAAATTCGTGTTTTTCTCTGGTAACGAGTTGTCCTTGAAAAAAAACGGTTTTTTCTCTGATAACGAGTGGACATCGCCGGAAATTTGTGTTTTCCCTTTATAACGAGTAGAAATTTGTGTTTTATCTTTGGTAACGAGTTCGAATTCATGTTTTCTTCATATTAACGAGTTCAAATTCGTGTTTTTCTCGGGTAACGAGTTGTCCTTGAACAAAAAAAGGTTTTTTCTCTGATAACGAGTGGACATCGCCGGAAATTTGTGTTTTCCCTTTATAACGAGTAGAAATTTGTGTTTTATCTTTGGTAACGAGTTCGAATTCATGTTTTCTTCATATTAACGAGTTCAAATTCGTGTTTTTCTCGGGTAACGAGTTGTCCTTGAAGAAAAAAAGGTTTTTTCTCTGATAATGAGTGGACATCACCGGAAATTTGTGTTTTCCCTTTATAACGATTAGAAATTTGTGTTTTATCTTTGGTAACGAGTTCGAATTCTTGTTTTCTTCATATTAACGAGTTCAAATTCGTGTTTTTCTCTGGTAACGAGTTGTCCTTGAACAAAAAAAGGTTTTTTCTCTCGATAACGAGTGGACATCGCCGGAAATTTGTGTTTTCCCTTTATAACGAGTAGAAATTTGTGTTTTATCTTTGGTAACGAGTTCGAATTCATGTTTTCTTCATATTAACGAGTTCAAATTCGTGTTTTTCTCGGTAACGGGTTGTCCTTGAAGAAAAAAAGGTTTTTTCTCTGATAACGAGTGGACATCGCCGGAAATTTGTGTTTTCCCTTTATAACGAGTAGAAATTTGTGTTTTATCTTTGGTAACGAGTTCGAATTCATGTTTTCTTCATATTAACGAGTTCAAATTCGTGTTTTTCTCGGGTAACGAGTTGTCCTTGAAGAAAAAACGGTTTTTTCTCTGATAACGAGTGGACATCGCCGGAAATTTGTGTTTTCCTTTATAACGAGTAGAAATTTGTGTTTTATCTTTGGTAACGAGTTCGAATTCATGTTTTCTTCATATTAACAAGTTCAAATTCATGTTTTTCTTGTAACGAGTTGTCCTTGAAGAAAAAAAGTTTTTTCTCTGATAACGAGTGGACATCGCCGGAAATTTGTGTTTTCCCTTTATAACGAGTAGAAATTTGTGTTTTATCTTTGGTAACGAGTTCGAATTCATGTTTTCTTCATATTAACGAGTTCAAATTCGTGTTTTTATCGGGTAACGAGTTGTCCTTGAAGAAAAAAAGTTTTTTCTCTCTGATAACGAGTGGACATCGCCGGAAATTTGTGTTTTCCCTTTATAACGAGTAGAAATTTGTGTTTTATCTTTGGTAACGAGTTCGAATTCATGTTTTCTTCATATTAACGAGTTCAAATTCGTGTTTTTATCGGGTAACGAGTTGTCCTTGAAGAAAAAAAGGTTTTTTCTCTGATAACGAGTGGACATCGCCGGAAATTTGTGTTTTCCCTTTATAACGAGTAGAAATTTGTGTTTTATCTTTGGTAACGAGTTCGAATTCATGTTTTCTTCATATTAACGAGTTCAAATTCGTGTTTTTCTCGGGTAACGAGTTGTCCTTGAAGAAAAAAAGGTTTTTTTCTCTGATAACGAGTGGACATCGCCGGAAATTTGTGTTTTCCCTTTATAACGAGTAGAAATTTGTGTTTTATCTTTGGTAACGAGTTCGAATTCATGTTTTCTTCATATTAACGAGTTCAAATTCGTGTTTTTCTCGGGTAACGAGTTTTCCTTGAAGAAAAAATGTTTTTTCTCTGATAACGAGTGGACATCGCCGGAAATTTGTGTTTTCCCTTTATAACGAGTAGAAATTTGTGTTTTATCTTTGGTAACGAGTTCGAATTCATGTTTTCTTCATATTAACGAGTTCAAATTCATGTTTTTCTCTGGTAACGAGTTGTCCTTGAAGAAAAAAAGGTTTTTTTCTCTGATAACGAGTGGACATCGCCGGAAATTTGTGTTTTCCCTTTATAACGAGTAGAAATTTGTGTTTTATCTTTGGTAACGAGTTCGAATTCATGTTTTCTTCATATTAACGAGTTCAAATTCGTGTTTTTCTCGGGTAACGAGTTGTCCTTGAAGAAAAAAAGGTTTTTTCTCTCGATAACGAGTGGACATCGCCGGAAATTTGTGTTTTCCCTTTATAACGAGTAGAAATTTGTGTTTTATCTTTGGTAACGAGTTCGAATTCATGTTTTCTTCATATTAACGAGTTCAAATTCGTGTTTTTCTCGGGTAACGAGTTGTCCTTGAAGAAAAAAAGTTTTTTCTCTGATAACGAGTGGACATCGCCGGAAATTTGTGTTTTCCCTTTATAACGAGTAGAAATTTGTGTTTTATCTTTGGTAACGAGTTCGAATTCATGTTTTCTTCATATTAACGAGTTCAAATTCGTGTTTTCCTCTGGTAACGAGTTTTCCTTAAAGAAAAAAAGGTTTTTTCTCTGATAACGAGTGGACATCGCCGGAAATTTGTGTTTTCCCTTTATAACGAGTAGAAATTTGTGTTTTATCTTTGGTAACGAGTTCGAATTCATGTTTTCTTCATATTAACGAGTTCAAATTCGTGTTTTTTCTCGGTAACGAGTTTTCCTTGAAGAAAAAAAGGTTTTTTCTCGATAACGAGTGGACATCGCCGGAAATTTGTGTTTTCCCTTTATAACGAGTAGAAATTTGTGTTTTATCTTTGGTAACGAGTTCGAATTCATGTTTTCTTCATATTAACGAGTTCAAATTCGTGTTTTTCTCGGGTAACGAGTTGTCCTTGAAGAAAAAATGGTTTTTTTCCTGATAACGAGTGGACATCGCCGGAAATTTGTGTTTTCCCTTTATAACGAGTAGAAATTTGTGTTTTATCTTTGGTAACGAGTTCGAATTCAAGTTTTCTTCATATTAACGAGTTCAAATTCGTGTTTTTCTCGGTAACGAGTTGTCCTTGAAGAAAAAAAGGTTTTTTCTCTCGATAACGAGTGGACATCGCCGGAAATTTGTGTTTTCCCTTTATAACGAGTAGAAATTTGTGTTTTATCTTTGGTAACGAGTTCGAATTCATGTTTTCTTCATATTAACGAGTTCAAATTCGTGTTTTTCTCGGTAACGAGTTGTCCTTGAAGAAAAAAAGGTTTTTTCTCTGATAACGAGTGGACATCGCCGGAAATTTGTGTTTTCCCTTTATAACGAGTAGAAATTTGTGTTTTATCTTTGGTAACGAGTTCGAATTCATGTTTTCTTCATATTAACGAGTTCAAATTCATGTTTTTCTCGGGTAACGAGTTGTCCTTGAAGAAAAAAAGGTTTTTTTCTCTGATAACGAGTGGACATCGCCGGAAATTTGTGTTTTCCCTTTATAACGAGTAGAAATTTGTGTTTTATCTTTGGTAACGAGTTCGAATTCATGTTTTCTTCATATTAACGAGTTCAAATTCGTGTTTTTCTCGGGTAACGAGTTGTCCTTGAAGAAAAAAAGGTTTTTTTCTCTGATAACGAGTGGACATCGCCGGAAATTTGTGTTTTCCCTTTATAACGAGTAGAAATTTGTGTTTTATCTTTGGTAACGAGTTCGAATTCATGTTTTCTTCATATTAACGTGTTCAAATTCGTGTTTTTCTCGGGTAACGAGTTGTCCTTGAAGAAAAAATGATTTTTCTCTGATAACGAGTGAACATCGCCGGAAATTTGTGTTTTCCCTTTATAACGAGTAGAAATTTGTGTTTTATCTTTGGTAACGAGTTCGAATTCATGTTTTCTTCATATTAACGAGTTCAAATTCGTGTTTTTCTCTGGTAACGAGTTGTCCTTGAAGAAAAAAAGGTTTTTTCTCTCGATAACGAGTGGACATCGCCGGAAATTTGTGTTTTCCCTTTATAACGAGTAGAAATTTGTGTTTTATCTTTGGTAACGAGTTCGAATTCATGTTTTCTTCATATTAACGAGTTCAAATTCGTGTTTTTCTCTCGGTAACGAGTTGTCCTTGAAGAAAAAAAAGGTTTTTTCTCTCGATAACGAGTGGACATCGCCGGAAATTTGTGTTTTCCCTTTATAACGAGTAGAAATTTGTGTTTTATCTTTGGTAACGAGTTCGAATTCATGTTTTCTTCATATTAACGAGTTCAAATTCGTGTTTTTCTCGGGTAACGAGTTGTCCTTGAAGAAAAAAAGGTTTTTTCTCTGATAACGAGTGGACATCGCCGGAAATTTATGTTTTCCCTTTATAACGAGTAGAAATTTGTGTTTTATCTTTGGTAACGAGTTCAAATTCATGTTTTCTTCATATTAACGAGTTCAAATTCGTGTTTTTCTCGGGTAACGAGTTGTCCTTAAAGAAAAAAAGGTTTTTTCTCTGATAACGAGTGGACATCGCCGGAAATTTGTGTTTTCCCTTTATAACGAGTAGAAATTTGTGTTTTATCTTTGGTAACGAGTTCGAATTCATGTTTTCTTCATATTAACGAGTTCAAATTCGTGTTTTTCTCGGGTAACGAGTTGTCCTTGAAGAAAAAAAGGTTTTTTCTCTGATAACGAGTGGACATCGCCGGAAATTTGTGTTTTCCCTTTATAACGAGTAGAAATTTGTGTTTTATCTTTGGTAACGAGTTCGAATTCATGTTTTCTTCATATTAACGAGTTCAAATTCGTGTTTTTATCGGGTAACGAGTTGTCCTTGAAGAAAAAAAGATTTTTTCTCTGATAACGAGTGGACATCGCCGGAAATTTGTGTTTTCCCTTTATAACGAGTAGAAATTTGTGTTTTATCTTTGGTAACGAGTTCGAATTCATGTTTTCTTCATATTAACGAGTTCAAATTCGTGTTTTTCTCGGGTATCGAGTTGTCCTTGAAGAAAAAAAGGTTTTTTATCTGATAACGAGTGGACATCGCCGGAAATTTGTGTTTTCCCTTTATAACGAGTAGAAATTTGTGTTTTATCTTTGGTAACGAGTTCGAATTCATGTTTTCTTCATATTAACGAGTTCAAATTAGAGTTTTTCTCTGGTAACGAGTTTGTCCTTGAAGAAAAAAAGGTTTTTTCTCTGATAACAAGTGGACATCGCCGGAAATTTGTGTTTTCCCTTTATAACGAGTAGAAATTTGTGTTTTATCTTTGGTAACGAGTTCGAATTCATGTTTTCTTCATATTAACGAGTTCAAATTCGTGTTTTCTCTCGGGTAACGAGTTGTCCTTGAACAAAAAAAGGTTTTTTCTCTGATAACGAGTGGACATCGCCGGAAATTTGTGTTTTCCCTTTATAACGAGTAGAAATTTGTGTTTTATCTTTGGTAACGAGTTCGAATTCATGTTTTCTTCATATTAACGTGTTCAAATTCGTGTTTTTCTCGGGTAACGAGTTGTCCTTGAAGAAAAAATGGTTTTTTCTCTGATAACGAGTGGACATCGCCGGAAATTTATGTTTTCCCTTTATAACGAGTAGAAATTTGTGTTTTATCTTTGGTAACGAGTTCAAATTCATGTTTTCTTCATATTAACGAGTTCAAATTCGTGTTTTTCTCGGGTAACGAGTTGTCCTTGAAGAAAAAAAGGTTTTTTCTCTGATAACGAGTGGACATCGCCGGAAATTTGTGTTTTCCCTTTATAACGAGTAGAAATTTGTGTTTTATCTTTGGTAACGAGTTCGAATTCATGTTTTCTTCATATTAACGAGTTCAAATTCGTGTTTTTCTCGGGTAACGAGTTGTCCTTGAAGAAAAAAAGGTTTTTTCTCTGATAACGAGTGGACATCGCCGGAAATTTGTGTTTTCCCTTTATAACGAGTAGAAATTTGTGTTTTATCTTTGGTAACGAGTTCGAATTCATGTTTTCTTCATATTAACGAGTTCAAATTCGTGTTTTTCTCTGGTAACGAGTTGTCCTTGAAGAAAAAAAGGATTTTTTCTCTGATAACGAGTGGACATCGCCGGAAATTTGTGTTTTCCCTTTATAACGAGTAGAAATTTGTGTTTTATCTTTGGTAACGAGTTCGAATTCATGTTTTCTTCATATTAACGAGTTCAAATTCGTGTTTTCTCTCGGGTAACGAGTTGTCCTTGAAGAAAAAAGGTTTTTTCTCCGATAACGAGTGGACATCGCCGGAAATTTGTGTTTTCCCTTTATAACGAGTAGAAATTTGTGTTTTATCTTTGGTAACGAGTTCGAATTCATGTTTTCTTCATATTAACGAGTTCAAATTCGTGTTTTTCTCGGGTAACGAGTTGTCCTTGAAGAAAAAAAGGTTTTTTCTCAGATAACGAGTGGACATCGCCGGAAATTTGTGTTTTCCCTTTATAACGAGTAGAAATTTGTGTTTTATCTTTGGTAACGAGTTCGAATTCATGTTTTCTTCATATTAACGAGTTCAAATTCGTGTTTTTCTCGGTAACGAGTTGTCCTTGAAGAAAAAAAACGGTTTTTTCTCTCGATAACGAGTGGACATCGCCGGAAATTTGTGTTTTCCCTTTATAACGAGTAGAAATTTGTGTTTTATCTTTGGTAACGAGTTCGAATTCATGTTTTCTTCATATTAACGAGTTCAAATTCGTGTTTTTCTCGGGTAACGAGTTGTCCTTGAACAAAAAAAGGTTTTTTCTCTGATAACGAGTGGACATCGCCGGAAATTTGTGTTTTCCCTTTATAACGAGTAAAAATTTGTGTTTTATCTTTGGTAACGAGTTCGAATTCATGTTTTCTTCATATTAACGAGTTCAAATTCGTGTTTTTTTTCTGGTAACGAGTTGTCCTTGAAGAAAAAAAGGTTTTTTCTCTGATAATGAGTGGACATCACCGGAAATTTGTGTTTTCCCTTTATAACGATTAGAAATTTGTGTTTTATCTTTGGTAACGAGTTCGAATTCTTGTTTTCTTCATATTAACGAGTTCAAATTCGTGTTTTTCTCTGGTAACGAGTTGTCCTTGAACAAAAAAAGGTTTTTTCTCTGATAACGAGTGGACATCGCCGGAAATTTGTGTTTTCCCTTTATAACGAGTAGAAATTTGTGTTTTATCTTTGGTAACGAGTTCGAATTCATGTTTTCTTCATATTAACGAGTTCAAATTCGTGTTTTTTCTCGGGTAACGAGTTTTCCTTGAAGAAAAAAAGGTTTTTTCTCTGATAACGAGTGGACATCGCCGGAAATTTGTGTTTTCCCTTTATAACGAGTAGAAATTTGTGTTTTATCTTTGGTAACGAGTTCGAATTCATGTTTTCTTCATATTAACGAGTTCATATTCGTGTTTATCTCCGGTAACGAGTTGTCCTTGAACAAAAAAAGGTTTTTTCTCTGATAACGAGTGGACATCGCCGGAAATTTGTGTTTTCCCTTTATAACGAGTAGAAATTTGTGTTTTATCTTTGGTAACGAGTTCGAATTCATGTTTTCTTCATATTAACGTGTTCAAATTCGTGTTTTCTCGGGTAACGAGTTGTCCTTGAAGAAAAAAATGGTTTTTTCTCGATAACGAGTGGACATCGCCGGAAATTTATGTTTTCCCTTTATAACGAGTAGAAATTTGTGTTTTATCTTTGGTAACGAGTTCAAATTCATGTTTTCTTCATATTAACGAGTTCAAATTCGTGTTTTTCTCGGGTAACGAGTTGTCCTTGAAGAAAAAAAGGTTTTTTCTCTGATAACGAGTGGACATCGCCGGAAATTTGTGTTTTCCCTTTATAACGAGTAGAAATTTGTGTTTTATCTTTGGTAACGAGTTCAAATTCATGTTTTCTTCATATTAACGAGTTCAAATTCGTGTTTTTCTCGGGTAACGAGTTGTCCTTGAAGAAAAAAAGGTTTTTTTTCTCGATAACGAGTGGACATCGCCGGAAATTTGTGTTTTCCCTTTATAACGAGTAGAAATTTGTGTTTTATCTTTGGTAACGAGTTCGAATTCATGTTTTCTTCATATTAACGAGTTCAAATTCATGTTTTTCTCTCGGTAATGAGTTGTCCTTGAAGAAAAAAAAGGATTTTTTCTCTCGATAACGAGTGGACATCGCCGGAAATTTGTGTTTTCCCTTTATAACTAGTAGAAATTTGTGTTTTATCTTTGGTAACGAGTTCGAATTCATGTTTTCTTCATATTAACGTGTTCAAATTCGTGTTTTTCTCGGGTAACGAGTTGTCCTTGAAGAAAAAATGGTTTTCTCTGATAACGAGTGGACATCGCCGGAAATTTGTGTTTTCCACTTTATAACGAGTAGAAATTTGTGTTTTATCTTTGGTAACGAGTTCGAATTCATGTTTTCTTCATATTAACGAGTTCAAATTCGTGTTTTTCTCTCGGTAACGAGTTGTCCTTGAAGAAAAAAAAGGTTTTTTCTCCGATAACGAGTGGACATCGCCGGAAATTTGTGTTTTCCCTTTATAACGAGTAGAAATTTGTGTTTTATCTTTGGTAACGAGTTCGAATTCATGTTTTCTTCATATTAACGAGTTCAAATTCGTGTTTTTCTGCAGTAACGAGTTGTCCTTGAAGAAAAAAAGGTTTTTTCTCCCGATAACGAGTGGACATCGCCGGAAATTTATGTTTTCCCTTTATAACGAGTAGAAATTTGTGTTTTATCTTTGGTAACGAGTTCAAATTCATGTTTTCTTCATATTAACGAGTTCAAATTCGTGTTTTTCTCGGGTAACGAGTTGTCCTTGAAGAAAAAAAGGTTTTTTCTCTCGATAACGAGTGGACATCGCCGGAAATTTGTGTTTTCCCTTTATAACGAGTAGAAATTTGTGTTTTATCTTTGGTAACGAGTTCGAATTCATGTTTTCTTCATATTAACGAGTTCAAATTCGTGTTTTTCTCGGTAACGAGTTGTCCTTGAAGAAAAAAAAAGGTTTTTTCTCTGATAACGAGTGGACATCGCCGGAAATTTGTGTTTTCCCTTTATAACGAGTAGAAATTTGTGTTTTATCTTTGGTAACGAGTTCGAATTCATGTTTTCTTCATATTAACGAGTTCAAATTCGTGTTTTTCTCGGGTAACGAGTTGTCCTTGAAGAAAAAAAGGTTTTTTCTCTGATAACGAGTGGACATCGCCGGAAATTTGTGTTTTCCCTTTATAACGAGTAGAAATTTGTGTTTTATCTTTGGTAACGAGTTCGAATTCATGTTTTCTTCATATTAACGAGTTCAAATTCATGTTTTTCTCGGGTAACGAGTTGTCCTTGAAGAAAAAAAGGCTTTTTCTCTGATAACGAGTGGACATCGCCGGAAATTTGTGTTTTCCCTTTATAACGATTAGAAATTTGTGTTTTATCTTTGGTAACGAGTTCGAATTCATGTTTTCTTCATATTAACGAGTTCAAATTCGTGTTTTTCTCGGGTAACGAGTTGTCCTTGAACAAAAAAAGGCTTTTTCTCTGATAACGAGTGGACATCGCCGGAAATTTGTGTTTTCCCTTTATAACAAGTAGAAATTTGTGTTTTATCTTTGGTAACGAGTTCGAATTCATGTTTTCTTCATATTAACGAGTTCAAATTCGTGTTTTTCTCGGGTAACGAGTTGTACTTGAAGAAAAAAAAGGCTTTTTCTCTGATAACGAGTGGACATCGCCGGAAATTTGTGTTTTCCCTTTATAACGAGTAGAAATTTGTGTTTTATCTTTGGTAACGAGTTCGAATTCATTTTTTCTTCATATTAACGAGTTCAAATTCGTGTTTTTCTCTAGTAACGAGTTGTCCTTGAAGAAAAAAAGGTTTTTTCTCTGATAACGAGTGGACATCACCGGAAATTTGTGTTTTCCCTTTATAACAAGTAGAAATTTGTTTTTCACCTTTGGTAACGAGTTCGAATTCTTGTTTTCTTCATATTAACGAGTTCAAATTCGTGTTTTTCTCTGGTAACGAGTTTCACTTGAAGAAAAAAAGGCTTTTTCTCTGATAACGAGTGGACATCGCCGGAAATTTGTGTTTTCCCTTTATAACGAGTAGAAATTTGTGTTTTACCTTTGGTAACGAGTTCGAATTCATGTTTTCTTCATATTAACGAGTTCAAATTCGTGTTTTTCTCTGGTAACGAGTTGTACTTGAAGAAAAAAAGGCTTTTTCTCTGATAAAGAGTGGACATCGCCGGAAATTTGTGTTTTATCTTTGGTAACGAGTTCGAATTCATTTTTTCTTCATATTAACGAGTTCAAATTCGTGTTTTTCTCTGGTAACGAGTTGTCCATGTAGAAAAAAAGGTTTTTTCTCTGATAACGAGTGGACATCGCCGGAAATTTGTGTTTTCCCTTTATAAAAAGTAGAAATTTGTTTTTTACCTTTGGTAACGAGTTCGAATTCATTTTTTCTTCAAATTAACGAGTTCAAATTCGTGTTTTTCTCTGGTAACGAGTTGTACTTGAAGAAAAAAAGGCTTTTTCTCTGATAACGAGTGGACATCGCCGGAAATTAGTGTTTTCCCTTTATAACGAGTAGAAATTTGTGTTTTATCTTTGGTAACGAGTTCGAATTCATTTTTTCTTCATATTAACGAGTTCAAATTCGTGTTTTTCTCTGGTAACGAGTTGTACTTGAAGAAAAAAAGGCTTTTTCTCTGATAACGAGTGGACATTGCCGGAAATTTGTGTTTTCCCTTTATAACAAGTAGAAATTTGTGTTTTAAATTTGGTAACGAGTTCGAATTCATGTTTTCTTCATATTAACGAGTTCAAATTCGTGTTTTTCTCTGGTAACGAGTTTCACTTGAAGAAGAAAAGGCTTTTTCTCTGATAACGAGTGGACATCGCAGGAAATTTGTGTTTTCCCTTTATAACGAGTAGAAATTTGTGTTTTATCTTTGGTAACGTGTTCGAATTCATTTTTTCTTCATATTAACGAGTTCAAATTCGTGTTTTTCTCTGGTAACGAGTTGTCCTTGAAGAAAAAAAGTTTTTTTCTCTGATAACGAGTGGACATCGCCGGAAATTTGTGTTTTCCCTTTATAACGAGTAGAAATTTGTGTTTTATCTTTGGTAACGAGTTCGAATTCATTTTTTATTCATATTAACGAGTTCAAATTCGTGTTTTTCTCTGGTAACGAGTTGTACTTGAAGAAAAAAAGGCTTTTCTCTGATAACGAGTGGACATTGCCGGAAATTTGTGTTTTCCCTTTATAACGAGTAGAAATTTGTGTTTTATATTTGGTAACGAGTTCGAATTCATTTTTTCTTCATATTAACGAGTTCAAATTCGTGTTTTTCTCTGGTAACGAGTTGTCCTTGAAGAAATTTTTTTTTCTCTGATAACGAGTGGACCTCGCCGGAAATTTGTGTTTTCCCTTTATAACGAGTAGAAATTTGCGTTTTACCTTTGGTAACGAGTTCGAATTCATGTTTTCTTCATATTAACGAGTTCAAATTGGTGTTTTTCTCTAATAACGAGTTGTACTTGAAGAAAAAAGGCTTTTTCTCTGATAACGAGTGGACATCGCCGGAAATTTGTGTTTTTCCTTTATAACGAGTAGAAATTTGTGTTTTATCTTTGGTAACGAGTTCGAATTCATTTTTTCTTCATATTAACGAGTTCGAATTCGTGTTTTTCTCTGGTAACGAGTTGTCCTTGAGGAAAAAAAGGTTTTTTCTCTGATAAAGAGTGGACACCGCCGGAAATTTGTGTTTTCCCTTTATAACGAGTAGAAATTTGTGTTTTACCTTTGGTAACGAGTTCGAATTCATGTTTCCTTCATATTAATGAGTTCAAATTCGTGTTTTTCTCTAGTAACGAGTTGTACTTGAAGAAAAAAAGGCTTTTTCTCTGATAACGAGTGGACATCGCCGGAAATTTGTGTTTTGCCTTTATAACGAGTAGAAATTTCTGTTTTATCTTTGGTAACGAGTTCGAATTCATTTTTTCTTCATATTAATGAGTTCAAATTCGTGTTTTTCTCTAGTAACGAGTTGTCCTTGAAGAAAAAAAGGTTTTTTCTCTGATAACGAGTGGACATCGCCGGAAATTTGTGTTTTCCCTTTATAACAAGTAGAAATTTGTTTTTTACCTTTGGTAACGAGTTCGAATTCATTTTTTCTTCATATTAACGAGTTCAAATTCGTGTTTTTCTCTGGTAACGAGTTGTATTGTAAGAAAAAAAGGATTTTTCTCTGATAACGAGTGGACATCACCGGAAATTAGTGTTTTCCCTTTATAACGAGTAGAAATATGTGTTTTATCTTTGGTAACGAGTTCGAATTCATTTTTTCTTCATTTTAACGAGTTCAAATTCGTGTTTTTCTCGGGTAACGAGTTGTACTTGAAGAAAAAAAGGATTTTTCTCTGATAATGAGTGGACATCGCCGGAAATTAGTGTTTTCCCTTTATAACGAGTAGAAATTTGTGTTTTATCTTTGGTAACGAGTTCGAATTCATTTTTTCTTCATATTAACATGTTCAAATTCGTGTTTTTCTCTGGTAACGAGTTGTACTTGAAGAAAAAAAGGCTTTTTCTCTGATAACGAGTGGACATCGACGGAAATTTGTGTTTTCCCTTTATAACAAGTAGAAATTTGTGTTTTACCTTTGGTAACGAGTTCGAATTCATGTTTTCTTCATATTAACGAGTTCAAATTCGTGTTTTTCTCTGGTAACGAGTTGTACTTGAAGAAAAAATGGCTTTTTCTCTGATAACGAGTGGACATCGCCGGAAATTTCTATTTTCCCTTTATAACAAGTAGAAATTTGTTTTTTACCTTTGGTAACGAGTTTGAATTCATTTTTTTCTTCATATTAACGAGTTCAAATTCGTGTTTTTCTCTGGTAATGAGTTGTACTGTAAGAAAAAAAGGATTTTTCTCTGGTAACGAGTGGACATCGCAGGAAATTAGTGTTTTCCCTTTATAACGAGTAGAAATTTGTGTTTTATCTTTGGTAACGAGTTCGAATTCATTTTTTCTTCATATTAACGAGTTCAAATTCGTGTTTTTCTCTGGTAATGAGTTGTACTTGAAGAAAAAAAGGATTTTTCTCTGGTAACGAGTGGACATCGCCGGAAATTAGTGTTTTCCCGTTATAACGAGTAGAAATTTGTGTTTTATCTTTGGTAACGAGTTCGAATTCATTTTTTCTTCATATTAACGAGTTCAAATTCGTGTTTTTCTCTGGTAACGAGTTGTACTTGAAAAAAAAAGGCTTTTTCTCTGATAACGAGTGGACATCGCCGGAAATTAGTGTTTTCCCTTTATAACAAGTAGAAATTTGTGTTTTATCTTTGGTAACGAGTTCGAATTCATGTTTTCTTTATATTAACGAGTTCAAATTCGTGTTTTTCTCACGGTAACGAGTTGTACTTGAAGAAAAAAAGGCTTTTTTCTCGATAACGAGTGGACATCGCCGGAAATTTGTGTTTTCCCTTTATAACGAGTAGAAATTTGTGTTTTATCTTTGGTAACGAGTTCGAATTCATTTATTCTTCATATTAACGAGTTCAAATTCGTGTTTTTCTCTGGTAACGAGTTGTACTTGAAGAAAAAAAGGCTTTTTCTCTGATAACGAGTGGACATCGCCGGAAATTTGTGTTTTCCCTTTATAACGAGTAGAAATTTGTGTTTTATCTTTGGTAACGAGTTCGAATTCATGTTTTCTTCATATTACCGAGTTCAAATTCGTGTTTTTCTCTGGTAACGAGTTGTACTTGAAGAAAAAAGCCTTTTTCTCTGATAACGAGTGGACATTGCAGGAAATTTGTGTTTTCCCTTTATAACGAGTAGAAATTTGTGTTTTATCTTTGGTAACGAGTTCGAATTCATTTATTCTTCATATTAACGAGTTCAAATTCGTGTTTTTCTCTGGTAACGAGTTGTCCTTGAAGAAAAAAAGGTTTTTTCTCTGATAACGAGTGGACATCGCCGGAAATTTGTGTTTTCCCTTTATAACAAGTAGAATTTTTTTTTATCTTTGGTAACGAGTTCGAATTCATGTTTTCTTCATATTACCGAGTTCAAATTCGTGCTTTTCTCTGGTAACGAGTTGTACTTGAAGAAAAAAAGGCTTTTTCTCTGATAACGAGTGGACATCGCCGGAAATTTGTGTTTTCCCTTTATAACGAGTAGAAATTTGTGTTTTATCTTTGGTAACGAGTTCGAATTCATTTTTCTTCATATTAACGAGTTCAAATTCGTGTTTTTCTCTGGTAACAAGTTGTACTTGAAGAAAAAAAAGGCTTTTTCTCGGATAACGAGTGGACATCGCCGGAAATTAGTGTTTTCCCTTTATAACGAGTAGAAATTTGTGTTTTATCTTTGGTAACGAGTTTGAATTCATTTTTTCTTCATATTAACGAGTTCAAATTCATGTTTTTCTCTGGTAACGAGTTGTCCTTGAAGAAAAAAAGGTTTTTTCTCTGATAACGAGTGGACATCGCCGGAAATTTGTGTTTTCCCTTTATAACAAGTAGAAATTTGTTTTTTACCCTTGGTAACGAGTTCGAATTCATTTTTGCTTCATATTAACGAGGTCAAATTCGTGTTTTTGTCTGGTAACGAGTCGTACTTGAAGAAAAAAAGGCTTTTTCTCTGATAACGAGTGGACATCGCCGGAAATTAGTGTTTTCCCTTTATAACGAGTAGAAATTTGTGTTTTATCTTTGGTAACGAGTTCGAATTCATTTTTTCTTCATATTAACGAGTTCAAATTCGTGTTTTTCTCTGGTAACGAGTTGTACTTGAAGAAAAAAAGGCTTTTTCTCTGATAACGAGTGGACATCGACGGAAATTTGTGTTTTCCCTTTATAACAAGTAGAAATTTGTGTTTTACCTTTGGTAACGAGTTCGAATTCATGTTTTCTTCATATTAACGAGTTCAAATTCGTGTTTTTCTCTGGTAACGAGTTGTACTTGAAGAAAAAAGGCTTTTTCTCTGATAACGAGTGGACATCGCCGGAAATTTGTGTTTTCCCTTTATAACAAGTAGAAATTTGTTTTTTACCTTTAGTAACGAGTTCGAATTCATTTTTTTCTTCATATTAACGAGTTCAAATTCGTGTTTTTCTCTGGTAATGAGTTGTACTGTAAGAAAAAAAGGATTTTTCTCTGGTAACGAGTGGACATCGCCGGAAATTAGTGTTTTCCCTTTATAACGAGTAGAAATTTGTGTTTTATCTTTGGTAACGAGTTCGAATTCATTTTTTCTTCATATTAACGAGTTCAAATTCGTGTTTTTCTCTGGTAACGAGTTGTACTTGAAGAAAAAAAGGCTTTTTCTCTGATAACGAGTGGACATCGCCGGAAATTAGTGTTTTCCCTTTATAACGAGTAGAAATTTGTGTTTTATCTTTGGTAACGAGTTCGAATTCATTTTTTCTTCATATTAACGAGTTCAAATTCGTGTTTTTCTCTGGTAACGAGTTGTACTTGAAGAAAAAAAGGCTTTTTCTCTGATAACGAGTGGACATCGCCGGAAATTAGTGTTTTCCCTTTATAACAAGTAGAAATTTGTGTTTTATCTTTGGTAACGAGTTCGAATTCATGTTTTCTTTATATTAACGAGTTCAAATTCGTGTTTTTCTCTGGTAACGTGTTGTCTTTGAAGAGAAAAAGGCTTTTTCTCTGATAACGAGTGGACATTGCAGGAAATTTGTGTTTTCCCTTTATAACGAGTAGAAATTTGTGTTTTATCTTTGGTAACGAGTTCGAATTCATTTATTCTTCATATTAACAAGTTCAAATTCGTGTTTTTCTCTGGTAACGAGTTTACTTGAAGAAAAAAAGGCTTTTTCTCTGATAACGAGTGGACATCGCCGGAAATTTGTGTTTTCCCTTTATAACGAGTAGAAATTTGTGTTTTATCTTTGGTAACGAGTTCGAATTCATGTTTTCTTCATATTACCGAGTTCAAATTCATGTTTTTCTTTGGTAACGAGTTGTACTTGAAGAAAAAAGCCTTTTTCTCTGATAACGAGTGGACATCGCCAGAAATTAGTGTTTTCCCTTTATAACGAGTAGAAATTTGTGTTTTATCTTTGGTAACGAGTTTGAATTCATTTTTTCTTCATATTAACGAGTTCAAATTCGTGTTTTTCTCTGGTAACGAGTTGTCCTTGAAGAAAAAAAAGTTTTTTCTCTGATAACGAGTGGACATCGCCGGAAATTTGTGTTTTCCCTTTATAACGAGTAGAAATTCGTTTTTTACCTTTGGTAACAAGTTCGAATTCATGTTTTCTACATATTAACGAGTTCAAATTCATGTTTTTCTCTGGTAACGAGTTGTACTTGAAGAAAAAAAGGCTTTTTCTCTGATAACGAGTGGACATCGCCGGAAATTTGTGTTTTCCCTTTATAACGAGTAGAAATTTGTGTTTTATCTTTGGTAACGAGTTCGAATTCATTTTTTCTTCATATTAACGAGTTCAAATTCGTGTTTTTCTCTGGTAACGAGTTGTCCTTGAAGAAAAAAAGGTATTTTCTCTGATAACGAGTGGACATCGCCGGAAATTTGTGTTTTCCCTTTATAACAAGTAGAAATTTGTGTTTTTACCCTTGGTAACGAGTTCGAATTCATTTTTGCTTCATATTAACGAGGTCAAATTCGTGTTTTTGTCTCGGTAACGAGTCGTACTTGAAGAAAAAAAGGCTTTTTTCTCGATAACGAGTGGACATCGCCGGAAATTTGTGTTTTCCCTTTATAACGAGTAGAAATTTGTGTTTTACCTTTGGTAACGAGTTCGAATTCATGTTTTCTTCATATTAACGAGTTCAAATTCGTGTTTTTCTCTCGGTAACGAGTTGTACTTGAAGAAAAAAAGGCTTTTTTCTCGATAAAGAGTGGACATCGCCGGAAATTTGTGTTTTATCTTTGGTAACGAGTTCGAATTCATTTTTTCTTCATATTAACGAGTTCAAATTCGTGTTTTTCTATGGTAACGAGTTGTCCATGTAGAAAAAAAGGTTTTTTCTCTGATAACGAGTGGACATCGCCGGAAATTTGTGTTTTCCCTTTACAAAAAGTAGAAATTTGTTTTTTACCTTTGGTAACGAGTTCGAATTCATTTTTTCTTCAAATTAACGTGTTCAAATTCGTGTTTTTCTCTGGTAACGAGTTGTACTTGAAGAAAAAAAGGCTTTTTCTCTGATAACGAGTGGACATCGCCGGAAATTTGTGTTTTCCCTTTATAACGAGTAGAAATTTGTGTTTTATCTTTGGTAACGAGTTCGAATTCATTTTTTCTTCATATTAACGAGTTCAAATTCGTGTTTTTCTCTGGTAACGAGTTGTACTTGAAGAAAAAAAGGCTTTTTCTCTGATAACGAGTGGACATCGCCGGAAATTTGTGTTTTCCCTTTATAACAAGTAGAAATTTGTGTTTTAAATTTGGTAACGAGTTCGAATTCATGTTTTCTTCATATTAACGAGTTCAAATTCGTGTTTTCTCTCGGTAACGAGTTTCACTTGAAGAAGAAAAGGCTTTTTCTCTGATAACGAGTGGACATCGCAGGTTATTTGTGTTTTCCCTTTATAACGAGTAGAAATTTGTGTTTTATCTTTGGTAACGTGTTCGAATTCATTTTTTCTTCATATTAACGAGTTCAAATTCGTGTTTTTCTCTGGTAACGAGTTGTCCTTGAAGAAAAAAAGTTTTTTTCTCTGATAACGAGTGGACATCGCCGGAAATTTGTGTTTTCCCTTTATAACGAGTAGAAATTTGTGTTTTATCTTTGGTAACGAGTTCGAATTCATTTTTATTCGTATTAACGAGTTCAAATTCGTGTTTTTCTCTGGTAACGAGTTGTACTTGAAGAAAAAAAGGCTTTTTCTCTGATAACGAGTGGACATCGCAGGTTATTTGTGTTTTCCCTTTATAACGAGTAGAAATTTGTGTTTTATCTTTGGTAACGTGTTCGAATTCATTTTTCTTCATATTAACGAGTTCAAATTCGTGTTTTTCTCGGTAACGAGTTGTCCTTGAAGAAAAAAAGTTTTTTTCTCTGATAACGAGTGGACATCGCCGGAAATTTGTGTTTTCCCTTTATAACGAGTAGAAATTTGTGTTTTATCTTTGGTAACGAGTTCGAATTCATTTTTTATTCGTATTAACGAGTTCAAATTCGTGTTTTTCTCTGGTAACGAGTTGTACTTGAAGAAAAAAAGGCTTTTCTCTGATAACGAGTGGACATTGCCGGAAATTTGTGTTTTCCCTTTATAACGAGTAGAAATTTGTGTTTTATATTTGGTAACGAGTTCGAATTCATTTTTTCTTCATATTAACGAGTTCAAATTCGTGTTTTTCTCGGTAACGAGTTGTCCTTGAAGAAATTTTTTTTTCTCGATAACGAGTGGACCTCGCCGGAAATTTGTGTTTTCCCTTTATAACGAGTAGAAATTTGCGTTTTACCTTTGGTAACGAGTTCGAATTCATGTTTTCTTCATATTAACGAGTTCAAATTGGTGTTTTTCTCTAATAACGAGTTGTACTTGAAGAAAAAAAGGCTTTTTCTCTGATAACGAGTGGACATCGCCGGAAATTTGTGTTTTTCCTTTATAACGAGTAGAAATTTGTGTTTTATCTTTGGTAACGAGTTCGAATTCATTTTTTCTTCATATTAACGAGTTCGAATTCGTGTTTTTCTCTGGTAACGAGTTGTCCTTGAGGAAAAAAAGGTTTTTCTCTCGATAACGAGTGGACACCGCCGGAAATTTGTGTTTTCCCTTTATAACGAGTAGAAATTTGTGTTTTACCTTTGGTAACGAGTTCGAATTCATGTTTCCTTCATGTTAATGAGTTCAAATTCGTGTTTTTCTCTAGTAACGAGTTGTACTTGAAGAAAAAAAGGCTTTTTTCTCGATAACGAGTGGACATCGCCGGAAATTTGTGTTTTGCCTTTATAACGAGTAGAAATTTCTGTTTTATCTTTGGTAACGAGTTCGAATTCATTTTTTCTTCATATTAACGAGTTCAAATTCGTGTTTTTCTCTAGTAACGAGTTGTCCTTGAAGAAAAAAAGGTTTTTTCTCTGATAACGAGTGGACATCGCCGGAAATTTGTGTTTTCCCTTTATAACAAGTAGAAATTTGTTTTTTACCTTTGGTAACGAGTTCGAATTCATTTTTTCTTCATATTAACGAGTTCAAATTCATGTTTTTCTCTAGTAACGAGTTGTCCTTGAAGAAAAAAAGGATTTTTCTCTGATAACGAGTGGACATCACCGGAAATTAGTGTTTTCCCTTTATAACGAGTAGAAATTTGTGTTTTATCTTTGGTAACGAGTTCGAATTCATTTTTTCTTCATTTTAACGAGTTCAAATTCGTGTTTTTCTCGGGTAACGAGTTGTAATTGAAGAAAAAAAGGATTTTTCTCTGATAATGAGTGGACATCGCCGGAAATTAGTGTTTTCCCTTTATAACGAGTAGAAATTTGTGTTTTATCTTTGGTAACGAGTTCGAATTCATTTTTTCTTCATATTAACGTGTTCAAATTCGTGTTTTTCTCTGGTAACGAGTTGTACTTGAAGAAAAAAAGGCTTTTTCTCTGATAACGAGTGGACATCGACGGAAATTTGTGTTTTCCCTTTATAACAAGTAGAAATTTGTGTTTTACCTTTGGTAACGAGTTCGAATTCATGTTTTCTTCATATTAACGAGTTCAAATTCGTGTTTTTCTCTGGTAACGAGTTGTACTTGAAGAAAAAATGGCTTTTTCTCTGATAACGAGTGGACATCGCCGGAAATTTCTATTTTCCCTTTATAACAAGTAGAAATTTGTTTTTTACCTTTGGTAACGAGTTCGAATTCATTTTTTTCTTCATATTAACGAGTTCAAATTCGTGTTTTTCTCTGGTAATGAGTTGTACTGTAAGAAAAAAAGGATTTTTCTCTGGTAACGAGTGGACATCGCCGGAAATTAGTGTTTTCCCTTTATAACGAGTAGAAATTTGTGTTTTATCTTTGGTAACGAGTTCGAATTCATTTTTTCTTCATATTAACGAGTTCAAATTCGTGTTTTTTGTTTACGACTAATTTTATGGTTTTTATCGAGTTATTTCGTAACATTATCTCCCGTGTTTTAGTGATTTTTATAGAAAATCACTCGCCAAAACGATAAATTGAGCAAATGAGTTTTAAAGATAATAAATTACAAAAGTGGCGGATTTATGTGTTTTTATCGTTGGTTTTATGTTTATTTGGATGTTGTTACACTTTGCAATATTTTGGATATCTTGTAGATGCATATCTTCGGTCTAAAAGAGGTGTTTAGAGGGTTAGAAGAAGATGCCACAAGTTTACGAGTTCAACGGAGCAAATTTTCCTAAGTACTTAAATCGTTACATATTTTCGACGGAGATTTGACCCAGCTTAGAGGCATTTTCAGGGGAGGACTTCTTCATGAAAACTGTAGATCTTTGAAAGAGCTTTCCAACGCACTTTGAATTACGTCAATCGGACTTCTACAACTCAAATGGTGGTCAAGTGGGTAATCAATTTCGGTAAGTAGAAAATCCCGAAAACGACTTGGAATACGACGGGCTAGTCAAAAAGGCGTTTTCGAAGAAGAGTCCTTAATGAAAGTTGTAGAGTTTTCCGAGAGCTTAATTATGACATTCGGATCATAATTTTTGGAGGTCTATAACTCAAGATATGAATTTTAGAAGTTTCAGCCGACCTAATTACAAAAGAATTGCTTCAACCGACTCAAGAGACTTTTAATTCAGCCGACATATTCCAATTAATAAGCAGCCGCCTTTCATCTCTATATAAGCATGCAGCAGGGAACCCTAACGCATAACCATTCCATACACACGAATTTTCCAAAGAAAAGCAAACCGCACTTTATCCTAAAAAGAAGATGATTTCTTCCCATCCAATGATCATGATCAACATCATGGTTGTTGGCTAAGCACATCGCGGCGGGACAACGGATGAAACCGATCAACATCAACACCAACTAGAGAGATTTTTAGCCGTACTTTTAGTGAGTAAAGTTATCGTTTTTCATCAATTAGAATTTGTTATTTATCGTTTACGTTTTATTTGAATCGAGAGATCGATGAAACCATCTTTTATGCCTTGAATTTATATGAAAATATTGTTCAAGTTGTGATCTTTTTAATTGATGCAATTAATTATAATTCGAGAGATCGTTTATAGTTAATTGAGTAAGAGTATTAGAAATAATCTCGTGATCGTGTTTTGCATGTCGTTTTGTTTTATTTGAAAAAGAAAACGAAACCCTAGAATTCGTTTAGAGAAATTTAATCGAATTCGTGATAGATCATTACTAAAAATCATATCTTTAACTTGCCGTCTAGTTGGGGTTGGGTTGGTTGATCGGTGGATTCCTGTTGCCTTGCCGTTGTTTTAATTACTTGATAAACCGAATCATTAGTATAAATCGTTGATTGCTAAGTTAATTGTTAATTTTACGCAAATTTACTATTCATCGAAGTTACTTGTTCATCGTCGTTTTTTCTTGTTCATAATTAGTATAAACCCTAGTTTAATTAGTTTAAACCCTAGTTTAGTTAATAGTCGTGACATAATCGATAGAATAATTGTTCCTTGATCCGATAAACATTTCACTCCCTTAGGACGACCCGTTAACATCCTATACTACGATCCTTATACTTGGGGTGTTTCGGTTATAAATTGTAAAACTCGTTTTTACCGAACAAGTTTTTGGCGCCGTTGCCGGGGAGTCGGTAACGGTTGTCGGATTCTTAAAGGTGCAATTTTTGTTTCGATACTGTCACGGATTTTATCAACACAAAATAAACAAGTAATAATCCGGTTAACCTCAAGTATAAGGATCGTAGTATGGAGGCTAATGCCGGGTCGATCTTACGGGGAACTAAACGATTGTGATTTCTAGTTTTTATCTAACTAACCTATGTCACGATTATTAAGCTAAATAACGGATAAAACTAAACGAATACCGTAAATTAAATTTTAACTAAAACGTAAAACTCGGGATGAAGAGATGATCTAAAGCCGGGGAAGATACGGGCTGCGAACCAATTTAAACTAACTAATCTAAGATGCGGATAAAAGTAAACTAACTAGACAAATTCAAGCTTTTAAGGATTTAAATCAAATTTATAACGAGCAAACGAGGATTGATCCACCTATCCAACAAGCATTGATTCCCTATCTCGATTATAGTGCGAGTTTTTATTCGGATTGTGATTCACCTTACCTAGACATGAACCCTAATTCCTTAGAAAGTTCATCTATCAATCTATTATCTTCCGATGTAAGATTAACGCGTTCAATAATCAAAGGTGCAAACTTTGTGTTTATAACCTAGTAATCAGACCTATTAACTTCCGTTATTATAGATTCGAATTGCTATTCTTATTCATGATGATCTAGGGTTTATTAAGACTTCCATCAACAATAAACAATCAACACATGCATATCTTCCGATATAAAAGCAAATTAAACATGAATAAGCATGAATAAGAAACAACCTTTATTAAAAACTCACAGTATAATCGAAGAAAGCGAAATCAACAATTGTTGGACGGCTTCACAATACTCGTTTGATGAAGCTTTTAGCCTCTCGAACATCCTCGGCAACTCAAATTTGCGGAAAAAGTACATAAAAAGTAACTAGTGTTTTATCTAAATTAAGAGCATAAAAATAGGAATAAAAAGATGAAAAACGCAGCCTAAAGCCGCCCCTAGGTTTAGGGTTTTGAATAATGTGTGTATGATCCTCTTTTGTGGAGAAAACAGCCGACTATATATAGATTTTAAAGTCGGTTCTGCTAAGTCGGCCACCGGACGCCCGTCTGAAACCTCGAACGCCCGTCCACGCTTCAATAAAACTTCGAATCGGGCCGAGTCATGACCAGACGCTCGTCCATCCAGCGTCCACTCCAGCGTCCAAACTTCCTGAATCAAAGATGACACCCTGGACGCTCGTCCAACTGCATCAGACGCCCGTCCACTGGACGGAGATACTGGACGCCAGTTTGATATGATCGATTTTGATTTATTGATCTTTATCTCTTCTATCTCTATCCCACTTCTTCATTATCTCTTTCATCATCAATTAGCTTGAACTTAATCAACCTTTGATCATCTTTTGAGCCTCCAACATGTATCTATAACACATAAAAACATCGCAAAATGTAATAATGCTCAAATAATCATAAAATCACAATTAAAACACATAAATCAACCTATTTTGCGATTAACTCTTCTAAAATCTCATTTGCTCAATATATCCATTAAACCCTCGTTTCTTATGCAATTTAGTACAATTACGGGGAAAAATATCATAGAATATAGCGTTATAAATCGTATAAATTCACCCTTAACAACTCCCCCACACTTAAGCTTTTGCTCGTCCCGAGCAAAACAAAACAAAAGTTAGGCTCGAGAGAAAAACGTGCATCTAAACGTGCATAACACATATCCAATAAATCGAAGTTCACCCTTGTGCGTGTGCATAGCCATAATAAACTTCCACCATATCCAAACTCGAGAAACTCAAAGCAAAACTAGCTAATACCCCCTTGTAGACTAGTAATAAAGGACACTCATAAGATGCACCCTACAAACGTGATATATCCCGAAAAGAATGATCGAATATATCTAGGGCCTTTACGAAATACTCGAGGATAATCCCTACAACATATCTATCGTTTATACCGGGGATAAGACAAACGATAAGCGAGTCTTATATACATTTCATAACACTTTATCGTTGATTTAACCTTTCACTTAAAACACACATCGAATGAGCTCTTGCCCCGTCATAGCGAGAATAGGACATTTCGAGATAATACCCTACCTTACTCCAATCATAAGGCAGCTTTTCCTAACTGTCGTGAGCTTTTGGTCATCATAGTGGAATAAAACATTTCGAGATAATGCCTTACCGCACTCAAATCATCGACCAGCTTCCGACACACACATTGTATTCATTTAAATTTTTCAACTTCCCATTTGACATTAGTTACGTGTTACTTATCACATTCAAACTTCTAGATATTCACAGTATCTCATACTTTGGATCTAAATACAAACTATCATAAATCTCACGATATATACGTAGCACTAAGCACATGACTTATAAGATAATCAAAAACCACTAATCCAAAACGGGGTATAACTTTATAAATTAGCTCATCATTCACTATGGCTCGTGAAAAATAAATCTTGGTGAAACAACTAACTTACTAAAAATATGGTATACAGCATCAATGACTACAACAAACCGAACAAAACGTGTATTGCCTACTCGGGACAAAACAAAAACAAAAGTGTCGAAAAATTCTGAAAAATTAAGCCCATTTTGCACAGAAACATCATATATTAAGCAAACGGTAGATACATAGCTTATTCCCCTCCCCCACACTTAAATTACAACATGTCCTCATGTTGTGCAGAAATAAAAAGAAAGAAAGAACTTAGCTGATTGTCGTTCGAATGGGAGCAACTCTGGAATGATGCGCAGCACCCAGGAATGCTCGAGGATATCAGTAGATTGTGGACCATCCACCGGAAAACTGACACCGTCTGAAACTCACAAACGCTATCAAGACTATCCTGCACACTTGACAAACACGAAAAGTATCTCGGGGACAGGGGGGAATTATATCATATGAAACACAAGAGATAATCGTTTAGATGGAAAAATCACCGTCCAAGGAAAAGTGCAGAACATCCAACCGTCAACCACAAATACGGAGCAGATTCATGCAATACCCTAACTAGACCAAAACTAAACTAAGACACACAAAAGAAGAACAAAAGAAAATAAAAAAAAACAGATATCTAGGGTGCCCCCTAGTAGCGCTTTTGGTTTATGTCGTTAGCTCGACACAGTTGAAGCTCAGCCTGGATCAGGCCATTTAACCTTTCTTCCAGCCACTACATCGTGTAAGCTCTGATCAGTGGTGTGGCCGCAGAAACAACATCTAACGCATGGGGTCAAATCTTTGATAGCTTTCCAAGCACGTTTAATTTTCCCCATTGTAGACTTCTTCTTCTTCAGTCTTCTCTTTAACCGTGCCTCCCTTTTAAGCTCTTCCATATCCCAACTACCAGCCAGAACTTCCTCTACTGGACCACTGCCGTCACCCTCAGAAAACAAATCGGGCGAAAACTCGTCAAACCGGTTGACTTCGGGGTACCACACCCGAGGATATCGAGGAAATGAACAATCAAAGGTTTCTCTTTGGGTTGACCAATATAATGCTTGCACCTCCGACCATTCACTCGAACGGCTGGTCATCATAACCTCTTAACTCTAAAACACCTCCGGGAATAATTTGCGAATCTCAAAGGGGCCGGACCATCGTGTCCTCAACTTTCCGGGGAAACAGATGCAACCCGGAATTATACGGTAAAACTTGCTCCCCGACTTGAAATTCTCGATGCTTGATCTTTTCATCATGAAGGAGTTTCATTCGTCCTTACCGATCCCGGCACTCTCGTAGGCTTGGAGTCTAAACTCATCTAACTCATGCAAGCTGCTGCCGGTCGGTGTTTTCCACAAGATTGGGCATCGAAGTTTAAGAATTTAATGGCCCAATACGCTCTATGCTCTAATTCGATTGGCAAGTGGCATGATTTTCCATAAACCATCTGATAGGGTGATGTACCCATGGGGGTCTTATAGGCGCTCGTACGCCCATAGTACATCATCCAACTTTAGACTCCGGTCCTTTCTATGACTGTTCACTGTTTTCTCCAGGATCTTCTTCAAACTCTGGTTGCTTCGCTCAACCTGACCACTAGTCATAGGATGATATGGTGTGCCGGTCTTATGACGAACACCATACTTCTCGAGTACCTTCTCCAGTGGTCGGTTGCAGAAATGTGTCCCTTCGTCGCTTATCAAGGCACGTGGACATCCAAACCTCACAAAGATGTTTTTCTTTAGGAAATTCATGACCGTTTTATGATCATTGCGAGGAGTGGCTATTGCCTCCACCCATTTCGAAACATAGTCAACGCAGACTAAGATGTATTTGTTGCCGCAAGATGATGGGAATGGTCCCATAAAATCGATGCCCCAAACATCAAAGACTTCGCATTCAAGGATGGGTTTCAAAGGCATGTCAAATCGCCTTGTCAAAGCTCCGGTTCTTTGACAACGATCACAAGCTTTACAGAAGGCTTCTGTATCCTTAAAGATCGTAGGCCAATAGAAACCGGACTGGAAGATCTTAGCAACCGTTTTCCAAGGACCAAAGTGACCACCGTGGGTCCACTATGGCATTGCTCGATTATATCGCGTTGCTCGATTCGGAACACACCTCCTTAGCAAACCATCTTTACAGATTTTGAAGAGGTAAGGCTCATCCCAAACAAAGTATTTCATATCGAGAAGAACTTCTTCTTCTCTTGATATGACAATTTTGGATCAAGATATTGGGAATGAAGGTAGTTTACGATGGAAGCATACCAAGGAATCTTAGGAGTGCACTTATCTAGATGCATAACATTCTTGAGACGAGAGGAAAGGTCTAAATCTTCAGGTTCTTCCTCTTCTTCATCCTTCATTCTCTTATCCACAACCACTTCAACACTGTGTGGCTTCAACGGCTCCTCTAATGTGACTTCCGCCGGGTGATTTATCTCTAATTCAGGCGCAGTGTCCTCTATATTCTCCAACACCGAGTGATTAACATCTTCAACTATCTCTAACGTCGGATCTTTCTTAGGACAACCGTCTTCATCATCACACCCTGCAGGAGGGAAGGAAGTCTCTAACCTTTGTAACTTAAGCCGACCCACATCAGGTTTTAGCTCATCAATCGTCCCTTGTTGCCAATGGCTTTGATCTTGACCCAGCGGAGAACAAGGATAGTTACTGCTCCCACCATTGTATGCTGGTGCATAGTTGTGGTCATATTGGAATGGATTCTCATGACTTGCACCATCATTGGTGTAAGTATCCTCTCCACCATAAGGGAGTGTGGGAGTTAGGTCAATGCCTTGGTCTTGAGCCATTTGCCTAATATCCGCAAGCCTACCAAAAAGGCGTTGGATAGCATCCTTTTGCTCCTTAAAATTAGCTTCAAGATCGTCAGATTGAGAGGGGTCTGGATAATTCTGAAAGTGTTGTGGAAAAGATTGGTCAGACCAACTTTGATTTTGATCGGAAAAATTGATATCTTGATCATGACTGAAGTTCGGGTTTTGATAAAAATTCTGATTTGGATTGAAACCCTGATTTTGAAAATTGCTATGGCCAGAGAACTGATTGTCAAATGTCTGATTGTTCTGGCCAATGAAAGAATCTCGTCCACTATTAGGACGAAACGAGCGATATGTCCCACGTTGTCACAATTCGACATGTGACCGGACCGAAATTTCCCCGATTATAGAAAGAATTGACTTGATATCCCGGCGGGGAAATATACCGACACCGGCCAACCACATGGCCGGGTCGACAACATCTTCCACGAACGAACGGGAGAGTTCGTGGAAAAGACGGGGTCGGATTCGTAGGATTAAGCGACATTTGAAGAGATGTCATCCGTCGTTTTAGCATGGCGATCTTACTTTGCTCATCCATGTCCTCAATCCTAGATGGAATATTGTATGAAACACAAACAGAAACCTAAACTACGAAAAATTTAAAACAGAAAAACAGAAGACACTAAAAAGGGAAAAACGTGTTGAAATCTTCTGAGCCCAAAATGGAAGGGAAAACAGTGGATTTTGACCTCGAAAACGGTGTCGGACGGCCTCCGGCGGTCTGCCACGTCGTCGGCGTCGGAACGAGCTTTCCGAATTGGGGTCCTGCGCGCCAATCCGACACTCGAGCCGAAAGTTATGGCCAAAATACTATCAAGTGCTAAAACGAACCCTTTTATCCAAAAATTTGATCGTTGAAAACTTGGAGTCAGATAAATCAACCCTAGATGTCCCCAAATCAATGTAGGAACAAGAAAAGATGGAGACAAAAAGATAGATACAAGAAAAGACACTGAAACAGGAATACAGACGGGCGTTCACTTTACTGGACGAACGTCCTCCTGAAAACTGAACTAGACGGGCGTCTGGAAATCCGGACGCTCGTCTTAAAGGCTGAAGAACTGGACGGGCGTCCAGATAAAATGGACGCTCGTCTGACTGCAGAAAACGGGAACAGGAACCAGAAGAACACCAGGGAAAACGGGTGGGAAAACTAACAGATAACTATAAAAGAAAAACTATGAAAAACCCTAAATCCTAAACTCTAATCTACCTAAAACCGAGAAATAAAAATAAATTAAAACAAGAAAACAGAACAACTTAGAAAAACTAATAAAAACTAGACAACCGTACCGATTCCCCGGCAACGGCGCCAAAAACTTGTCACGGATTTTATCAACACAAAATAAACAAGTAATAATCCGGTTAACCTCAAGTATAAGGATCGTAGTATGGAGGCTAATGCCGGGTCGATCTTACGGGGAACTAAACGATTGTGATTTCTAGTTTTTATCTAACTAACCTATGTCACGATTATTAAGCTAAATAACGGATAAAACTAAACGAATACTGTAAATTAAATTTTAACTAAAACGTAAAACTGGACAGAAGAGATGATCTAAAGCCAGGGAAGATACGGGCTGCGAACCAATTTAAACTAACTAATCTAAGATGCGGATAAAAGTAAACTAACTAGACAAATTCAAGCTTTTAAGGATTTAAATCAAATTTATAACGAGCAAACGAGGATTGATCCACCTATCCAACAAGCATTGATTCCCTATCTCGATTATAGTGCAGTTTTTATTCAGATTGTGATTCACCTTACCTAGACATGAACCCTAATTCCTTAGAAAGTTCATCTATCAATCTATTATCTTCCGATGTAAGATTAACGCGTTCAATAATCAAAGGTGCAAACTTTGTGTTTATAACCTAGTAATCAGACCTATTAACTTCCGTTATTATAGATTCGAATTGCTATTCTTATTCATGATGATCTAGGGTTTATTAAGACTTCCATCAACAATAAACAATCAACACATGCATATCTTCCGATATAAAAGCAAATTAAACATGAATAAGCATGAATAAGAAACAACCTTTATTAAAAACTCACAGTATAATCGAAGAAAGCGAAATCAACAATTGTTGGACGGCTTCACAATACTCGTTTGATGAAGCTTTTAGCCTCTCGAACATCCTCGGCAACTCAAATTTGCGGAAAAAGTACATAAAAAGTAACTAGTGTTTTATCTAAATTAAGAGCATAAAAATAGGAATAAAAAGATGAAAAACGCAGCCTAAAGCCGCCCCTAGGTTTAGGGTTTTGAATAATGTGTGTATGATCCTCTTTTGTGGAGAAAACGACCGACTATATATAGATTTTAAAGTCGGTTCTCGCTAAGTCGGCCACCGGACGCCCGTCCGAAACCTCGAACGCCCGTCCACGCTTCAATAAAACTTCGAATCGGGCCGAGTCATGACCGGACGCTCGTCCATCCGGCGTCCACTCCGGCGTCCAAACTTCCCGAATCAAAGATGACACCCACGGACGCTCGTCCAACCGCATCGACGCCCGTCCACCGGACGGAGATACCGGACGCCGTTTGATATGATCGATTTTGATTTATTGATCTTTATCTCTTCTATCTCTATCCCACTTCTTCATTATCTCTTTCATCATCAATTAGCTTGAACTTAATCAACCTTTGATCATCTTTTGAGCCTCCAACATGTATCTATAACACATAAAAACATCGCAAAATGTAATAATGCTCAAATAATCATAAAATCACAATTAAAACACATAAATCAACCTATTTTGCGATTAACTCTTCTAAATCTCATTTGCTCAATATATCCATTAAACCCTCGTTTCTTATGCAATTTAGTACAATTACGGGGAAAAATATCATAGAATATAGCGTTATAAATCGTATAAATTCACCCTTAACAGATACTAATATATTTTTTTTTATTTTTTTATTTTTTAGGTGATAATATAATAGTTACGTTTTTATTTTATTTTTTATTTTTAGATGTGTAGTTTTTTATTTTTAGTTTATTTCATTAAGTTTGTTTAATTAAGATTTTTGCCGTAGATTTCATAATTTAACTTTTATTTTATTTAGGCTTGCCTAAGTTTTTTTTTTTTTGATTTCATAGATTTTTTTATAGCTCTTATTTATTTTACCTTACTTATTTTCTCTTTTCTGTTTTCTTTATTTTAATTCACCTTAGATTATAGTTTTCGCAGTCTAAACGGGCGTCCATCCTTTCAGACGCCCGTCTATTCCAGAAATTTCTTCTCTGCATCGTTTAAGCTGATCAGACGAGCGTCTGGATTTCCAAACGCTCGTCCAGCCTTTAAACGCCCGTTTACCCCCCAGTTCATCTTCTGAACGCCAGTTCAGAGAACTGGACGAACGTCCAACTCCTGAACGAGCGTTCAGTTTCTTCAATCTTCACTCTTCTCTTTTCTCTTTCTAAACTTCTAAACCCTCTAATCTTCTCTAACTTGTTCTCATCAACCCTAAGGTTGATTTCTTCCTCGTTTCGCTCCTCCCGGTTTATGCAAACCAGGAGCAAGAAGGGACCTCTCCTCTTTGATCCAGAACCGGAACGGTCCATCCTAAGAAGAAGACTTTTTCCCGATCTAGACATCATGGCTGACCCAGTTCAAAATCCGAATCTAGTTCCTCCTAATCCAGCCCTCCCAAATCAAAATCCAGACCCTCAAGCTCAGCTGAATCAGCTCCTTCAACAAATACAGTTATTACAACAACAACAGAATCAGCAAGCTGGGCTACAAAACCAATTGCAACAACTCCATCAAGCCCAGCAAGCCCAGCTAAATCAAGACCCCTATGCCCCTTATCTTAACCAAGACTTCCTGGGGGGGCATAGACCTATTCGACCTCCGGATATGGGCCAAGTGCATTTCGATCCGAAAAATGGAGTGGTTGGACCGGTCCAAAATAGCTCTTTTCATGGCAATCGCTCAAGAAGATCCTCATGACTTCTTGTCCACTTTTGTTCAAATTTGCGAAGCGAGCCACTATCCGGGTGTTGATTCCGAGATTGTTAAGTCGAAACTTTTCCCGTTTGCTTTAAAAGGTGAAGCAAACAGATGGTTCAAATCCTTACCCCATCACTCTCTCCATACCCGGGCCGATGTTAAAAGAGCCTTCGCTCCGAAATTCGTTTCACCCGGAACGATAATGGCCCTTAAACGTGATATAGCTAATTTTGAGCAATTAGAAGGAGAAAGCGTAGGAAAGGCCGGGAAAGGTTGAATTTGTTAATGAGGAAATGCCCTAACCATGGATACACTCGACATGAGCTCCTAGAATTATTCTATCAGGGTGTTACTCAACCCAATAGAGATTATCTAGATTCCACAGCTCATGGATCTTTTCTGGGCGGAGGAGATGATGCTGCCTATAGGGTAGCTGAAACAATTGCCAAGAACAACATGTGGTCAACCTCTAGGAAGACTCATGTTGAGGAAGATAAGAGGAAATCTGTTGCAAGCGATCCTGTGACACAGAAGTTGGTTGCTCAAGTGGAAATGATAAACCAACAGATGGCTAATTTACAAATGCAGCAACTGAAGGGATCAGCGGATATGAGTCTTCTGGGAACGCAGGCAAGCAATGAGAACGGAGATGAAGTAAATGCGGTAGGCAACCAGAATCAAACTTTTCGTAATTTCAATCAAAATTCTGGTCAATCAAGCTATAATCCAAACCGTAACTTTTCTGGAAATCCGCGAAACAGTTATTATACGCCACCTGGCGCATCCAATTCCAACCAGTCCTTCAACTCCAACAATCAAAAGCCCCAAGGCAATTGGGCTCAAACGCAAAATCCACAGCCCACCTCTATCTCTCAAAAGAAATTCGATGAGCTAGTAGATATGGTGCAAGCACTAGCCACCGGTCAAAAGGCGATAGAAAGACAGATTGGCCAGATGGCTGATCAACAAGCAAGCAGGCCCCAAGGAAGACTGCCGAGTTACACGGATAAAAATCCTAAGGCAGAAGTAAGTGCCTGTAATGCCATCACACCGCAGTGGAATTATGGACAAGAGGAGGAGTTGAATGCAGTTACACTTAGAAGCGGAAAGAAAGTTGGACCCGAGAAGCTGTCGGGAAACGAGTAGCCCCTCCCGACGCCACGAGTTCGGGAGGGGATAAAAAGAGACAAATACCGAAGAAAGCGACAAGTGAGCGAGAGCCGAATGATAACGATTCTTCGGGAGAAAGTGATGAGGATGTTGAAAAGAGTAGTCGATGGCCGAACCCCGACTAAAAAGAAAGCTGAAAAGTTTGTCAGATGGAAGGATAAGGAGGATGAAGCCATTAAAAATCAAATTCCAATCAATCATCCGAAAACCCTTCCTTATCCAGCAAAGAAAAATGAGAATACTTTGAACTCTGATAAAACTTACGATGGAGTGAGGAAGCTGCTTAGAGAAACCATGGTGACTATGCCTCTTGCCGAAGTGTTAACTGAGATGCCTAAATGCTCCAAGTTTCTTAAGGACGCCTGTGGAAGTAAGAAGAAGCTGAAAGGAATAGCAGATGAAGTGCTAAACGAAGAATGCTCGGCAATTTCTCAGAGCATTGCAATAAAACGTGGTGACCCCGGACGACCTTCAATCTCTTGCATGATCGAAGGCCGCACGTTCCACAATGTCTTATGCGACTCGGTGCCTCTCGTTAATGTGATGCCTTTGAACATCCGCAAAAGTCTCGGGTTGGACAAAAGGCTAAGGGAGCGCCCCGTCTCTCTTCGTTGGTGGACAAATCTAGCCGTTTAGCGGACCGGTTGCGTTAACAATGTCCTTACCCATGTTAAACAATTGGTGTTTCCAACCGACCGGGTTATATTGGACTACCAATCCGACAAGGAAATGCCCCCGATCCTAGGCCGGCCTTTCTTGGACACCGCAGCCTGCCACCATTGACTTCCACACCGGCCAAATTACCTTGAGAATAGGAGACACTTCCATTTCCATCGAGCAAGGTAAAAGTTCGAAGAATCCCCAATTCGGGGAATTTCATTCATTGAGGCAATTTATGGGGATGAATCGACCACGATGAAGAGCTCGCGCAGAGACGAAGCCCCGGATGTCATAAATCACGAAGAAGAAGAAAACAACTGTTCAAGAGCTGTAGTCACTGTAGAGCTGTCTCAACAACTTGCGCATACTGAGCCTATAAGTGAACAGAAAATTTGGGACATTCCAGGAATGAGCAGTAGTGATCTGAAGGAGCTCAATCAGGCAGACTTTAACCTTGCAGAAGAGGAAGTTTTAATGGGAAGCTGGGATGAAATCGAATTCTGGAGAGAAGCTACCCATTGGGAGTTGGATGATTGGGAGCGACTTGCCGATGAACTTGAAGAAGAAGAGCTTAAGAAGATGATTGCACATCGCAAAGAAAAAACGGAAGCTGACAGGGAGATCCCTTTTGATGACGTTATTCAATACCTTTCTGGGATACCACCCCAGGAAGATGAGGTGTTTTTCAGTCAACCGGTCCAAACTCAAATGGAAAAAGGTGGTCCGTTAAAATCTAGCATCGAGCAACCACCTGTAGACTTAGAGTTGAAACCGCTTCCACAGCATCTAAAATACATCTTTCTTAAAGACGGCGATAAGTTGCCCCTAATCATCTCGTCTAAACTCGAACCTAAGCAAGAGGCAAAATTGATCAAAGTGCTGGAGAAACATATATTCGCGTTCGGATGGCAGGTGGGCGATATCAGAGGAATCAGCCCAGATGTATGCATGCATAAGATCCGAACGGAGGAAGGAGCGAAAAGGTCGGACAACCGCAAAGAAGGTGAATCCGCATATGCAGGAGGTTGTCAAAAAGGAGATCATCAAATGGCTTGATATGGGGATTATTTATGCCATCGCCGACAGTGAGTGGGTTAGCCCTACTCAAGTTGTGCCAAAGAAGGGAGGTATTACCGTAGAAAAAAATGAAAAAGGGGAGGAAATTGCTTTACGCCTTGTGATCGGTTATAGGGTCTGCATTGATTATCGCAGATTGAACGAAGTCACTGCAAAAGATCATTTCCCCTTACCCTTCATTGACCAGCTAATTGAAAGACTGAGTGGTCACAAATATTATTGTTTTCTCGATGGATATTCTGGGTACTTCCAGATAGCCATCGATCCGAATGACCAGGAAAAGACCACGTTTACGTGTCCATCTGGTACTTTTGCTTTTCGCAGAATGCCATTCGGCCTATGCAATGCACCCGCGACTTTTCAACGGTGCATGTTAGCCATTTTTGACGGACTTGTGGAGCAATGCATGGAGGTCTTTATGGATGACTTCTCGCCTATGGCGACGCTTTGATGAGATCTTAAAGAATCTAGATATGGTACTCCGGCGATGTGTTGAGAAAAATTTGGTGCTTAAGCGGGAGAAATGCCATTTTCTAGTTGACGAAGGGATTGTTTTGGGACACAAGTTGTCCGGTGAAGGTATTCGGGTGGATAGGGCTAAAGTAGAGGCCATTGAGAAAATGTCATATCCAAAGACGGTTAAGGAGGTACGAGGATTCCCGGGACATGTAGGCTTCTATCGGCGTTTTATTAAAGATTTTTCGACTATAGCAAAGCCGCTATCCAACTCCGCCGAAAGTGGAAGTAGAGTTCGTGTTTGATGATGCGTGTAAGGAAGCTTTCAAATGCTTAAAGGATAAGTTAACCAGTGCCCCCATTTTGATCGCGCCCGACTGGACTAAACCTTTCGAACTCATGTGCGATGCCTCTAACTACGCTATAGGCGCAGTTCTAGGGCAAAGGATTGACGAAAACACTAAGGAAATAGGCATTGACTTTCCAACTGAGCAATTAATGAGGCTAGAGAATGTGAGGCCGTGGTATGCTGATTACGTCAATTACTTAGCGACTGGACATCTAGAAGAGATGACGTATCAGGAAAAGAAGAAGTTTTTCAGTGACTTGAAGTATCTCGTATGGGAGGATCCACATTTGTTTAAAGTCTGCAAAGACGGGTTGCTTAGAAGGTGTGTTCCGGATCATGAACAACTGGATATCTTAGAACAATGTCATAGTGGTCCTGTTGGTGGACACTACGGAGCACCAAAGACTGTTGCGAAAATCCTTCAAGCTGGATTTTACTGGCCCACTCTGTTCAAAGACACTGAGGCCTTTTGCAAAGGCCGTGACGGATGTCAAAGAGTAGGGAGGCTCGGTAATAGGATGGAGATGCCTTTGAGGCCTATCTTGGAATGTGAAGTCTTCGACGTGTGGGGCATCGATTTCATGGGACCTTTCCCATCATCGTGCGGTAATAAATATATCCTAGTCTGCGTTGACTATGTTTCCAAGTGGGTAGAGGCTATAGCCACTCAAACCAATGATCACAAAGTTGTAAAGAAATTCTTGCAAAAGAATATCTTTACTAGATTTGGCTGTCCTAGAGCCCTTATCAGCGATGAAGGTTCGCATTTCTGTAATGCACCACTGGATAAAATTCTTGAGAGATATGGTGTCAAGCATAGAATTGGTACACCATACCACCCCCAAACCAGTGGCCAAGTCGAGGTAAGCAACAGAAGTCTAAAGCGGATTTTGGAGAAAACGGTGAATTCTAATAGATCCAACTGGAGTCTGAAGTTGGACGACGCACTCTGGGCTTATCGCACTGCGTTCAAGACCCCTATGGGTACGTCGCCATTTCAAATGGTTTACGGCAAGGCATGCCATCTTCCAGTCGAGCTTGAGCACAGAGCTTACTGGGCTATTAAATTCTTGAATTTTGATAGCCAGCTCTGTGGGGAGAAGAGATTATTGCAATTAAACGAGCTCGATGAATTTAGACTCAGAGCATATGAGAATGCGAAGATCAGTAAGGAAAGAACTAAGATACTCCACGACGCTAAGATCAAGGATCGAGAATTCAAAGTGGGTGATATGGCTTTACTTTATAATACCCGGCTCCATTTGTTTGCCGGTAAGCTCAAATCTAGATGGTCTGGCCCCTTTGAGATTCTCGATGTTCATCCAAGTGGAGCGATCACGTTAAACGGGTATGGTGATCAACCCTTTAAGGTCAATGGTCAAAGACTCAAAAAGTATTTTGGGCAACCAAGAGAAAAGCCTGAGACCTTGTACTTTCAAAAGAGAGTTGAGGTGCCTGATATTCTGATTTGCGATGAGATCCCATCCAACTTCTTTAGTTCGGATGATGACATTTCTATATCTACCCGTGAGGACCTTTCTTCCGAGCCTTCTGAACATGTCGGTGTACCGAAGCTTACTCTGCGCAAGAACGAGAAGAAGAAAAGAGTCAGTGCTATCTGGAGAGTTAAGTTCAAACACTTAGTAGAGCACTTGACTTGTCGTTGTTGTGGTCACACCCCCGTCCTTCATTCCGATTCCGATGAGGAAGTGGCCGTGAGTAAGCCAAAGTGGCCCGATCCGGGTTAACTTTGAAATCTGTGTCAAGCTAATGACATAAAAGAAGCGCTACTAGGAGGCGCCTAGTCTCTTAAGTTAATTCCTTTTAGTTAAGTTTTTATTTTATTAGGAATAGAACCTTGGTGTTTGTGTGTTGGTTATCCTTGTCCTATTTGTGAATGCGTTATTTGCGTGCATGTTTACTCATATACCCCGTGTACCCCGAGATTATGTGTTATGTCGAGTGTTGCGTATACTTTCGAAAGGTTCGCAAGCTTTTATGTCCAAAGTGTTGTCAATTCAAGTTGTAGCGGTTCATTCATGCTACGGCCTGACCACTGCCAACCTACAAACCGACAACCACTTCATAACCAGCTAAGTTTCTTTTTCTTTTATTCGCACATTCTGAGGACATAATGTGATTTAAGTGTGTGGGGGGGGTAAATTGGGTATGTTTTCATGCTATATCCGTTGAAATATGAGTGAATGTTAAATTTCCACGAAATTCAATTTTTTTTTTTTTTTTTGTGAATCTCAAGCTTGTAATTGAAACAAATGCTTGCTAGTTGTAGTTTCCTGACGATGATTTTATGTGACTTAGTGAGATGATTATAGCATGTCTTTTTACCGTTATGGAGATAGAATTCGTTTCTCACGAAAGCCTTTGATATTGAAGCAAGATTTTTGAACTATATCCTTTCATTATTTTGATGAGTTATCTTAGGAAGGTCAAGTATAGTAACACCTTAGTTAGACCGTGTGCTTGTGAATATCATAAAGTTTGAATGTGATAGGTGAGATGTAACTTATGTCTTTAAAAAGTGAATGAATAAATAATTAGTGAATAAATACGTTTGTCGAGAGTTTGGTTAATGATTTGAGTGAGGTAGGGTATACCACGTATGTCCTATACCACTATGATGACCAAAAGCTCACGACGCCGCTTTATACCTACCTTATGATTTGAGTAGGTAGGGATTATCACGAAATGTCCTACTCTACTATGACGGGTAAAAGCTTATGCTGATTTGCGTTAATTTGAAATTTTTGAAAATGATGAGTAAAAATAAAGTGAAGTCTTTGTTATCATGGATCTTATACCCAGTAGAACCGCATGATATGCTGTAGGGATTATCCTACTGAGTGCGTGAGAAGGCTTTGAGTGGAGCTATTACTACCTATATCTAGGATAGTCATTGAAATTTTTGAGAGGATATTTCTTTGGAAGGCTTGTTAAATTTGAAAAGGGCTTGTCACACATACACTGAATCTATCTCTGTGATAGTATTGTTTGCTATAGTTGTTGTATCTTTTGTTACGTGAGTTAGGAATCTATTTGGATTGCATATAAAGTGAGCTAGTTTTAATTGTTTTGCTTGGGACAAGCAAAAGTCTAAGTGTGGGGGAGTTGTTTACGACTAATTTTATGGTTTTTATCGAGTTATTTCGTAACATTATCTCCCGTGTTTTAGTGATTTTTATAGAAAATCACTCGCCAAAACGATAAATTGAGCAAATGAGTTTTAAAGATAATAAATTACAAAAGTGGCGGATTTATGTGTTTTTATCGTTGGTTTTATGTTTATTTGGATGTTGTTACACTTTGCAATATTTTGGATATCTTGTAGATGCATATCTTCGGTCTAAAAGAGGTGTTTAGAGGGTTAGAAGAAGATGCCACAAGTTTACGAGTTCAACGGAGCAAATTTTCCTAAGTACTTAAATCGTTACATATTTTCGACGGAGATTTGACCCAGCTTAGAGGCATTTTCAGGGGAGGACTTCTTCATGAAAACTGTAGATCTTTGAAAGAGCTTTCCAACGCACTTTGAATTACGTCAATCGGACTTCTACAACTCAAATGGTGGTCAAGTGGGTAATCAATTTCGGTAAGTAGAAAATCCCGAAAACGACTTGGAATACGACGGGCTAGTCAAAAAGGCGTTTTCTGAAGAAGAGTCCTTAATGAAAGTTGTAGAGTTTTCCGAGAGCTTAATTATGACATTCGGATCATAATTTTTGGAGGTCTATAACTCAAGATATGAATTTTAGAAGTTTCAGCCGACCTAATTACAAAAGAATTGCTTCAACCGACTCAAGAGACTTTTAATTCAGCCGACATATTCCAATTAATAAGCAGCCGCCTTTCATCTCTATATAAGCATGCAGCAGGGAACCCTAACGCATAACCATTCCATACACACGAATTTTCCAAAGAAAAGCAAACCGCACTTTATCCTAAAAAGAAGATGATTTCTTCCCATCCAATGATCATGATCAACATCATGGTTGTTGGCTAAGCACATCGCGGCGGGACAACGGATGAAACCGATCAACATCAACACCAACTAGAGAGATTTTTAGCCGTACTTTTAGTGAGTAAAGTTATCGTTTTTCATCAATTAGAATTTGTTATTTATCGTTTACGTTTTATTTGAATCGAGAGATCGATGAAACCATCTTTTATGCCTTGAATTTATATGAAAATATTGTTCAAGTTGTGATCTTTTTAATTGATGCAATTAATTATAATTCGAGAGATCGTTTATAGTTAATTGAGTAAGAGTATTAGAAATAATCTCGTGATCGTGTTTTGCATGTCGTTTTGTTTTATTTGAAAAAGAAAACGAAACCCTAGAATTCGTTTAGAGAAATTTAATCGAATTCGTGATAGATCATTACTAAAAATCATATCTTTAACTTGCCGTCTAGTTGGGGTTGGGTTGGTTGATCGGTGGATTCCTGTTGCCTTGCCGTTGTTTTAATTACTTGATAAACCGAATCATTAGTATAAATCGTTGATTGCTAAGTTAATTGTTAATTTTCTGCAAATTTACTATTCATCGAAGTTACTGTTCATCGTCGTTTTTACTTGTTCATAATTAGTATAAACCCTAGTTTAATTAGTTTAAACCCTAGTTTAGTTAATAGTCGTGACATAATCGATAGAATAATTGTTCCTTGATCCGATAAACATTTCACTCCCTTAGGACGACCCGTTAACATCCTATACTACGATCCTTATACTTGGGGTGTTTCGGTTATAAATTGTAAAACTCGTTTTTACCGAACATTTTTCTCTGGTAATGAGTTGTACTTGAAGAAAAAAAGGATTTTTCTCTGGTAACGAGTGGACATCGCCGGAAATTTGTGTTTTCCCTTTATAACGAGTAGAAATTTGTGTTTTATCTTTGGTAACGAGTTCGAATTCATTTTTTCTTCATATTAACGAGTTCAAATTCGTGTTTTTCTCTCGGTAACGAGTTGTCCTTGAAAAAAAAAGGTTTTTTCTCTCGATAACGAGTGGACATCGCCGGAAATTAGTGTTTTCCCTTTATAACAAGTAGAAATTTGTGTTTTATCTTTGGTAACGAGTTCGAATTCATGTTTTCTTTATATTAACGAGTTCAAATTCGTGTTTTTCTCTGGTAACGAGTTGTACTTGAAGAAAAAAAGGCTTTTTCTCTGATAACGAGTGGACATCGCCGGAAATTTGTGTTTTCCCTTTATAACGAGTAGAAATTTGTGTTTTATCTTTGGTAACGAGTTCGAATTCATGTTTTCTTCATATTAACGAGTTCAAATTCGTGTTTTTCTCTCGGTAACGAGTTGTCCTTGAAGAAAAAAAGGTTTTTTCTCTCGATAACGAGTGGACATCGCCGGAAATTTGTGTTTTCCCTTTATAACGAGTAGAAATTTGTGTTTTATCTTTGGTAACGAGTTCGAATTCATGTTTTCTTCATATTAACGAGTTCAAATTCGTGTTTTTCTCTCGGTAACGAGTTGTCCTTGAAGAAAAAAAGGTTTTTTCTCTCGATAACGAGTGGACATCGCCGGAAATTTGTGTTTTCCCTTTATAACGAGTAGAAATTTGTGTTTTATCTTTGGTAACGAGTTCGAATTCATGTTTTCTTCATATTAACGAGTTCAAATTCGTGTTTTTCTCTCGGTAACGAGTTGTCCTTGAAGAAAAAAAGGTTTTTTTCTCCGATAACGAGTGGACATCGCCGGAAATTTGTGTTTTCCCTTTATAACGAGTAGAAATTTGTGTTTTATCTTTGGTAACGAGTTCGAATTCATGTTTTCTTCATATTAACGAGTTCAAATTCGTGTTTTTTCTCGGTAACGAGTTGTACTTGAAGAAAAAAAGGTTTTTTCTCTCGATAACGAGTGGACATCGCCGGAAATTTGTGTTTTTCCTTTATAACGAGTAGAAATTTGTGTTTTATCTTTGGTAACGAGTTTGAATTCATGTTTTCTTCATATTAACGAGTTCAAATTTGTGTTTTTCTCTCGGTAACGAGTTGTCCTTGAAGAAAAAAAAGGTTTTTTTCTCTGATAACGAGTGGACATCGCCGGAAATTTGTGTTTTCCCTTTATAACGAGTAGAAATTTGTGTTTTATCTTTGGTAACGAGTTTGAATTCATGTTTTCTTCATATTAACGAGTTCAAATTCATGTTTTTCTCTGGTAACGAGTTGTCCTTGAAGAAAAAAAGGTTTTTTCTCTCGATAACGAGTGGACATCGCCGGAAATTTGTGTTTTCCCTTTATAACGAGTAGAAATTTGTGTTTTATCTTTGGTAACGAGTTCGAATTCATGTTTTCTTCATATTAACGAGTTCAAATTCGTGTTTTTCTCTCGGTAACGAGTTGTCCTTGAAGAAAAAAAGGTTTTTTCTCTCGATAACGAGTGGACATCGCCGGAAATTTGTGTTTTCCCTTTATAACGAGTAGAAATTTGTGTTTTATCTTTGGTAACGAGTTCGAATTCATGTTTTCTTCATATTAACGAGTTCAAATTCGTGTTTTTCTCTCGGTAACGAGTTGTCCTTGAAGAAAAAAAGGTTTTTTCTCCGATAACGAGTGGACATCGCCGGAAATTTGTGTTTTCCCTTTATAACGAGTAGAAATTTGTGTTTTATCTTTGGTAACGAGTTCGAATTCATGTTTTCTTCATATTAACGAGTTCAAATTCGTGTTTTTCTCTCGGTAACGAGTTGTCCTTGAAGAAAAAAAGGTTTTTTCTCGATAACGAGTGGACATCGCCGGAAATTTGTGTTTTCCCTTTATAACGAGTAGAAATTTGTGTTTTATCTTTGGTAACGAGTTCGAATTCATGTTTTCTTCATATTAACGAGTTCAAATTCGTGTTTTTCTCTCGGTAACGAGTTGTCCTTGAAGAAAAAAAGGTTTTTTCTCTCGATAACGAGTGGACATCGCCGGAAATTTGTGTTTTCCCTTTATAACGAGTAGAAATTTGTGTTTTATCTTTGGTAACGAGTTCGAATTCATGTTTTCTTCATATTAACGAGTTCAAATTCGTGTTTTTCTCTCGGTAACGAGTTGTCCTTGAAGAAAAAAAGGTTTTTTCTCCGATAACGAGTGGACATCGCCGGAAATTTGTGTTTTCCCTTTATAACGAGTAGAAATTTGTGTTTTATCTTTGGTAACGAGTTCGAATTCATGTTTTCTTCATATTAACGAGTTCAAATTCGTGTTTTTCTCTCGGTAACGAGTTGTCCTTGAAGAAAAAAAGGTTTTTTTCTCTGATAACGAGTGGACATCGCCGGAAATTTGTGTTTTCCCTTTATAACGAGTAGAAATTTGTGTTTTATCTTTGGTAACGAGTTCGAATTCATGTTTTCTTTATATTAACGAGTTCAAATTCGTGTTTTTCTCTCGGTAACGAGTTGTCTTTGAAGAAAAAAAGGTTTTTTTCTCGATAACGAGTGGACATCGCCGGAAATTTGTGTTTTCCCTTTATAACGAGTAGAAATTTGTGTTTTATCTTTGGTAACGAGTTCGAATTCATGTTTTCTTCATATTAACGAGTTCAAATTCGTGTTTTTCTCTCGGTAACGAGTTGTCCTTGAAGAAAAAAAGGTTTTTTCTCCGATAACGAGTGGACATCGCCGGAAATTTGTGTTTTCCCTTTATAACGAGTAGAAATTTGTGTTTTATCTTTGGTAACGAGTTCGAATTCATGTTTTCTTCATATTAACGAGTTCAAATTCGTGTTTTTCTCTCGGTAACGAGTTGTCCTTGAAGAAAAAAGGTTTTTTCTCTCGATAACGAGTGGACATCGCCGGAAATTTGTGTTTTCCCTTTATAACGAGTAGAAATTTGTGTTTTATCTTTGGTAACGAGTTCGAATTCATGTTTTCTTCATATTAACGAGTTCAAATTCGTGTTTTTCTCTCGGTAACGAGTTGTCCTTGAAGAAAAAAAGGTTTTTTCTCTCGATAACGAGTGGACATCGCCGGAAATTTGTGTTTTCCCTTTATAACGAGTAGAAATTTGTGTTTTATCTTTGGTAACGAGTTCGAATTCATGTTTTCTTCATATTAACGAGTTCAAATTCGTGTTTTTCTCTCGGTAACGAGTTGTCCTTGAAGAAAAAAGGTTTTTTCTCTCGATAACGAGTGGACATCGCCGGAAATTTGTGTTTTCCCTTTATAACGAGTAGAAATTTGTGTTTTATCTTTGGTAACGAGTTCGAATTCATGTTTTCTTCATATTAACGAGTTCAAATTCGTGTTTTTCTCTCGGTAACGAGTTGTCCTTGAAGAAAAAAAGGTTTTTTCTCCGATAACGAGTGGACATCGCCGGAAATTTGTGTTTTCCCTTTATAACGAGTAGAAATTTGTGTTTTATCTTTGGTAACGAGTTCGAATTCATGTTTTCTTCATATTAACGAGTTCAAATTCGTGTTTTTCTCTCGGTAACGAGTTGTCCTTGAAGAAAAAAAGGTTTTTTCTCTCGATAACGAGTGGACATCGCCGGAAATTTGTGTTTTCCCTTTATAACGAGTAGAAATTTGTGTTTTATCTTTGGTAACGAGTTCGAATTCATGTTTTCTTCATATTAACGAGTTCAAATTCGTGTTTTTCTCTCGGTAACGAGTTGTCCTTGAAGAAAAAAAGGTTTTTTCTCTCGATAACGAGTGGACATCGCCGGAAATTTGTGTTTTCCCTTTATAACGAGTAGAAATTTGTGTTTTATCTTTGGTAACGAGTTCGAATTCATGTTTTCTTCATATTAACGAGTTCAAATTCGTGTTTTTCTCTCGGTAACGAGTTGTCCTTGAAGAAAAAAAGGTTTTTTCTCTCGATAACGAGTGGACATCGCCGGAAATTTGTGTTTTCCCTTTATAACGAGTAGAAATTTGTGTTTTATCTTTGGTAACGAGTTCGAATTCATGTTTTCTTCATATTAACGAGTTCAAATTCGTGTTTTTCTCTCGGTAACGAGTTGTCCTTGAAGAAAAAAGGTTTTTTCTCCGATAACGAGTGGACATCGCCGGAAATTTGTGTTTTCCCTTTATAACGAGTAGAAATTTGTGTTTTATCTTTGGTAACGAGTTCGAATTCATGTTTTCTTCATATTAACGAGTTCAAATTCGTGTTTTTCTCTCGGTAACGAGTTGTCCTTGAAGAAAAAAGGTTTTTTCTCTCGATAACGAGTGGACATCGCCGGAAATTTGTGTTTTCCCTTTATAACGAGTAGAAATTTGTGTTTTATCTTTGGTAACGAGTTCGAATTCATGTTTTCTTCATATTAACGAGTTCAAATTCGTGTTTTTCTCTCGGTAACGAGTTGTCCTTGAAGAAAAAAAGGTTTTTTCTCCGATAACGAGTGGACATCGCCGGAAATTTGTGTTTTCCCTTTATAACGAGTAGAAATTTGTGTTTTATCTTTGGTAACGAGTTCGAATTCATGTTTTCTTCATATTAACGAGTTCAAATTCGTGTTTTTCTCTCGGTAACGAGTTGTCCTTGAAGAAAAAAAGGTTTTTTCTCCGATAACGAGTGGACATCGCCGGAAATTTGTGTTTTCCCTTTATAACGAGTAGAAATTTGTGTTTTATCTTTGGTAACGAGTTCGAATTCATGTTTTCTTCATATTAACGAGTTCAAATTCGTGTTTTTCTCTCGGTAACGAGTTGTCCTTGAAGAAAAAAGGTTTTCTCTCGATAACGAGTGGACATCGCCGGAAATTTGTGTTTTCCCTTTATAACGAGTAGAAATTTGTGTTTTATCTTTGGTAACGAGTTCGAATTCATGTTTTCTTCATATTAACGAGTTCAAATTCGTGTTTTTCTCTCGGTAACGAGTTGTCCTTGAAGAAAAAAAGGTTTTTTCTCCGATAACGAGTGGACATCGCCGGAAATTTGTGTTTTCCCTTTATAACGAGTAGAAATTTGTGTTTTATCTTTGGTAACGAGTTCGAATTCATGTTTTCTTCATATTAACGAGTTCAAATTCGTGTTTTTCTCTCGGTAACGAGTTGTCCTTGAAGAAAAAAAGGTTTTTTTTCTCGATAACGAGTGGACATCGCCGGAAATTTGTGTTTTCCCTTTATAACGAGTAGAAATTTGTGTTTTATCTTTGGTAACGAGTTCGAATTCATGTTTTCTTCATATTAACGAGTTCAAATTCGTGTTTTTCTCTCGGTAACGAGTTGTCCTTGAAGAAAAAAAGGTTTTTTCTCTCGATAACGAGTGGACATCGCCGGAAATTTGTGTTTTCCCTTTATAACGAGTAGAAATTTGTGTTTTTTCTTTGGTAACGAGTTCGAATTCATGTTTTCTTCATATTAACGAGTTCAAATTCGTGTTTTTCTCTCGGTAACGAGTTGTCCTTGAAGAAAAAAAGGTTTTTTCTCTCGATAACGAGTGGACATCGCCGGAAATTTGTGTTTTCCCTTTATAACGAGTAGAAATTTGTGTTTTATCTTTGGTAACGAGTTCGAATTCATGTTTTCTTCATATTAACGAGTTCAAATTCGTGTTTTTCTCTCGGTAACGAGTTGTCCTTGAAGAAAAAAAGGTTTTTTCTCCGATAACGAGTGGACATCGCCGGAAATTTGTGTTTTCCCTTTATAACGAGTAGAAATTTGTGTTTTATCTTTGGTAACGAGTTCGAATTCATGTTTTCTTCATATTAACGAGTTCAAATTCGTGTTTTCTCTCGGTAACGAGTTGTCCTTGAAGAAAAAAAGGTTTTTTCTCCGATAACGAGTGGACATCGCCGGAAATTTGTGTTTTCCCTTTATAACGAGTAGAAATTTGTGTTTTATCTTTGGTAACGAGTTCGAATTCATGTTTTCTTCATATTAACGAGTTCAAATTCGTGTTTTTCTCTCGGTAACGAGTTGTCCTTGAAGAAAAAAAGGTTTTTTCTCTCGATAACGAGTGGACATCGCCGGAAATTTGTGTTTTCCCTTTATAACGAGTAGAAATTTGTGTTTTATCTTTGGTAACGAGTTCGAATTCATGTTTTCTTCATATTAACGAGTTCAAATTCGTGTTTTTCTCTCGGTAACGAGTTGTCCTTGAAGAAAAAAAGGTTTTTTTCTCCGATAACGAGTGGACATCGCCGGAAATTTGTGTTTTCCCTTTATAACGAGTAGAAATTTGTGTTTTATCTTTGGTAACGAGTTCGAATTCATGTTTTCTTCATATTAACGAGTTCAAATTCGTGTTTTTCTCGGTAACGAGTTGTCCTTGAAGAAAAAAGGTTTTTTTTCTCTGATAACGAGTGGACATCGCCGGAAATTTGTGTTTTCCCTTTATAACGAGTAGAAATTTGTGTTTTATCTTTGGTAACGAGTTCGAATTCATGTTTTCTTCATATTAACGAGTTCAAATTCGTGTTTTTCTCTCGGTAACGAGTTGTCCTTGAAGAAAAAAAGGTTTTTTCTCCGATAACGAGTGGACATCGCCGGAAATTTGTGTTTTCCCTTTATAACGAGTAGAAATTTGTGTTTTATCTTTGGTAACGAGTTCGAATTCATGTTTTCTTCATATTAACGAGTTCAAATTCGTGTTTTTCTCTCGGTAACGAGTTGTCCTTGAAGAAAAAAAGGTTTTTTCTCCGATAACGAGTGGACATCGCCGGAAATTTGTGTTTTCCCTTTATAACGAGTAGAAATTTGTGTTTTATCTTTGGTAACGAGTTCGAATTCATGTTTTCTTCATATTAACGAGTTCAAATTCGTGTTTTTCTCTCGGTAACGAGTTGTCCTTGAAGAAAAAAAGTTTTTTCTCCGATAACGAGTGGACATCGCCGGAAATTTGTGTTTTCCCTTTATAACGAGTAGAAATTTGTGTTTTATCTTTGGTAACGAGTTCGAATTCATGTTTTCTTCATATTAACGAGTTCAAATTCGTGTTTTTCTCTCGGTAACGAGTTGTCCTTGAAGAAAAAAAGGTTTTTTCTCCGATAACGAGTGGACATCGCCGGAAATTTGTGTTTTCCCTTTATAACGAGTAGAAATTTGTGTTTTATCTTTGGTAACGAGTTCGAATTCATGTTTTCTTCATATTAACGAGTTCAAATTCGTGTTTTTCTCTCGGTAACGAGTTGTCCTTGAAGAAAAAAAGGTTTTTTCTCCGATAACGAGTGGACATCGCCGGAAATTTGTGTTTTCCCTTTATAACGAGTAGAAATTTGTGTTTTATCTTTGGTAACGAGTTCGAATTCATGTTTTCTTCATATTAACGAGTTCAAATTCGTGTTTTTCTCCGGTAACGAGTTGTCCTTGAAGAAAAAAGGTTTTTTCTCGGATAACGAGTGGACATCGCCGGAAATTTGTGTTTTCCCTTTATAACGAGTAGAAATTTGTGTTTTATCTTTGGTAACGAGTTCGAATTCATGTTTTCTTCATATTAACGAGTTCAAATTCGTGTTTTTCTCTCGGTAACGAGTTGTCCTTGAAGAAAAAAAGGTTTTTTTCTCGATAACGAGTGGACATCGCCGGAAATTTGTGTTTTCCCTTTATAACGAGTAGAAATTTGTGTTTTATCTTTGGTAACGAGTTCGAATTCATGTTTTCTTCATATTAACGAGTTCAAATTCGTGTTTTTCTCTCGGTAACGAGTTGTCCTTGAAGAAAAAAAGGTTTTTTCTCTCGATAACGAGTGGACATCGCCGGAAATTTGTGTTTTCCCTTTATAACGAGTAGAAATTTGTGTTTTATCTTTGGTAACGAGTTCGAATTCATGTTTTCTTCATATTAACGAGTTCAAATTCGTGTTTTTCTCTCGGTAACGAGTTGTCCTTGAAGAAAAAAAGGTTTTTTCTCCGATAACGAGTGGACATCGCCGGAAATTTGTGTTTTCCCTTTATAACGAGTAGAAATTTGTGTTTTATCTTTGGTAACGAGTTCGAATTCATGTTTTCTTCATATTAACGAGTTCAAATTCGTGTTTTTCTCTCGGTAACGAGTTGTCCTTGAAGAAAAAAAGGTTTTTTTTCTCCGATAACGAGTGGACATCGCCGGAAATTTGTGTTTTCCCTTTATAACGAGTAGAAATTTGTGTTTTATCTTTGGTAACGAGTTCGAATTCATGTTTTCTTCATATTAACGAGTTCAAATTCGTGTTTTTCTCTCGGTAACGAGTTGTCCTTGAAGAAAAAAAGGTTTTTTCTCCGATAACGAGTGGACATCGCCGGAAATTTGTGTTTTCCCTTTATAACGAGTAGAAATTTGTGTTTTATCTTTGGTAACGAGTTCGAATTCATGTTTTCTTCATATTAACGAGTTCAAATTCGTGTTTTTCTCTCGGTAACGAGTTGTCCTTGAAGAAAAAAAGGTTTTTTCTCTCGATAACGAGTGGACATCGCCGGAAATTTGTGTTTTCCCTTTATAACGAGTAGAAATTTGTGTTTTATCTTTGGTAACGAGTTCGAATTCATGTTTTCTTCATATTAACGAGTTCAAATTCGTGTTTTTCTCTCGGTAACGAGTTGTCCTTGAAGAAAAAAGGTTTTTTCTCCGATAACGAGTGGACATCGCCGGAAATTTGTGTTTTCCCTTTATAACGAGTAGAAATTTGTGTTTTATCTTTGGTAACGAGTTCGAATTCATGTTTTCTTCATATTAACGAGTTCAAATTCGTGTTTTTCTCTCGGTAACGAGTTGTCCTTGAAGAAAAAAAGGTTTTTTCTCCGATAACGAGTGGACATCGCCGGAAATTTGTGTTTTCCCTTTATAACGAGTAGAAATTTGTGTTTTATCTTTGGTAACGAGTTCGAATTCATGTTTTCTTCATATTAACGAGTTCAAATTCGTGTTTTTCTCTGGTAACGAGTTGTCCTAGAAGAAAAAAAAGGTTTTTTTTCTCTGATAACGAGTTGACATCGCCGGAAATTTGTGTTTTCCCTTTATAACGAGTAGAAATTTGTGTTTTATCTTTGGTAACGAGTTCGAATTCATGTTTTCTTCATATTAACGAGTTCAAATTCGTGTTTTTCTCTCGGTAACGAGTTGTCCTTGAAGAAAAAAAGGTTTTTTCTCCGATAACGAGTGGACATCGCCGGAAATTTGTGTTTTCCCTTTATAACGAGTAGAAATTTGTGTTTTATCTTTGGTAACGAGTTCGAATTCATGTTTTCTTCATATTAACGAGTTCAAATTCGTGTTTTTCTCTCGGTAACGAGTTGTCCTTGAAGAAAAAAAGTTTTTTCTCTCGATAACGAGTGGACATCGCCGGAAATTTGTGTTTTCCCTTTATAACGAGTAGAAATTTGTGTTTTATCTTTGGTAACGAGTTCGAATTCATGTTTTCTTCATATTAACGAGTTCAAATTCGTGTTTTTCTCTCGGTAACGAGTTGTCCTTGAAGAAAAAAAGGTTTTTTCTCCGATAACGAGTGGACATCGCCGGAAATTTGTGTTTTCCCTTTATAACGAGTAGAAATTTGTGTTTTATCTTTGGTAACGAGTTCGAATTCATGTTTTCTTCATATTAACGAGTTCAAATTCGTGTTTTTCTCTCGGTAACGAGTTGTCCTTGAAGAAAAAAAGGTTTTTTCTCTCGATAACGAGTGGACATCGCCGGAAATTTGTGTTTTCCCTTTATAACGAGTAGAAATTTGTGTTTTATCTTTGGTAACGAGTTCGAATTCATGTTTTCTTCATATTAACGAGTTCAAATTCGTGTTTTTCTCTCGGTAACGAGTTGTCCTTGAAGAAAAAAAAGGTTTTTTCTCCGATAACGAGTGGACATCGCCGGAAATTTGTGTTTTCCCTTTATAACGAGTAGAAATTTGTGTTTTATCTTTGGTAACGAGTTCGAATTCATGTTTTCTTCATATTAACGAGTTCAAATTCGTGTTTTTCTCTCGGTAACGAGTTGTCCTTGAAGAAAAAAAGGTTTTTTCTCCGATAACGAGTGGACATCGCCGGAAATTTGTGTTTTCCCTTTATAACGAGTAGAAATTTGTGTTTTATCTTTGGTAACGAGTTCGAATTCATGTTTTCTTCATATTAACGAGTTCAAATTCGTGTTTTTCTCTCGGTAACGAGTTGTCCTTGAAGAAAAAAAGGTTTTTTCTCCGATAACGAGTGGACATCGCCGGAAATTTGTGTTTTCCCTTTATAACGAGTAGAAATTTGTGTTTTATCTTTGGTAACGAGTTCGAATTCATGTTTTCTTCATATTAACGAGTTCAAATTCGTGTTTTTCTCTCGGTAACGAGTTGTCCTTGAAGAAAAAAAAGGTTTTTTCTCTCGATAACGAGTGGACATCGCCGGAAATTTGTGTTTTCCCTTTATAACGAGTAGAAATTTGTGTTTTATCTTTGGTAACGAGTTCGAATTCATGTTTTCTTCATATTAACGAGTTCAAATTCGTGTTTTTCTCTCGGTAACGAGTTGTCCTTGAAGAAAAAAGGTTTTTTCTCCGATAACGAGTGGACATCGCCGGAAATTTGTGTTTTCCCTTTATAACGAGTAGAAATTTGTGTTTTATCTTTGGTAACGAGTTCGAATTCATGTTTTCTTCATATTAACGAGTTCAAATTCGTGTTTTTCTCTCGGTAACGAGTTGTCCTTGAAGAAAAAAAGGTTTTTTCTCCGATAACGAGTGGACATCGCCGGAAATTTGTGTTTTCCCTTTATAACGAGTAGAAATTTGTGTTTTATCTTTGGTAACGAGTTCGAATTCATGTTTTCTTCATATTAACGAGTTCAAATTCGTGTTTTTCTCTCGGTAACGAGTTGTCCTTGAAGAAAAAAAGGTTTTTTCTCCGATAACGAGTGGACATCGCCGGAAATTTGTGTTTTCCCTTTATAACGAGTAGAAATTTGTGTTTTATCTTTGGTAACGAGTTCGAATTCATGTTTTCTTCATATTAACGAGTTCAAATTCGTGTTTTTCTCTCGGTAACGAGTTGTCCTTGAAGAAAAAAAGGTTTTTTCTCCGATAACGAGTGGACATCGCCGGAAATTTGTGTTTTCCCTTTATAACGAGTAGAAATTTGTGTTTTATCTTTGGTAACGAGTTCGAATTCATGTTTTCTTCATATTAACGAGTTCAAATTCGTGTTTTTCTCTCGGTAACGAGTTGTCCTTGAAGAAAAAAAGGTTTTTTCTCTGATAACGAGTGGACATCGCCGGAAATTTGTGTTTTCCCTTTATAACGAGTAGAAATTTGTGTTTTATCTTTGGTAACGAGTTCGAATTCATGTTTCTTCATATTAACGAGTTCAAATTCGTGTTTTTCTCTGGTAACGAGTTGTCCTTGAAGAAAAAAAGGTTTTTTCTCTGATAACGAGTGGACATCGCCGGAAATTTGTGTTTTCCCTTTATAACGAGTAGAAATTTGTGTTTTATCTTTGGTAACGAGTTCGAATTCATGTTTTCTTCATATTAACGAGTTCAAATTCGTGTTTTTCTCTCGGTAACGAGTTGTCCTTGAAGAAAAAAGGTTTTTTCTCTCGATAACGAGTGGACATCGCCGGAAATTTGTGTTTTCCCTTTATAACGAGTAGAAATTTGTGTTTTATCTTTGGTAACGAGTTCGAATTCATGTTTTCTTCATATTAACGAGTTCAAATTCGTGTTTTTCTCTCGGTAACGAGTTGTCCTTGAAGAAAAAAAGGTTTTTTCTCTCGATAACGAGTGGACATCGCCGGAAATTTGTGTTTTCCCTTTATAACGAGTAGAAATTTGTGTTTTATCTTTGGTAACGAGTTCGAATTCATGTTTTCTTCATATTAACGAGTTCAAATTCGTGTTTTTCTCTCGGTAACGAGTTGTCCTTGAAGAAAAAAAGGTTTTTTCTCCGATAACGAGTGGACATCGCCGGAAATTTGTGTTTTCCCTTTATAACGAGTAGAAATTTGTGTTTTATCTTTGGTAACGAGTTCGAATTCATGTTTTCTTCATATTAACGAGTTCAAATTCGTGTTTTTCTCTCGGTAACGAGTTGTCCTTGAAGAAAAAAAGGTTTTTTTCTCGATAACGAGTGGACATCGCCGGAAATTTGTGTTTTCCCTTTATAACGAGTAGAAATTTGTGTTTTATCTTTGGTAACGAGTTCGAATTCATGTTTTCTTCATATTAACGAGTTCAAATTCGTGTTTTTCTCTCGGTAACGAGTTGTCCTTGAAGAAAAAAAGGTTTTTTCTCTCGATAACGAGTGGACATCGCCGGAAATTTGTGTTTTCCCTTTATAACGAGTAGAAATTTGTGTTTTATCTTTGGTAACGAGTTCGAATTCATGTTTTCTTCATATTAACGAGTTCAAATTCGTGTTTTTCTCTGGTAACGAGTTGTCCTTGAAGAAAAAAAGGTTTTTTCTCCGATAACGAGTGGACATCGCCGGAAATTTGTGTTTTCCCTTTATAACGAGTAGAAATTTGTGTTTTCTTTGGTAACGAGTTCGAATTCATGTTTTCCTCATATTAACGAGTTCAAATTCGTGTTTTTCTCTGGTAACGAGTTGTCCTTGAAGAAAAAAAAGGTTTTTTCTCTGATAACGAGTGGACATCGCCGGAAATTTGTGTTTTCCCTTTATAACGAGTAGAAATTTGTGTTTTATCTTTGGTAACGAGTTCGAATTCATGTTTTCTTCATATTAACGAGTTCAAATTCGTGTTTTTCTCTCGGGTAACGAGTTGTCCTTGAAGAAAAAAAGGTTTTTTTTCTCGATAACGAGTGGACATCGCCGGAAATTTGTGTTTTCCCTTTATAACGAGTAGAAATTTGTGTTTTATCTTTGGTAACGAGTTCGAATTCATGTTTTCTTCATATTAACGAGTTCAAATTCGTGTTTTTCTCTCGGTAACGAGTTGTCCTTGAAGAAAAAAAAAGGTTTTTTTCTCCGATAACGAGTGGACATCGCCGGAAATTTGTGTTTTCCCTTTATAACGAGTAGAAATTTGTGTTTTATCTTTGGTAACGAGTTCGAATTCATGTTTTCTTCATATTAACGAGTTCAAATTCGTGTTTTTCTCTCGGTAACGAGTTGTCCTTGAAGAAAAAAAGGTTTTTTCTCCGATAACGAGTGGACATCGCCGGAAATTTGTGTTTTCCCTTTATAACGAGTAGAAATTTGTGTTTTATCTTTGGTAACGAGTTCGAATTCATGTTTTCTTCATATTAACGAGTTCAAATTCGTGTTTTTCTCTCGGTAACGAGTTGTCCTTGAAGAAAAAAAGGTTTTTTCTCCGATAACGAGTGGACATCGCCGGAAATTTGTGTTTTCCCTTTATAACGAGTAGAAATTTGTGTTTTATCTTTGGTAACGAGTTCGAATTCATGTTTTCTTCATATTAACGAGTTCAAATTCGTGTTTTTCTCTCGGTAACGAGTTGTCCTTGAAGAAAAAAAGGTTTTTTCTCCGATAACGAGTGGACATCGCCGGAAATTTGTGTTTTCCCTTTATAACGAGTAGAAATTTGTGTTTTATCTTTGGTAACGAGTTCGAATTCATGTTTTCTTCATATTAACGAGTTCAAATTCGTGTTTTTCTCTCGGTAACGAGTTGTCCTTGAAGAAAAAAGGGTTTTTTCTCCGATAACGAGTGGACATCGCCGGAAATTTGTGTTTTCCCTTTATAACGAGTAGAAATTTGTGTTTTATCTTTGGTAACGAGTTCGAATTCATGTTTTCTTCATATTAACGAGTTCAAATTCGTGTTTTTCTCTCGGTAACGAGTTGTCCTTGAAGAAAAAAAGGTTTTTTCTCCGATAACGAGTGGACATCGCCGGAAATTTGTGTTTTCCCTTTATAACGAGTAGAAATTTGTGTTTTATCTTTGGTAACGAGTTCGAATTCATGTTTTCTTCATATTAACGAGTTCAAATTCGTGTTTTTCTCTCGGTAACGAGTTGTCCTTGAAGAAAAAAAGGTTTTTTCTCTCGATAACGAGTGGACATCGCCGGAAATTTGTGTTTTCCCTTTATAACGAGTAGAAATTTGTGTTTTATCTTTGGTAACGAGTTCGAATTCATGTTTTCTTCATATTAACGAGTTCAAATTCGTGTTTTTCTCTCGGTAACGAGTTGTCCTTGAAGAAAAAAAGGTTTTTTCTCCGATAACGAGTGGACATCGCCGGAAATTTGTGTTTTCCCTTTATAACGAGTAGAAATTTGTGTTTTATCTTTGGTAACGAGTTCGAATTCATGTTTTCTTCATATTAACGAGTTCAAATTCGTGTTTTTCTCTCGGTAACGAGTTGTCCTTGAAGAAAAAAGGTTTTTTCTCTCGATAACGAGTGGACATCGCCGGAAATTTGTGTTTTCCCTTTATAACGAGTAGAAATTTGTGTTTTATCTTTGGTAACGAGTTCGAATTCATGTTTTCTTCATATTAACGAGTTCAAATTCGTGTTTTTCTCTCGGTAACGAGTTGTCCTTGAAGAAAAAAAGGTTTTTTCTCGATAACGAGTGGACATCGCCGGAAATTTGTGTTTTCCCTTTATAACGAGTAGAAATTTGTGTTTTATCTTTGGTAACGAGTTCGAATTCATGTTTTCTTCATATTAACGAGTTCAAATTCGTGTTTTTCTCTCGGTAACGAGTTGTCCTTGAAGAAAAAAAGGTTTTTTCTCTCGATAACGAGTGGACATCGCCGGAAATTTGTGTTTTCCCTTTATAACGAGTAGAAATTTGTGTTTTATCTTTGGTAACGAGTTCGAATTCATGTTTTCTTCATATTAACGAGTTCAAATTCGTGTTTTTTCGGTAACGAGTTGTCCTTGAAGAAAAAAAGGTTTTTTCTCCGATAACGAGTGGACATCGCCGGAAATTTGTGTTTTCCCTTTATAACGAGTAGAAATTTGTGTTTTATCTTTGGTAACGAGTTCGAATTCATGTTTTCTTCATATTAACGAGTTCAAATTCGTGTTTTTCTCTCGGTAACGAGTTGTCCTTGAAGAAAAAAAGGTTTTTTCTCCGATAACGAGTGGACATCGCCGGAAATTTGTGTTTTCCCTTTATAACGAGTAGAAATTTGTGTTTTATCTTTGGTAACGAGTTCGAATTCATGTTTTCTTCATATTAACGAGTTCAAATTCGTGTTTTTCTCTCGGTAACGAGTTGTCCTTGAAGAAAAAAAGGTTTTTTCTCCGATAACGAGTGGACATCGCCGGAAATTTGTGTTTTCCCTTTATAACGAGTAGAAATTTGTGTTTTATCTTTGGTAACGAGTTCGAATTCATGTTTTCTTCATATTAACGAGTTCAAATTCGTGTTTTTCTCTCGGTAACGAGTTGTCCTTGAAGAAAAAAAGGTTTTTTCTCTCGATAACGAGTGGACATCGCCGGAAATTTGTGTTTTCCCTTTATAACGAGTAGAAATTTGTGTTTTATCTTTGGTAACGAGTTCGAATTCATGTTTTCTTCATATTAACGAGTTCAAATTCGTGTTTTTCTCTCGGTAACGAGTTGTCCTTGAAGAAAAAAAGGTTTTTTCTCCGATAACGAGTGGACATCGCCGGAAATTTGTGTTTTCCCTTTATAACGAGTAGAAATTTGTGTTTTATCTTTGGTAACGAGTTCGAATTCATGTTTTCTTCATATTAACGAGTTCAAATTCGTGTTTTTCTCTCGGTAACGAGTTGTCCTTGAAGAAAAAAAGGTTTTTTCTCTCGATAACGAGTGGACATCGCCGGAAATTTGTGTTTTCCCTTTATAACGAGTAGAAATTTGTGTTTTATCTTTGGTAACGAGTTCGAATTCATGTTTTCTTCATATTAACGAGTTCAAATTCGTGTTTTTCTCTCGGTAACGAGTTGTCCTTGAAGAAAAAAAGGGTTTTTTCTCCGATAACGAGTGGACATCGCCGGAAATTTGTGTTTTCCCTTTATAACGAGTAGAAATTTGTGTTTTATCTTTGGTAACGAGTTCGAATTCATGTTTTCTTCATATTAACGAGTTCAAATTCGTGTTTTTCTCTCGGTAACGAGTTGTCCTTGAAGAAAAAAGGTTTTTTCTCCGATAACGAGTGGACATCGCCGGAAATTTGTGTTTTCCCTTTATAACGAGTAGAAATTTGTGTTTTATCTTTGGTAACGAGTTCGAATTCATGTTTTCTTCATATTAACGAGTTCAAATTCGTGTTTTTCTCTCGGTAACGAGTTGTCCTTGAAGAAAAAAAGGTTTTTTCTCTCGATAACGAGTGGACATCGCCGGAAATTTGTGTTTTCCCTTTATAACGAGTAGAAATTTGTGTTTTATCTTTGGTAACGAGTTCGAATTCATGTTTTCTTCATATTAACGAGTTCAAATTCGTGTTTTTCTCTCGGTAACGAGTTGTCCTTGAAGAAAAAAGGTTTTTTTCTCCGATAACGAGTGGACATCGCCGGAAATTTGTGTTTTCCCTTTATAACGAGTAGAAATTTGTGTTTTATCTTTGGTAACGAGTTCGAATTCATGTTTTCTTCATATTAACGAGTTCAAATTCGTGTTTTTCTCTCGGTAACGAGTTGTCCTTGAAGAAAAAAAGGTTTTTTCTCTCGATAACGAGTGGACATCGCCGGAAATTTGTGTTTTCCCTTTATAACGAGTAGAAATTTGTGTTTTATCTTTGGTAACGAGTTCGAATTCATGTTTTCTTCATATTAACGAGTTCAAATTCGTGTTTTTCTCTCGGTAACGAGTTGTCCTTGAAGAAAAAAAGGTTTTTTCTCTCGATAACGAGTGGACATCGCCGGAAATTTGTGTTTTCCCTTTATAACGAGTAGAAATTTGTGTTTTATCTTTGGTAACGAGTTCGAATTCATGTTTTCTTCATATTAACGAGTTCAAATTCGTGTTTTTTTCTCGGTAACGAGTTGTCCTTGAAGAAAAAAAGGTTTTTTCTCTCGATAACGAGTGGACATCGCCGGAAATTTGTGTTTTCCCTTTATAACGAGTAGAAATTTGTGTTTTATCTTTGGTAACGAGTTCGAATTCATGTTTTCTTCATATTAACGAGTTCAAATTCGTGTTTTTCTCTCGGTAACGAGTTGTCCTTGAAGAAAAAAAGGTTTTTTCTCCGATAACGAGTGGACATCGCCGGAAATTTGTGTTTTCCCTTTATAACGAGTAGAAATTTGTGTTTTATCTTTGGTAACGAGTTCGAATTCATGTTTTCTTCATATTAACGAGTTCAAATTCGTGTTTTTCTCTCGGTAACGAGTTGTCCTTGAAGAAAAAAAGGTTTTTTCTCCGATAACGAGTGGACATCGCCGGAAATTTGTGTTTTCCCTTTATAACGAGTAGAAATTTGTGTTTTATCTTTGGTAACGAGTTCGAATTCATGTTTTCTTCATATTAACGAGTTCAAATTCGTGTTTTTCTCTCGGTAACGAGTTGTCCTTGAAGAAAAAAAGGTTTTTTCTCTCCGATAACGAGTGGACATCGCCGGAAATTTGTGTTTTCCCTTTATAACGAGTAGAAATTTGTGTTTTATCTTTGGTAACGAGTTCGAATTCATGTTTTCTTCATATTAACGAGTTCAAATTCGTGTTTTTCTCTGGTAACGAGTTGTCCTTGAAGAAAAAAAGGTTTTTTCTCTGATAACGAGTGGACATCGCCGGAAATTTGTGTTTTCCCTTTATAACGAGTAGAAATTTGTGTTTTATCTTTGGTAACGAGTTCGAATTCATGTTTTCTTCATATTAACGAGTTCAAATTCGTGTTTTTCCCTGGTAACGAGTTGTCCTTGAAGAAAAAAAGGTTTTTTCTCTGATAACGAGTGGACATCGCCGGAAATTTGTGTTTTACCTTTGGTAACGAGTTCGAATTCATGTTTTCTTCATATTAACGAGTTCAAATTCGTGTTTTTCTCTGGTAACGAGTTGTCCTTGAAGAAAAAAAGGTTTTTTTCTCTGATAACGAGTGGACATCGCCGGAAATTTGTGTTTTCCCTTTATAACGAGTAGAAATTTGTTTTTTATCTTTGGTAACGAGTTCGAATTCATGTTTTCTTCATATTAACGAGTTCAAATTCGTGTTTTTCTCTGGTAACGAGTTGTCCTTGAAGAAAAAAAGGTTTTTTCTCTGATAACGAGTGGACATCGCCGGAAATTTGTGTTTTCCCTTTATAACGAGTAGAAATTTGTGTTTTATCTTTGGTAACGAGTTCGAATTCATGTTTTCTTCATATTAACGAGTTCAAATTCGTGTTTTTCTTTGGTAACGAGTTGTCCTTGAAGAAAAAAAGGTTTTTTCTCTGATAACGAGTGGACATCGCCGGAAATTTGTGTTTTCCCTTTATAACGAGTAGAAATTTGTGTTTTATCTTTGGTAACGAGTTCGAATTCATGTTTTCTTCATATTAACGAGTTCAAATTCGTGTTTTTCTCTCGGTAACGAGTTGTCCTTGAAGAAAAAAAGGTTTTTTCTCGATAACGAGTGGACATCGCCGGAAATTTGTGTTTTCCCTTTATAACGAGTAGAAATTTGTGTTTTATCTTTGGTAACGAGTTCGAATTCATGTTTTCTTCATATTAACGAGTTCAAATTCGTGTTTTTCTCTCGGTAACGAGTTGTCCTTGAAGAAAAAAAGGTTTTTTCTCTCGATAACGAGTGGACATCGCCGGAAATTTGTGTTTTCCCTTTATAACGAGTAGAAATTTGTGTTTTATCTTTGGTAACGAGTTCGAATTCATGTTTTCTTCATATTAACGAGTTCAAATTCGTGTTTTTCTCTGGTAACGAGTTGTCCTTGAAGAAAAAAAGGTTTTTTCTCTGATAACGAGTGGACATCGCCGGAAATTTGTGTTTTCCCTTTATAACGAGTAGAAATTTGTTTTTTATCTTTGGTAACGAGTTCGAATTCATGTTTTCTTCATATTAACGAGTTCAAATTCGTGTTTTTCTCTGGTAACGAGTTGTCCTTGAAGAAAAAAAGGTTTTTTCTCTCCGATAACGAGTGGACATCGCCGGAAATTTGTGTTTTCCCTTTATAACGAGTAGAAATTTGTGTTTTATCTTTGGTAACGAGTTCGAATTCATGTTTTCTTCATATTAACGAGTTCAAATTCGTGTTTTTTCTCCGGTAACGAGTTGTCCTTGAAGAAAAAAAGGTTTTTTCTCCGATAACGAGTGGACATCGCCGGAAATTTGTGTTTTCCCTTTATAACGAGTAGAAATTTGTGTTTTATCTTTGGTAACGAGTTCGAATTCATGTTTTCTTCATATTAACGAGTTCAAATTCGTGTTTTTCTCTCGGTAACGAGTTGTACTTGAAGAAAAAAAGGTTTTTTCTCCGATAACGAGTGGACATCGCCGGAAATTTGTGTTTTCCCTTTATAACGAGTAGAAATTTGTGTTTTATCTTTGGTAACGAGTTCGAATTCATGTTTTCTTCATATTAACGAGTTCAAATTCGTGTTTTTCTCTCGGTAACGAGTTGTCCTTGAATAAAAAAAGGTTTTTTCTCTGATAACGAGTGGACATCGCCGGAAATTTGTGTTTTCCCTTTATAACGAGTAGAAATTTGTGTTTTATCTTTGGTAACGAGTTCGAATTCATGTTTTCTTCATATTAACGAGTTCAAATTCGTGTTTTCTCTGGTAACGAGTTGTACTTGAAGAAAAAAAAAAGGTTTTTTCTCTGATAACGAGTGGACATCGCCGGAAATTTGTGTTTTCCCTTTATAACGAGTAGAAATTTGTGTTTTATCGTTGGTAACGAGTTCGAATTCATGTTTTCTTCATATTAACGAGTTCAAATTCGTGTTTTTCTCTCGGTAACGAGTTGTCCTTGAAGAAAAAAAGGTTTTTTCTCCGATAACGAGTGGACATCGCCGGAAATTTGTGTTTTCCCTTTATAACGAGTAGAAATTTGTGTTTTATCTTTGGTAACGAGTTCGAATTCATGTTTTCTTCATATTAACGAGTTCAAATTCGTGTTTTTCTCTCGGTAACGAGTTGTCCTTGAAGAAAAAAAGGTTTTTTCTCATCGATAACGAGTGGACATCGCCGGAAATTTGTGTTTTCCCTTTATAACAAGTAGAAATTTGTGTTTTATCTTTGGTAACAAGTTCGAATTCATGTTTTCTTCATATTAACGAGTTCAAATTCGTGTTTTTCTCTCGGTAACGAGTTGTCCTTGAAGAAAAAAAGGTTTTTTCTCGATAACGAGTGGACATCGCCGGAAATTTGTGTTTTCCCTTTATAACGAGTAGAAATTTGTGTTTTATCTTTGGTAACGAGTTCGAATTCATGTTTTCTTCATATTAACGAGTTCAAATTCGTGTTTTTCTCTCGGTAACGAGTTGTCCTTGAAGAAAAAAAGGTTTTTTTCTCGATAACGAGTGGACATCGCCGGAAATTTGTGTTTTCCCTTTATAACGAGTAGAAATTTGTGTTTTATCTTTGGTAACGAGTTCGAATTCATGTTTTCTTCATATTAACGAGTTCAAATTCGTGTTTTTCTCTCGGTAACGAGTTGTCCTTGAAGAAAAAAAGGTTTTTTCTCTGATAACAAGTGGACATCGCCGGAAATTTGTGTTTTCCCTTTATAACGAGTAGAAATTTGTGTTTTATCTTTGATAACGAGTTCAAATTCATGTTTTCTTCATATTAACGAGTTCAAATTCGTGTTTTTCTCTGGTAACGAGTTGTCCTTGAAGAAAAAAGGTTTTTTCTCTCGATAACGAGTGGACATCGCCGGAAATTTGTGTTTTCCCTTTATAACGAGTAGAAATTTGTGTTTTATCTTTGGTAACGAGTTCGAATTCATGTTTTCTTCATATTAACGAGTTCAAATTCGTGTTTTTCTCTGGTAACGAGTTGTACTTGAAGAAAAAAGGCTTTTTCTCTGATAACGAGTGGACATCACCGGAAATTTGTGTTTTCCCTTTATAACAAGTAGAAATTTGTGTTTTATCTTTGGTAACGAGTTCGAATTCATGTTTTCTTCATATTAATGAGTTCAAATTCGTGTTTTTCTCTGGTAACGAGTTGTCCTTGAAGAGAAAAAAGGTTTTTTTCTCGATAACGAGTGGACATCGCCGGAAATTTGTGTTTTCCCTTTATAACGAGTATAAATTTGTGTTTTATCTTTGGTAACGAGTTCGAATTCATTTTTTCTTCATATTAACGAGTTCAAATTCGTGTTTTTCTCTGGTAACGAGTTGTACTTGAAGAAAAAAAGGTTTTTTCTCTGATAACGAGTGGACATCGCCGGAAATTTGTGTTTTCCCTTTATAACGAGTAGAAATTTGTGTTTTATCTTTGGTAACGAGTTAGAATTCATGTTTTCTTCATATTAACGAGTTCAAATTCGTGTTTTTCTCTGGTAACGAGTTGTAATTGAAGAAAAAAAGGCTTTTTCTCTGATAACGAGTGGACATCGCCGGAAATTTGTGTTTTCCCTTTATAACGAGTAGAAATTTGTGTTTTATCTTTGGTAACGAGTTCGAATTCATTTTTCTTCATATTAACGAGTTCAAATTCGTGTTTTTCTCTGGTAACGAGTTGTCCTTGAAGAAATAAAGGTTTTTTCTCTGATAACGAGTGGACATCGCCGGAAATTTGTGTTTTCCCATTATAACGAGTAGAAATTTGTGTTTTACCTTTGGTAACGAGTTCGAATTCATGTTTTCTTCATATTAACGAGTTCAAATTCGTGTTTTTCTCTGGTAACGAGTTGTACTTGAAGAAAAAAAGGCTTTTTCTCATATAACGAGTGGACATCGCCGGAAATTTGTGTTTTCCCTTTATAACAAGTAGAAATTTGTTTTTTACCTTTGGTAACAAGTTCGAATTCATGTTTTCTTCATATTAACGAGTTCAAATTCGTGTTTTTCTCTGGTAACGAGTTGTCCTTGAAGAAAAAAGGCTTTTTCTCTGATAACGAGTGGACATCGCCGGAAATTTGTGTTTTCCCTTTATAACGAGTAGAAATTTGTGTTTTTTCTTTGGTAACGAGTTCGAATTCATTTTTTCTTCATATTAACGAGTTCAAATTCGTGTTTTTCCCTGGTAACGAGTTGTCCTTGAAGAAAAAAAGGTATTTTCTCTGATAACGAGTGGACATCGCCGGAAATTTGTGTTTTCCCTTTATAACGAGTAGAAATTTGTGTTTTACCTTTGGTAACGAGTTCGAATTCATGTTTTCTTCATATTAACGAGTTCAAATTCGTGTTTTTCTCTGGTAACGAGTTGTACTTGAAGAAGAAAAGGCTTTTTCTCTGATTGACTATCGTAGACTTAATGGGGTTACTGCCAAGGACCACTTTCCCCTACCCTTCATTGACCAGCTTATTGAACGACTGAGTGGTCATAAGTATTATTGTTTCCTTGATGGCTATTCTGGCTACTTCCAGATAGCCATTGATCCTAATGACCAAGAGAAGAAAACTTTTACATGTCCATCTGGTACTTTTGCTTTTCGCAGAATGCCATTCGGCTTATGCAACGCACCCGCGACTTTTCAACGGTGCATGTTAGCCATTTTTGATGGACTTGTGGAGCAGTGCATGGAGGTCTTCATGGATGACTTCTCAGTCTACGGCGATAGCTTTGATGAAATCTTAAAGAATCTAGATATGGTACTCCAACGGTGTGTTGAGAAAAATCTCGGTGCTTAAGCGGGAAAAATGCCATTTTCTAGTAGACGAAGGAATCGTTTTGGGACATAAGGTGTCCAATGCCGGTATTCAAGTTGATAAGGCTAAGGTCGAAGCCATTGAAAGGATGACGTACCCTAAGACGTGAAAGAGGTACGAGGTTTTCTAGGTCATGTTGGCTTCTACAAAGGCGTTTCATTAAAGATTTTTCTACCATCGCCAAGCCTTTATCAAATCTTTTGAAAGATGATGTAGATTTCTTGTTCGATGCGAAGTGCAAAGAAGCTTTCAATTGTCTGAAAGACAAGCTTATCAGTGCCCCTATTTTAGTTGCACCTGACTGGACCAAGCCTTTCGAGTTGATGTGCGATGCCTCTAATTACGCCGTAGGCGCAGTTTTAGGTCAAAGAGTTGACAAAAGGTTCAGGCCTATTTATTATGCGAGCCGCACCTTGAACCCGGCTCAATGCAATTATACCACAACTGAGAAGGAATTCTTAGCTTTTGTTTTTGCCATTGACAAGTTTAGAAGTTATCTTCTAGGGTCTCAAGTTGTTGTATGGACCGATCATGCAGCCCTACGCTACCTTATGGACAAAGCAGATGCAAAACCAAGGTTACTTCGATGGATTCTGATTTTACAAGAGTTTGACCTTGTGATTAAAGATAAGAAAGGTAGTGAGAATATTGTGGCTGATCATTTATCTCGCTTAGTAAATGAGGGTGCAGAGAATCACAATGATATAGGCATTGATTTTCCGACTGAGCAATTGATGAAGCTTGAAACGGTTAGGCCGTGGTATGCTGACTACGTCAACTATTTAGCGAGTGGTCATTTAGAGGACATGACGTATCAGGAGAAGAAAAAGTTATTTTCTGATCTTAAATATCTCGTATGGGAAGATCCTTATTTGTTCAGAGTCTGTAAAGACGGATTGCTTCGAAGGTGTGTTCCGGAGCATGATCAGTGGGATATCCTAGAACAATGCCACAGCGGTCCCACTGGAGGTCATTATGGAACACCGAAGACGGTTGCAAAGATCCTTCAAGCTGGATTCTACTGGCCGACTCTGTTTAAAGATGCAGAAGCCTTTTGTAAAGGTTGTGATAGGTGCCAGAGAACTGGACGGCAGAGTAGTAGGATGGAAATGCCACTTAAGCCCATTCTTGAATGCGAAGTTTTCGACATTTGGGGCATAGATTTTATGGGACCCTTTCCATCGTCGTGCGGTAATAAATATATCCTCGTCTGTGTCGACTATGTTTCCAAGTGGGTTGAAGCCATAGCTACCCAAACTAATGATCATAAAGTCGTGAAGAAATTCTTGCAAAAGAATATCTTTACCAGATTCGGCTGTCCGAGAGCACTCATTAGTGATGAGGGTACCCACTTTTGCAATGCGCCGCTTGATAAAATCCTTGAAAAATATGGTGTCAAACACAAAGTTGGTACACCATATCATCCCCAAACCAGTGGCCAAGTCGAGGTAAGCAACCGAGCTTGAAAAGAATTTTAGAGAAGACCGTGAACAATAATCGATCTAACTGGAGTCTTAAGTTGGATGACGCGCCGTGGGCTTATCGTACCGCATTTAAAACCCCGATGGGCACGTCACCCTTCCAAATGGTCTATGGCAAAGCTTGTCATTTACCCGTCGAACTTGAACACGAGCTTTCGGGCAATTAAATTCTTAAATTTCGATAGCCAACTCGTGGGGAGAAACGGTTGTTACAATTGAACGAGCTCGACGAATTCGGACTCGTAGCGTACGAGAATGCTAAGCTTAGCAAGGAAAGAACGAAGATACTCCATGACGCTAAGATCAAGGACCGAGAATTCAAAGTTGGTGAAATGGCTTTACTCTATAATACTAGACTTCATTTGTTTCCGGGTAAACTCAAGTCTAGATGGTCCGGTCCCTTTGAGATTCTCGAGGTTAATCCAAGTGGAGTAATTACTTTGAACGGGTATGGTAATCAAGCTTTTAAAGTGAATGGTCATCGACTTAAGAAATATTTTGGGCAACCAAAGGAAAAGCCCGAGACTCTTTATTTCCAAAGAAGAGATGAGAGTACATGATGTCCCGATTTGTGAAGAGATTCCATCTTATTTCTTTGAGTCAAATGATGACATTCCTACCTCTACCTGTGAGGAACCTTCTCCCCGAGACTCCCGAGCATGTTAGCACACCTACGCCTATCATCCGCAAGAACACGAAGAAGAGAGTCAGTGTAGTTTGGAGAGAAAAATTTAATGATCTTATAGCACACTTGACTTGTTGTTGTGGGGAAAATCATTTCCGCCCCAGTGCTCCTGATTCTGCTACTGAGATGGCGGTAGTCAAACCAAAGTGGCCCGATCCGGGTTGATCTTTTGAAATCTGTGTCAAGCTATTGACATTAAAAGAGCGCTCCTAGGAGGCAACCTAGTTTTCTTTGTTCGTTTTCTTTTCTTAGGTTGTTTTGTTTTATTGTTTTAGAAATAATACTTTAGATGATTTTGTGTTGATGGTTATTCCTCCTACATTCATTGTAAGTGTTTTGTGTTATGTGTTGCTCATATACCCCGTGTACCCCGAGATTATATGGTATGTCGAGTGTGGCAGATACTTTTGAGCAGGTTCGCAAGCTTTTATGTCCAGTGTTGTCTATTCGAGTTGTCGCGGTACATTCATGCTCCGGCCCGACCTCTCGCCAACTTTCATCCGACAACCACCGTTGAAACCAAACTAAGTTTTCTTTTTCTTTTATATTCGCACATTTCGAGGACATCATGTGATTTAAGTGTGGGGGGGGGGAAATTGGGTATGTTTTATGCTATATCCTTTGAAATATGAGTGAATGTTAAATTTCTACGAAATTTAAATTTTTGTTAGTCTCGAGCATATGGTTGAAACTAAATGCTTGCTAGTTGTAGTTTTCTAACGATGATAGTATGTGAATTAGTGAGATAATTATAGCACGTCTTTACTTTCATGGAGCTAGTATTCATTTTTCACGTTCACGAAAGCCTTTGATATTGAAGCAAGATTTTTGAACTATATCCTTTCATTGTTTTAGTGATTTATCTTAGGAAGGTCAGTATAGTAACACTTTAGTTAGACCGTGTGCTATGAATATCATAAAGTTTGAATGTGATAAGTGAGATGTAACTTATGTCTTGAAAAAAAGAATGAATAAGCAATCATAATAAATACGTTTGTCGGAAGCTGGTTTATGATTGGAGTGCGGTAGGGCACTATCTCGAAATGTCCTATACCACTATGATGACCAAAAGCTCACGACAGTCATAAGAAGCTACCTTATGATTTGAGTAAGGTAGGGTGTTATCACGAAACATCCTATTCTACTATGATGGGTAAAAGCTCATTCTGATATGCGTCAAATTTGAAAATTTTGGAAATGATGAGTAAAAATAAAGTGAAGTCTTTGTTATCATGGATCTTATACCCAGTAGAACCGCATGATATGCTGTAGGGATTATCCTACTGAGTGCGTGGGAAGGCTTTGAGTGGAGCTATTACTGCCTATATCTAGGATAGTCATTGGATTTTTGAGAGGATATTTCTTTGAAAGGCTTGTTAAAGTTGAAAAGGGCTTGTCACACATACACTGAATCTATCTCTGTGATGGTATTGTTTGCTATAGTTGTTGTATCTTTTGTTACGTGAGTTAGAGATCTATGTGGATTGCATGAAAGTTGAGCTATAGTTTTGATTGTTTTGTCCGAGGACGTACAAAAAGCTAAGTGTGGGGGTGTTGTTAATGCCATATTTATATGATTATTAAGGGTTATATTTCATTATTATTTCCCCACATTTGCATATTTACATGAGAATTAAGGGTTTAAGTGTAATTATTTAGTAAGGATGATTTTAATATGGTTATTTGCAAAATTGATTATTCTATGTGTTAAATTAGTGGAATTATTATTATTTGAGTTTTATTACATTTTGCAATGTTTATTTATCCTTTAGGAGGCTGAATTTCGAGTGCTAAAGAGGATAAATGAAGCTCAAGTCGAATTATTCAAGATAGAGTTGGAATTCGCTCAAAGAAATTGGATAAAGATAAAGAAATCCGATCCCAGGCAGTCCAGCCGAGCGTTCAGTCTCCGTCCAGGATGGACGAGCGTCCATAAATTCGAACGGGCGTTCAAAGGCATAAAATCAATACAGAGAGTTCAGCCGCAGTGCGAACGAGCGTTTAATCAGCGTCCAGGCATACTGGATAGACGTCTGGTTGTTCAAACGAGCGTCCGGTGCCGACTTAAATCCTAACCGACTTAGCACTCTATAAATAAAGCTGCAGCCCCAACCCTAATTTGATACTTTTTACGCATCATTGAGATCGCACTTTCACACCAAAAAGCTGCGGCCAGAACCCTAATTCCATAGAGATGAATTTCTCCAATCCAACAATCTTGTCTAACATGATTGTTGGCTAAAAGCCTTGCAGTGAGTCGACGGAGGAAGCTCATCAACAACAAAACCAACTAGAGGAGTTCGATACTAGATGAGTAGTGAGTTAATTCATAGTTTTTCATTACTTTGGATCTGTTTTGTATTGTTTAAGTTTTGTTGAATTAAGATTTGATGAAACGATCTAGGTTATTTTATGCTTGAATGATTATATGAAAGTATATTATTTTAAGTTCTATTTTGTTCAAAGTAATGCAATTATTCATGTTATAAGAGATTAGGCATGGTTAGTTGAGTAAGAGTTTGGAAACAATCTCGTGATTTCGTTTTGATTGCATGTTTAGTTTGTTTGAAAAGATAAACGAAACCTTAGAAATTTGATTGAAGATATTTGATCGAGTTCGTGAAAAATCACTACTAAAAACTATGTCTTTTTAATCACCATCTAGTTGGGGGGTTGTTTGTTGATGGGTGGATTCGTTGCCTCGCTGTGTTTTCCTTTAATTGTTTTAATCAAATCGTTTAGATTAAGTTTAGTTTAAGTTCTAGTTTTATAAACCCTAATTTCCTGCTGTTTTCCTGCACTTTTCCTTTCTGTTCGTAGTTGAACGTTCGTCCGCAATAGCGTACGCTCGTCCGATTAGATTTCGTTTCCGGACGTTCGTTCATTAAATTGAACGCTCGTCCAACTTGTTTTCGTTTTTCGTTCGTTTTTGTTTTCGAGTTTTAGGTTAGTTAATAGTTTTATCTTTTAGTTAGTTTCAACCTTAGTTTAGGTAGATAATTGTGACATAATCGATATAGATTTATACTGGAATTCGATAAACATTCCATTCCCTTAGGACGACCCGATAACATCCTTTACTACAGATCCTTATACTTGGGGTGTGTCGGTATTATAAATATTAAAACGTGTTTTTACCGAACAGGTAACGAGTTCGAATTCATGTTTTCTTCATATTAACGAGTTCAAATTCGTGCTTTTCTCTGGTAACGAGTTGTACTTGAAGAAAAAAGGTTTTTCTCTCCGATAACGAGTGGACATCGCCGGAAATTTGTGTTTTCCCTTTATAACGAGTAGAAATTTGTGTTTTATCTTTGGTAACGAGTTCGAATTCATGTTTTCTTCATATTAACGAGTTCAAATTCGTGTTTTTCTCTCGGTAACGAGTTGTACTTGAAGAAAAAAAGGCTTTTTCTCTCCGATAACGAGTGGACATCGCCGGAAATTTGTGTTTTCCCTTTATAACGAGTAGAAATTTGTGTTTTATCTTTGGTAACGAGTTCGAATTCATTTTTTCTTCATATTAACGAGTTCAAATTCGTGTTTTTCTCTGGTAACGAGTTGTCCTTGAAGAAAAAAAGATATTTTCTCTGATAACGAGTGGACATCGCCGGAAATTTGTGTTTTCCCTTTATAACGAGTAGAAATTTGTGTTTTACCTTTGGTAACGAGTTCGAATTCATGTTTTCTTCATATTAACGAGTTCAAATTCGTGTTTTTCTCGGTAACGAGTTGTACTTGAAGAAAAAAAGGCTTTTTCTCTGATAACGAGTGGACATCGCCGGAAATTTGTGTTTTCCCTTTATAACGAGTAGAAATTTGTGTTTTATCTTTGGTAACGAGTTCGAATTCATTTTTTCTTCATATTAACGAGTTCAAATTCGTGTTTTTCTCTCGGTAACGAGTTGTCCTTGAAGAAAAAAAGGTTTTTTCTCTCGATAACGAGTGGACATCGCCGGAAATTTGTGTTTTCCCTTTATAACGAGTAGAAATTTGTGTTTTACCTTTGGTAACGAGTTCGAATTCATGTTTTCTTCATATTAACGAGTTCAAATTCGTGTTTTTCTCTCGGTAACGAGTTGTACTTGAAGAAAAAAAGGTTTTTTCTCTCGATAACGAGTGGACATCGCCGGAAATTTGTGTTTTCCCTTTATAACGAGTAGAAATTTGTGTTTTATCTTTGGTAACGAGTTCGAATTCATTTTTTCTTCATATTAACGAGTTCAAATTCGTGTTTTTCTCTCGGTAACGAGTTGTCCTTGAAGAAAAAAAGGTTTTTTCTCTGATAACGAGTGGACATCGCCGGAAATTTGTGTTTTCCCTTTATAACGAGTAGAAATTTGTGTTTTATCTTTGGTAACGAGTTCGAATTCATGTTTTCTTCATATTAACGAGTTCAAATTCGTGTTTTTCTCTGGTAACGAGTTGTACTTGAAGAAAAAAAGGCTTTTTCTCTGATAACGAGTGGACATCGCCGGAAATTTGTGTTTTCCCTTTATAACGAGTAGAAATTTGTGTTTTATCTTTGGTAACGAGTTCGAATTCATTTTTTCTTCATATTAACGAGTTCAAATTCGTGTTTTTCTCTGGTAACGAGTTGTCCTTGAAGAAAAAAAGGTTTTTTCTCTGATAACGAGTGGACATCGCCGGAAATTTGTGTTTTCCCTTTATAACGAGTAGAAATTTGTGTTTTATCTTTGGTAACGAGTTCGAATTCATGTTTTCTTCATATTAACGAGTTCAAATTCGTGTTTTTCTCTGGTAACGAGTTGTACTTGAAGAAAAAAAGGCTTTTTCTCTGATAACGAGTGGACATCGCCGGAAATTTGTGTTTTCCCTTTATAACGAGTAGAAATTTGTGTTTTATCTTTGGTAACGAGTTCGAATTCATTTTTTCTTCATATTAACGAGTTCAAATTCGTGTTTTTCTCTCGGTAACGAGTTGTCCTTGAAGAAAAAAAGGTTTTTTCTCTGATAACGAGTGGACATCGCCGGAAATTTGTGTTTTCCCTTTATAACGAGTAGAAATTTGTGTTTTACCTTTGGTAACGAGTTCGAATTCATGTTTTCTTCATATTAACGAGTTCAAATTCGTGTTTTTCTCTGGTAACGAGTTGTACTTGAAGAAAAAAAGGCTTTTTCTCTGATAACGAGTGGACATCGCCGGAAATTTGTGTTTTCCCTTTATAACGAGTAGAAATTTGTGTTTTATCTTTGGTAACGAGTTCGAATTCATTTTTTCTTCATATTAACGAGTTCAAATTCGTGTTTTTCTCTGGTAACGAGTTGTCCTTGAAGAAAAAAAGGTTTTTTCTCTGATAACGAGTGGACATCGCCGGAAATTTGTGTTTTCCCTTTATAACGAGTAGAAATTTGTGTTTTATCTTTGGTAACGAGTTCGAATTCATGTTTTCTTCATATTAACGAGTTCAAATTCGTGTTTTTCTCTGGTAACGAGTTGTACTTGAAGAAAAAAAAAAGGCTTTTTCTCTGATAACGAGTGGACATCGCCGGAAATTTGTGTTTTCCCTTTATAACGAGTAGAAATTTGTGTTTTATCTTTGGTAACGAGTTCGAATTCATGTTTTCTTCATATTAACGAGTTCAAATTCGTGTTTTTCTCTCGGTAACGAGTTGTACTTGAAGAAAAAAAGGTTTTTTCTCTCGATAACGAGTGGACATCGCCGGAAATTTGTGTTTTCCCTTTATAACGAGTAGAAATTTGTGTTTTATCTTTGGTAACGAGTTCGAATTCATGTTTTCTTCATATTAACGAGTTCAAATTCGTGTTTTTCTCTCGGTAACGAGTTGTCCTTGAAGAAAAAAAAGGCTTTTTCTCTGATAACGAGTGGACATCGCCGGAAATTTGTGTTTTCCCTTTATAACGAGTAGAAATTTGTGTTTTATCTTTGGTAACGAGTTCGAATTCATTTTTTCTTCATATTAACGAGTTCAAATTCGTGTTTTTCTCTCGGTAACGAGTTGTCCTTGAAGAAAAAAGGTTTTTTCTCTGATAACGAGTGGACATCGCCGGAAATTTGTGTTTTTCCTTTATAACGAGTAGAAATTTGTGTTTTATCTTTGGTAACGAGTTCGAATTCATGTTTTCTTCATATTAACGAGTTCAAATTCGTGTTTTTCTCTCGGTAACGAGTTGTACTTGAAGAAAAAAAGGTTTTTTTCTCGATAACGAGTGGACATCGCCGGAAATTTGTGTTTTCCCTTTATAACGAGTAGAAATTTGTGTTTTATCTTTGGTAACGAGTTCGAATTCATGTTTTCTTCATATTAACGAGTTCAAATTCGTGTTTTTCTCTCGGTAACGAGTTGTACTTGAAGAAAAAAAGGTTTTTTCTCTCGATAACGAGTGGACATCGCCGGAAATTTGTGTTTTCCCTTTATAACGAGTAGAAATTTGTGTTTTATCTTTGGTAACGAGTTCGAATTCATTTTTTCTTCATATTAACGAGTTCAAATTCGTGTTTTTCTCTGGTAACGAGTTGTCCTAGAAGAAAAAAAGGCTTTTTCTCTGATAACGAGTGGACATCGCCGGAAATTTGTGTTTTCCCTTTATAACGAGTAGAAATTTGTGTTTTACCTTTGGTAACGAGTTCGAATTCATGTTTTCTTCATATTAACGAGTTCAAATTCGTGTTTTTCTCTGGTAACGAGTTGTACTTGAAGAAAAAAAGGCTTTTTCTCTGATAACGAGTGGACATCGCCGGAAATTTGTGTTTTCCCTTTATAACGAGTAGAAATTTGTGTTTTATCTTTGGTAACGAGTTCGAATTCATTTTTTCTTCATATTAACGAGTTCAAATTCGTGTTTTTCTCTGGTAACGAGTTGTCCTTGAAGAAAAAAAGGTTTTTTCTCTGATAACGAGTGGACATCGCCGGAAATTTGTGTTTTCCCTTTATAACGAGTAGAAATTTGTGTTTTACCTTTGGTAACGAGTTCGAATTCATGTTTTCTTCATATTAACGAGTTCAAATTCGTGTTTTTCTCTGGTAACGAGTTGTACTTGAAGAAAAAAAGGCTTTTTCTCTGATAACGAGTGGACATCGCCGGAAATTAGTGTTTTCCCTTTATAACGAGTAGAAATTTGTGTTTTATCTTTGGTAACGAGTTCGAATTCATTTTTTCTTCATATTAACGAGTTCAAATTCGTGTTTTTCTCTGGTAACGAGTTGTCCTTGAAGAAAAAAAGATATTTTCTCTGATAACGAGTGGACATCGCCGGAAATTTGTGTTTTCCCTTTATAACGAGTAGAAATTTGTGTTTTACCTTTGGTAACTAGTTCGAATTCATGTTTTCTTCATATTAACGAGTTCAAATTCGTGTTTTTCTCTCGGTAACGAGTTGTACTTGAAGAAAAAAAGGTTTTTTCTCTCGATAACGAGTGGACATCGCCGGAAATATGTGTTTTCCCTTTATAACGAGTAGAAATTTGTGTTTTATCTTTGGTAACGAGTTCGAATTCATTTTTCTCATATTAACGAGTTCAAATTCGTGTTTTTCACTGGTAACGAGTTGTCCTTGAAGAAAAAAAAGGTTTTTTCTCTCGATAACGAGTGGACATCGCCGGAAATTTGTGTTTTCCCTTTATAACGAGTAGAAATTTGTGTTTTACCTTTGGTAACGAGTTCGAATTCATGTTTTCTTCATATTAACGAGTTCAAATTCGTGTTTTTCTCTCGGTAACGAGTTGTACTTGAAGAAAAAAAGGTTTTTTTTCTCTGATAACGAGTGGACATCGCCGGAAATTTGTGTTTTCCCTTTATAACGAGTAGAAATTTGTGTTTTATCTTTGGTAACGAGTTCGAATTCATTTTTTCTTCATATTAACGAGTTCAAATTCGTGTTTTTCTCTCGGTAACGAGTTGTCCTTGAAGAAAAAAAGGTTTTTTCTCTGATAACGAGTGGACATCGCCGGAAATTTGTGTTTTCCCTTTATAACGAGTAGAAATTTGTTTTTTACCTTTGGTAACGAGTTCGAATTCATGTTTTCTTCTATTAACGAGTTCAAATTCGTGTTTTTCTCTCGGTAACGAGTTGTACTTGAAGAAAAAAAGGCTTTTTCTCTGATAACGAGTGGACATCGCCGGAAATTTGTGTTTTCCCTTTATAACGAGTAGAAATTTGTGTTTTATCTTTGGTAACGAGTTCGAATTCATTTTTTCTTCATATTAACGAGTTCAAATTCGTGTTTTTCTCTCGGTAACGAGTTGTCCTTGAAGAAAAAAAGGTTTTTTCTCTCGATAACGAGTGGACATCGCCGGAAATTTGTGTTTTCCCTTTATAACGAGTAGAAATTTGTGTTTTACCTTTGGTAACGAGTTCGAATTCATGTTTTCTTCATATTAACGAGTTCAAATTCGTGTTTTTCTCTCGGTAACGAGTTGTACTTGAAGAAAAAAAGGTTTTTTCTCTCGATAACGAGTGGACATCGCCGGAAATTTGTGTTTTCCCTTTATAACGAGTAGAAATTTGTGTTTTATCTTTGGTAACGAGTTCGAATTCATGTTTTCTTCATATTAACGAGTTCAAATTCGTGTTTTTCTCTCGGTAACGAGTTGTACTTGAAGAAAAAAAGGTTTTTTCTCTGATAACGAGTGGACATCGCCGGAAATTTGTGTTTTCCCTTTATAACGAGTAGAAATTTGTGTTTTATCTTTGGTAATGAGTTCGAATTCATGTTTTCTTCATATTAACGAGTTCAAATTCGTGTTTTTCTCTGGTAACGAGTTGTACTTGAAGAAAAAAAAGGCTTTTTCTCTGATAACGAGTGGACATCGCCGGAAATTTGTGTTTTCCCTTTATAACGAGTAGAAATTTGTGTTTTATCTTTGGTAACGAGTTCGAATTCATTTTTTCTTCATATTAACGAGTTCAAATTCGTGTTTTTCTCTCGGTAACGAGTTGTCCTTGAAGAAAAAAAGGTTTTTTCTCTCGATAACGAGTGGACATCGCCGGAAATTTGTGTTTTCCCTTTATAACGAGTAGAAATTTGTGTTTTATCTTTGGTAACGAGTTCGAATTCATGTTTTCTTCATATTAACGAGTTCAAATTCGTGTTTTTCTCTCGGTAACGAGTTGTACTTGAAGAAAAAAAAAGGTTTTTTTCTCGATAACGAGTGGACATCGCCGGAAATTTGTGTTTTCCCTTTATAACGAGTAGAAATTTGTGTTTTTACCTTTGGTAACGAGTTCGAATTCATGTTTTCTTCATATTAACGAGTTCAAATTCGTGTTTTTCTCTCGGTAACGAGTTGTACTTGAAGAAAAAAAGGTTTTTTCTCTCGATAACGAGTGGACATCGCCGGAAATTTGTGTTTTCCCTTTATAACGAGTAGAAATTTGTGTTTTATCTTTGGTAACGAGTTCGAATTCATTTTTTCTTCATATTAACGAGTTCAAATTCGTGTTTTTCTCTGGTAACGAGTTGTCCTTGAAGAAAAAAAGGTTTTTTCTCTGATAACGAGTGGACATCGCCGGAAATTTGTGTTTTCCCTTTATAACGAGTAGAAATTTGTGTTTTACCTTTGGTAACGAGTTCGAATTCATGTTTTCTTCATATTAACGAGTTCAAATTCGTGTTTTTCTCTGGTAACGAGTTGTACTTGAAGAAAAAAAGGCTTTTTCTCTGATAACGAGTGGACATCGCCGGAAATTTGTGTTTTCCCTTTATAACGAGTAGAAATTTGTGTTTTATCTTTGGTAACGAGTTCGAATTCATTTTTTCTTCATATTAACGAGTTCAAATTCGTGTTTTTCTCTCGGTAACGAGTTGTCCTTGAAGAAAAAAAGGTTTTTTCTCTCGATAACGAGTGGACATCGCCGGAAATTTGTGTTTTCCCTTTATAACGAGTAGAAATTTGTGTTTTATCTTTGGTAACGAGTTCGAATTCATGTTTTCTTCATATTAACGAGTTCAAATTCGTGTTTTTCTCTCGGTAACGAGTTGTACTTGAAGAAAAAAAGGCTTTTTCTCTCGATAACGAGTGGACATCGCCGGAAATTGTGTTTTCCCTTTATAACGAGTAGAAATTTGTGTTTTATCTTTGGTAACGAGTTCGAATTCATTTTTTCTTCATATTAACGAGTTCAAATTCGTGTTTTTCTCTGGTAACGAGTTGTCCTTGAAGAAAAAAGGTTTTTTCTCTGATAACGAGTGGACATCGCCGGAAATTTGTGTTTTCCCTTTATAACGAGTAGAAATTTGTGTTTTACCTTTGGTAACGAGTTCGAATTCATGTTTTCTTCATATTAACGAGTTCAAATTCGTGTTTTTCTCTCGGTAACGAGTTGTACTTGAAGAAAAAAAGGTTTTTTCTCTCGATAACGAGTGGACATCGCCGGAAATTTGTGTTTTCCCTTTATAACGAGTAGAAATTTGTGTTTTATCTTTGGTAACGAGTTCGAATTCATTTTTTCTTCATATTAACGAGTTCAAATTCGTGTTTTTCTCTCGGTAACGAGTTGTCCTTGAAGAAAAAAAGGTTTTTTCTCTCGATAACGAGTGGACATCGCCGGAAATTTGTGTTTTCCCTTTATAACGAGTAGAAATTTGTGTTTTACCTTTGGTAACGAGTTCGAATTCATGTTTTCTTCATATTAACGAGTTCAAATTCGTGTTTTTCTCTCGGTAACGAGTTGTACTTGAAGAAAAAAAGGTTTTTTCTCTCGATAACGAGTGGACATCGCCGGAAATTTGTGTTTTCCCTTTATAACGAGTAGAAATTTGTGTTTTATCTTTGGTAACGAGTTCGAATTCATTTTTTCTTCATATTAACGAGTTCAAATTCGTGTTTTTCTCTCGGTAACGAGTTGTCCTTGAAGAAAAAAAGGTTTTTTCTCTCGATAACGAGTGGACATCGCCGGAAATTTGTGTTTTCCCTTTATAACGAGTAGAAATTTGTGTTTTATCTTTGGTAACGAGTTCGAATTCATGTTTTCTTCATATTAACGAGTTCAAATTCGTGTTTTTCTCTCGGTAACGAGTTGTACTTGAAGAAAAAAAGGTTTTTTCTCTCGATAACGAGTGGACATCGCCGGAAATTTGTGTTTTCCCTTTATAACGAGTAGAAATTTGTGTTTTATCTTTGGTAACGAGTTCGAATTCATTTTTCTTCATATTAACGAGTTCAAATTCGTGTTTTTCTCTCGGTAACGAGTTGTCCTTGAAGAAAAAAAGGTTTTTTCTCTCGATAACGAGTGGACATCGCCGGAAATTTGTGTTTTCCCTTTATAACGAGTAGAAATTTGTGTTTTACCTTTGGTAACGAGTTCGAATTCATGTTTTCTTCATATTAACGAGTTCAAATTCGTGTTTTTCTCTCGGTAACGAGTTGTACTTGAAGAAAAAAAGGTTTTTTCTCTGATAACGAGTGGACATCGCCGGAAATTTGTGTTTTCCCTTTATAACGAGTAGAAATTTGTGTTTTATCTTTGGTAACGAGTTCGAATTCATTTTTCTTCATATTAACGAGTTCAAATTCGTGTTTTTCTCTGGTAACGAGTTGTCCTTGAAGAAAAAAAGGTTTTTTCTCTGATAACGAGTGGACATCGCCGGAAATTTGTGTTTTCCCTTTATAACGAGTAGAAATTTGTGTTTTATCTTTGGTAACGAGTTCGAATTCATGTTTTCTTCAAATTAACGAGTTCAAATTCGTGTTTTTCTCTGGTAACGAGTTGTACTTGAAGAAAAAAAAGGTTTTTTCTCTGATAACGAGTGGACATCGCCGGAAATTTGTGTTTTCCCTTTATAACGAGTAGAAATTTGTGTTTTTCTTTGGTAACGAGTTCGAATTCATGTTTTCTTCATATTAACGAGTTCAAATTCGTGTTTTTCTCTCGGTAACGAGTTGTCCTTGAAGAAAAAAAGGTTTTTTCTCTCGATAACGAGTGGACATCGCCGGAAATTTGTGTTTTCCCTTTATAACGAGTAGAAATTTGTGTTTTATCTTTGGTAACGAGTTCGAATTCATGTTTTCTTCATATTAACGAGTTCAATTCGTGTTTTTCTCTGGTAACGAGTTGTACTTGAAGAAAAAAAGGCTTTTTCTCTGATAACGAGTGGACATCGCCGGAAATTTGTGTTTTCCCTTTATAACGAGTAGAAATTTGTGTTTTATCTTTGGTAACGAGTTCGAATTCATTTTTTCTTCATATTAACGAGTTCAAATTCGTGTTTTTCTCTGGTAACGAGTTGTCCTTGAAGAAAAAAAGGTTTTTTCTCTGATAACGAGTGGACATCGCCGGAAATTTGTGTTTTCCCTTTATAACGAGTAGAAATTTGTGTTTTATCTTTGGTAACGAGTTCGAATTCATGTTTTCTTCATATTAACGAGTTCAAATTCGTGTTTTTCTCTCGGTAACGAGTTGTCCTTGAAGAAAAAAAGGTTTTTTCTCTCGATAACGAGTGGACATCGCCGGAAATTTGTGTTTTCCCTTTATAACGAGTAGAAATTTGTGTTTTATCTTTGGTAACGAGTTCGAATTCATGTTTTCTTCATCATATTAACGAGTTCAAATTCGTGTTTTTCTCTCGGTAACGAGTTGTCCTTGAAGAAAAAAAGGTTTTTTCTCTCGATAACGAGTGGACATCGCCGGAAATTTGTGTTTTCCCTTTATAACGAGTAGAAATTTGTGTTTTATCTTTGGTAACGAGTTCGAATTCATGTTTTCTTCATATTAACGAGTTCAAATTCGTGTTTTTCTCTCGGTAACGAGTTGTCCTTGAAGAAAAAAAGGTTTTTTCTCTCGATAACGAGTGGACATCGCCGGAAATTTGTGTTTTCCCTTTATAACGAGTAGAAATTTGTGTTTTATCTTTGGTAACGAGTTCGAATTCATGTTTTCTTCATATTAACGAGTTCAAATTCGTGTTTTTCTCTCGGTAACGAGTTGTCCTTGAAGAAAAAAAGTTTTTTCTCTCGATAACGAGTGGACATCGCCGGAAATTTGTGTTTTCCCTTTATAACGAGTAGAAATTTGTGTTTTATCTTTGGTAACGAGTTCGAATTCATGTTTTCTTCATATTAACGAGTTCAAATTCGTGTTTTTCTCGGTAACGAGTTGTCCTTGAAGAAAAAAAGGTTTTTTCTCCGATAACGAGTGGACATCGCCGGAAATTTGTGTTTTCCCTTTATAACGAGTAGAAATTTGTGTTTTATCTTTGGTAACGAGTTCGAATTCATGTTTTCTTCATATTAACGAGTTCAAATTCGTGTTTTTCTCTCGGTAACGAGTTGTCCTTGAAGAAAAAAAGGTTTTTTCTCGATAACGAGTGGACATCGCCGGAAATTTGTGTTTTCCCTTTATAACGAGTAGAAATTTGTGTTTTATCTTTGGTAACGAGTTCGAATTCATGTTTTCTTCATATTAACGAGTTCAAATTCGTGTTTTTCTCTGGTAACGAGTTGTACTTGAAGAAAAAAGGCTTTTTCTCTGATAACGAGTGGACATCGCCGGAAATTTGTGTTTTCCCTTTATAACGAGTAGAAATTTGTGTTTTATCTTTGGTAACGAGTTCGAATTCATTTTTTCTTCATATTAACGAGTTCAAATTCGTGTTTTTCTCTGGTAACGAGTTGTCCTTGAAGAAAAAAAGGTTTTTTCTCTGATAACGAGTGGACATCGCCGGAAATTTGTGTTTTCCCTTTATAACGAGTAGAAATTTGTGTTTTACCTTTGGTAACGAGTTCGAATTCATGTTTTCTTCATATTAACGAGTTCAAATTCGTGTTTTTCTCTCGGTAACGAGTTGTACTTGAAGAAAAAAAGGTTTTTTCTCTCGATAACGAGTGGACATCGCCGGAAATTTGTGTTTTCCCTTTATAACGAGTAGAAATTTGTGTTTTATCTTTGGTAACGAGTTCGAATTCATGTTTTCTTCATATTAACGAGTTCAAATTCGTGTTTTTCTCTCGGTAACGAGTTGTCCTTGAAGAAAAAAAGGTTTTTTCTCTGATAACGAGTGGACATCGCCGGAAATTTGTGTTTTCCCTTTATAACGAGTAGAAATTTGTGTTTTACCTTTGGTAACGAGTTCGAATTCATGTTTTCTTCATATTAACGAGTTCAAATTCGTGTTTTTCTCTCGGTAACGAGTTGTACTTGAAGAAAAAAAGGTTTTTTCTCTCGATAACGAGTGGACATCGCCGGAAATTTGTGTTTTCCCTTTATAACGAGTAGAAATTTGTGTTTTATCTTTGGTAACGAGTTCGAATTCATTTTTTCTTCATATTAACGAGTTCAAATTCGTGTTTTTCTCTCGGTAACGAGTTGTCCTTGAAGAAAAAAAAGGTTTTTTCTCCGATAACGAGTGGACATCGCCGGAAATTTGTGTTTTCCCTTTATAACGAGTAGAAATTTGTGTTTTATCTTTGGTAACGAGTTCGAATTCATGTTTTCTTCATATTAACGAGTTCAAATTCGTGTTTTTCTCTCGGTAACGAGTTGTACTTGAAGAAAAAAAGGTTTTTTCTCTGATAACGAGTGGACATCGCCGGAAATTTGTGTTTTCCCTTTATAACGAGTAGAAATTTGTGTTTTATCTTTGGTAACGAGTTCGAATTCATTTTTCTTCATATTAACGAGTTCAAATTCGTGTTTTTCTCTGGTAACGAGTTGTCCTTGAAGAAAAAAAGGTTTTTTCTCTGATAACGAGTGGACATCGCCGGAAATTTGTGTTTTCCCTTTATAACGAGTAGAAATTTGTGTTTTATCTTTGGTAACGAGTTCGAATTCATGTTTTCTTCATATTAACGAGTTCAAATTCGTGTTTTTCTCTCGGTAACGAGTTGTACTTGAAGAAAAAAAGGTTTTTTCTCTGATAACGAGTGGACATCGCCGGAAATTTGTGTTTTCCCTTTATAACGAGTAGAAATTTGTGTTTTATCTTTGGTAACGAGTTCGAATTCATTTTTCTTCATATTAACGAGTTCAAATTCGTGTTTTTCTCTCGGTAACGAGTTGTCCTTGAAGAAAAAAAGGTTTTTTCTCTCGATAACGAGTGGACATCGCCGGAAATTTGTGTTTTCCCTTTATAACGAGTAGAAATTTGTGTTTTATCTTTGGTAACGAGTTCGAATTCATGTTTTCTTCATATTAACGAGTTCAAATTCGTGTTTTTCTCTCGGTAACGAGTTGTACTTGAAGAAAAAAAGGTTTTTTCTCCGATAACGAGTGGACATCGCCGGAAATTTGTGTTTTCCCTTTATAACGAGTAGAAATTTGTGTTTTATCTTTGGTAACGAGTTCGAATTCATGTTTTCTTCATATTAACGAGTTCAAATTCGTGTTTTTCTCTCGGTAACGAGTTGTCCTTGAAGAAAAAAAGGTTTTTTCTCTCGATAACGAGTGGACATCGCCGGAAATTTGTGTTTTCCCTTTATAACGAGTAGAAATTTGTGTTTTATCTTTGGTAACGAGTTCGAATTCATGTTTTCTTCATATTAACGAGTTCAAATTCGTGTTTTTCTCTCGGTAACGAGTTGTCCTTGAAGAAAAAAAGGTTTTTTCTCTCGATAACGAGTGGACATCGCCGGAAATTTGTGTTTTCCCTTTATAACGAGTAGAAATTTGTGTTTTATCTTTGGTAACGAGTTCGAATTCATGTTTTCTTCATATTAACGAGTTCAAATTCGTGTTTTTCTCTCGGTAACGAGTTGTCCTTGAAGAAAAAAAGGTTTTTTCTCCGATAACGAGTGGACATCGCCGGAAATTTGTGTTTTCCCTTTATAACGAGTAGAAATTTGTGTTTTATCTTTGGTAACGAGTTCGAATTCATGTTTTCTTCATATTAACGAGTTCAAATTCGTGTTTTTCTCTCGGTAACGAGTTGTCCTTGAAGAAAAAAAGGTTTTTTCTCTCGATAACGAGTGGACATCGCCGGAAATTTGTGTTTTCCCTTTATAACGAGTAGAAATTTGTGTTTTATCTTTGGTAACGAGTTCGAATTCATGTTTTCTTCATATTAACGAGTTCAAATTCGTGTTTTTCTCTCGGTAACGAGTTGTCCTTGAAGAAAAAAGGTTTTTTCTCTCGATAACGAGTGGACATCGCCGGAAATTTGTGTTTTCCCTTTATAACGAGTAGAAATTTGTGTTTTATCTTTGGTAACGAGTTCGAATTCATGTTTTCTTCATATTAACGAGTTCAAATTCGTGTTTTTCTCTCGGTAACGAGTTGTCCTTGAAGAAAAAAAAAGGTTTTTTCTCTCGATAACGAGTGGACATCGCCGGAAATTTGTGTTTTCCCTTTATAACGAGTAGAAATTTGTGTTTTATCTTTGGTAACGAGTTCGAATTCATGTTTTCTTCATATTAACGAGTTCAAATTCGTGTTTTTCTCTCGGTAACGAGTTGTCCTTGAAGAAAAAAAGGTTTTTTCTCCGATAACGAGTGGACATCGCCGGAAATTTGTGTTTTCCCTTTATAACGAGTAGAAATTTGTGTTTTATCTTTGGTAACGAGTTCGAATTCATGTTTTCTTCATATTAACGAGTTCAAATTCGTGTTTTTTCTCTCGGTAACGAGTTGTCCTTGAAGAAAAAAAAGGTTTTTTCTCCGATAACGAGTGGACATCGCCGGAAATTTGTGTTTTCCCTTTATAACGAGTAGAAATTTGTGTTTTATCTTTGGTAACGAGTTCGAATTCATGTTTTCTTCATATTAACGAGTTCAAATTCGTGTTTTTCTCTCGGTAACGAGTTGTCCTTGAAGAAAAAAAGGTTTTTTCTCTCGATAACGAGTGGACATCGCCGGAAATTTGTGTTTTCCCTTTATAACGAGTAGAAATTTGTGTTTTATCTTTGGTAACGAGTTCGAATTCATGTTTTCTTCATATTAACGAGTTCAAATTCGTGTTTTTCTCTCGGTAACGAGTTGTACTTGAAGAAAAAAAGGTTTTTTCTCTCGATAACGAGTGGACATCGCCGGAAATTTGTGTTTTCCCTTTATAACGAGTAGAAATTTGTGTTTTATCTTTGGTAACGAGTTCGAATTCATGTTTTCTTCATATTAACGAGTTCAAATTCGTGTTTTTCTCTCGGTAACGAGTTGTCCTTGAAGAAAAAAAGGTTTTTTCTCCGATAACGAGTGGACATCGCCGGAAATTTGTGTTTTCCCTTTATAACGAGTAGAAATTTGTGTTTTATCTTTGGTAACGAGTTCGAATTCATGTTTTCTTCATATTAACGAGTTCAAATTCGTGTTTTTCTCTCGGTAACGAGTTGTCCTTGAAGAAAAAAAGGTTTTTTCTCGATAACGAGTGGACATCGCCGGAAATTTGTGTTTTCCCTTTATAACGAGTAGAAATTTGTGTTTTATCTTTGGTAACGAGTTCGAATTCATGTTTTCTTCATATTAACGAGTTCAAATTCGTGTTTTTCTCTCGGTAACGAGTTGTACTTGAAGAAAAAAAGGTTTTTTTTCTCTGATAACGAGTGGACATCGCCGGAAATTTGTGTTTTCCCTTTATAACGAGTAGAAATTTGTGTTTTATCTTTGGTAACGAGTTCGAATTCATTTTTTCTTCATATTAACGAGTTCAAATTCGTGTTTTTCTCTCGGTAACGAGTTGTCCTTGAAGAAAAAAAGGTTTTTTCTCGATAACGAGTGGACATCGCCGGAAATTTGTGTTTTCCCTTTATAACGAGTAGAAATTTGTGTTTTATCTTTGGTAACGAGTTCGAATTCATGTTTTCTTCATATTAACGAGTTCAAATTCGTGTTTTTCTCTCGGTAACGAGTTGTACTTGAAGAAAAAAAGGTTTTTTCTCGATAACGAGTGGACATCGCCGGAAATTTGTGTTTTCCCTTTATAACGAGTAGAAATTTGTGTTTTATCTTTGGTAACGAGTTCGAATTCATTTTTTCTTCATATTAACGAGTTCAAATTCGTGTTTTTCTCTCGGTAACGAGTTGTCCTTGAAGAAAAAAAGGTTTTTTCTCCGATAACGAGTGGACATCGCCGGAAATTTGTGTTTTCCCTTTATAACGAGTAGAAATTTGTGTTTTATCTTTGGTAACGAGTTCGAATTCATGTTTTCTTCATATTAACGAGTTCAAATTCGTGTTTTTCTCTCGGTAACGAGTTGTACTTGAAGAAAAAAAGGTTTTTTCTCCGATAACGAGTGGACATCGCCGGAAATTTGTGTTTTCCCTTTATAACGAGTAGAAATTTGTGTTTTATCTTTGGTAACGAGTTCGAATTCATGTTTTCTTCATATTAACGAGTTCAAATTCGTGTTTTTCTCTCGGTAACGAGTTGTACTTGAAGAAAAAAAGGTTTTTTCTCTCGATAACGAGTGGACATCGCCGGAAATTTGTGTTTTCCCTTTATAACGAGTAGAAATTTGTGTTTTATCTTTGGTAACGAGTTCGAATTCATTTTTTCTTCATATTAACGAGTTCAAATTCGTGTTTTTCTCGGTAACGAGTTGTCCTTGAAGAAAAAAAGGTTTTTTCTCCGATAACGAGTGGACATCGCCGGAAATTTGTGTTTTCCCTTTATAACGAGTAGAAATTTGTGTTTTATCTTTGGTAACGAGTTCGAATTCATGTTTTCTTCATATTAACGAGTTCAAATTCGTGTTTTTCTCTCGGTAACGAGTTGTCCTTGAAGAAAAAAAGGTTTTTTCTCCGATAACGAGTGGACATCGCCGGAAATTTGTGTTTTCCCTTTATAACGAGTAGAAATTTGTGTTTTATCTTTGGTAACGAGTTCGAATTCATGTTTTCTTCATATTAACGAGTTCAAATTCGTGTTTTTCTCTCGGTAACGAGTTGTACTTGAAGAAAAAAAGGTTTTTTCTCTCGATAACGAGTGGACATCGCCGGAAATTTGTGTTTTCCCTTTATAACGAGTAGAAATTTGTGTTTTATCTTTGGTAACGAGTTCGAATTCATTTTTTCTTCATATTAACGAGTTCAAATTCGTGTTTTTCTCTCGGTAACGAGTTGTCCTTGAAGAAAAAAAGGTTTTTTCTCCGATAACGAGTGGACATCGCCGGAAATTTGTGTTTTCCCTTTATAACGAGTAGAAATTTGTGTTTTATCTTTGGTAACGAGTTCGAATTCATGTTTTCTTCATATTAACGAGTTCAAATTCGTGTTTTTCTCTCGGTAACGAGTTGTACTTGAAGAAAAAAAGGTTTTTTCTCCGATAACGAGTGGACATCGCCGGAAATTTGTGTTTTCCCTTTATAACGAGTAGAAATTTGTGTTTTATCTTTGGTAACGAGTTCGAATTCATGTTTTCTTCATATTAACGAGTTCAAATTCGTGTTTTTCTCTCGGTAACGAGTTGTCCTTGAAGAAAAAAAGGTTTTTTTCTCCGATAACGAGTGGACATCGCCGGAAATTTGTGTTTTCCCTTTATAACGAGTAGAAATTTGTGTTTTATCTTTGGTAACGAGTTCGAATTCATGTTTTCTTCATATTAACGAGTTCAAATTCGTGTTTTTCTCTCGGTAACGAGTTGTACTTGAAGAAAAAAAGTTTTTTCTCCGATAACGAGTGGACATCGCCGGAAATTTGTGTTTTCCCTTTATAACGAGTAGAAATTTGTGTTTTATCTTTGGTAACGAGTTCGAATTCATGTTTTCTTCATATTAACGAGTTCAAATTCGTGTTTTTCTCTCGGTAACGAGTTGTCCTTGAAGAAAAAAAGGTTTTTTCTCCGATAACGAGTGGACATCGCCGGAAATTTGTGTTTTCCCTTTATAACGAGTAGAAATTTGTGTTTTATCTTTGGTAACGAGTTCGAATTCATGTTTTCTTCATATTAACGAGTTCAAATTCGTGTTTTTCTCTCGGTAACGAGTTGTACTTGAAGAAAAAAGGTTTTTTCTCTGATAACGAGTGGACATCGCCGGAAATTTGTGTTTTCCCTTTATAACGAGTAGAAATTTGTGTTTTATCTTTGGTAACGAGTTCGAATTCATTTTTTCTTCATATTAACGAGTTCAAATTCGTGTTTTTCTCTGGTAACGAGTTGTCCTTGAAGAAAAAAAGGTTTTTTTCTCTGATAACGAGTGGACATCGCCGGAAATTTGTGTTTTCCCTTTATAACGAGTAGAAATTTGTGTTTTATCTTTGGTAACGAGTTCGAATTCATGTTTTCTTCATATTAACGAGTTCAAATTCGTGTTTTTCTCTCGGTAACGAGTTGTACTTGAAGAAAAAAAGGTTTTTTCTCTCGATAACGAGTGGACATCGCCGGAAATTTGTGTTTTCCCTTTATAACGAGTAGAAATTTGTGTTTTATCTTTGGTAACGAGTTCGAATTCATGTTTTCTTCATATTAACGAGTTCAAATTCGTGTTTTTCTCTCGGTAACGAGTTGTCCTTGAAGAAAAAAAGTTTTTTCTCCGATAACGAGTGGACATCGCCGGAAATTTGTGTTTTCCCTTTATAACGAGTAGAAATTTGTGTTTTATCTTTGGTAACGAGTTCGAATTCATGTTTTCTTCATATTAACGAGTTCAAATTCGTGTTTTTCTCTGGTAACGAGTTGTACTTGAAGAAAAAAAGGTTTTTTCTCAGATAACGAGTGGACATCGCCGGAAATTTGTGTTTTCCCTTTATAACGAGTAGAAATTTGTGTTTTATCTTTGGTAACGAGTTCGAATTCATGTTTTCTTCATATTAACGAGTTCAAATTCGTGTTTTTCTCTCGGTAACGAGTTGTCCTTGAAGAAAAAAAAGGTTTTTTCTCCGATAACGAGTGGACATCGCCGGAAATTTGTGTTTTCCCTTTATAACGAGTAGAAATTTGTGTTTTATCTTTGGTAACGAGTTCGAATTCATGTTTTCTTCATATTAACGAGTTCAAATTCGTGTTTTTCTCTGGTAACGAGTTGTACTTGAAGAAAAAAAGGCTTTTTCTCTGATAACGAGTGGACATCGCCGGAAATTTGTGTTTTCCCTTTATAACGAGTAGAAATTTGTGTTTTATCTTTGGTAACGAGTTCGAATTCATGTTTTCTTCATATTAACGAGTTCAAATTCGTGTTTTTTCTCTCTCGGTAACGAGTTGTCCTTGAAGAAAAAAAGGTTTTTTCTCTCGATAACGAGTGGACATCGCCGGAAATTTGTGTTTTCCCTTTATAACGAGTAGAAATTTGTGTTTTATCTTTGGTAACGAGTTCGAATTCATGTTTTCTTCATATTAACGAGTTCAAATTCGTGTTTTTCTCTCGGTAACGAGTTGTACTTGAAGAAAAAAAGGTTTTTTCTCTCGATAACGAGTGGACATCGCCGGAAATTTGTGTTTTCCCTTTATAACGAGTAGAAATTTGTGTTTTATCTTTGGTAACGAGTTCGAATTCATGTTTTCTTCATATTAACGAGTTCAAATTCGTGTTTTTCTCTCGGTAACGAGTTGTCCTTGAAGAAAAAAAGGTTTTTTCTCTCGATAACGAGTGGACATCGCCGGAAATTTGTGTTTTCCCTTTATAACGAGTAGAAATTTGTGTTTTACCTTTGGTAACGAGTTCGAATTCATGTTTTCTTCATATTAACGAGTTCAAATTCGTGTTTTTCTCTCGGTAACGAGTTGTACTTGAAGAAAAAAAGGTTTTTTCTCTCGATAACGAGTGGACATCGCCGGAAATTTGTGTTTTCCCTTTATAACGAGTAGAAATTTGTGTTTTATCTTTGGTAACGAGTTCGAATTCATGTTTTCTTCATATTAACGAGTTCAAATTCGTGTTTTTCTCTCGGTAACGAGTTGTCCTTGAAGAAAAAAAGGTTTTTTCTCTCGATAACGAGTGGACATCGCCGGAAATTTGTGTTTTCCCTTTATAACGAGTAGAAATTTGTGTTTTATCTTTGGTAACGAGTTCGAATTCATGTTTTCTTCATATTAACGAGTTCAAATTCGTGTTTTTCTCTCGGTAACGAGTTGTCCTTGAAGAAAAAAAGGTTTTTTCTCCGATAACGAGTGGACATCGCCGGAAATTTGTGTTTTCCCTTTATAACGAGTAGAAATTTGTGTTTTATCTTTGGTAACGAGTTCGAATTCATGTTTTCTTCATATTAACGAGTTCAAATTCGTGTTTTTCTCTCGGTAACGAGTTGTCCTTGAAGAAAAAAAGGTTTTTTCTCTCGATAACGAGTGGACATCGCCGGAAATTTGTGTTTTCCCTTTATAACGAGTAGAAATTTGTGTTTTATCTTTGGTAACGAGTTCGAATTCATGTTTTCTTCATATTAACGAGTTCAAATTCGTGTTTTTCTCTCGGTAACGAGTTGTCCTTGAAGAAAAAAAGGTTTTTTCTCTCGATAACGAGTGGACATCGCCGGAAATTTGTGTTTTCCCTTTATAACGAGTAGAAATTTGTGTTTTATCTTTGGTAACGAGTTCGAATTCATGTTTTCTTCATATTAACGAGTTCAAATTCGTGTTTTTCTCTCGGTAACGAGTTGTCCTTGAAGAAAAAAAGGTTTTTTCTCCGATAACGAGTGGACATCGCCGGAAATTTGTGTTTTCCCTTTATAACGAGTAGAAATTTGTGTTTTATCTTTGGTAACGAGTTCGAATTCATGTTTTCTTCATATTAACGAGTTCAAATTCGTGTTTTTCTCTCGGTAACGAGTTGTCCTTGAAGAAAAAAAGGTTTTTTCTCTCGATAACGAGTGGACATCGCCGGAAATTTGTGTTTTCCCTTTATAACGAGTAGAAATTTGTGTTTTATCTTTGGTAACGAGTTCGAATTCATGTTTTCTTCATATTAACGAGTTCAAATTCGTGTTTTTCTCTCGGTAACGAGTTGTCCTTGAAGAAAAAAAGGTTTTTTCTCTCGATAACGAGTGGACATCGCCGGAAATTTGTGTTTTCCCTTTATAACGAGTAGAAATTTGTGTTTTATCTTTGGTAACGAGTTCGAATTCATGTTTTCTTCATATTAACGAGTTCAAATTCGTGTTTTTCTCTCGGTAACGAGTTGTCCTTGAAGAAAAAAAGGTTTTTTCTCCGATAACGAGTGGACATCGCCGGAAATTTGTGTTTTCCCTTTATAACGAGTAGAAATTTGTGTTTTATCTTTGGTAACGAGTTCGAATTCATGTTTTCTTCATATTAACGAGTTCAAATTCGTGTTTTTCTCTCGGTAACGAGTTGTCCTTGAAGAAAAAAAGGTTTTTTCTCTCGATAACGAGTGGACATCGCCGGAAATTTGTGTTTTCCCTTTATAACGAGTAGAAATTTGTGTTTTATCTTTGGTAACGAGTTCGAATTCATGTTTTCTTCATATTAACGAGTTCAAATTCGTGTTTTTCTCTCGGTAACGAGTTGTCCTTGAAGAAAAAAAGGTTTTTTCTCCGATAACGAGTGGACATCGCCGGAAATTTGTGTTTTCCCTTTATAACGAGTAGAAATTTGTGTTTTATCTTTGGTAACGAGTTCGAATTCATGTTTTCTTCATATTAACGAGTTCAAATTCGTGTTTTTCTCTCGGTAACGAGTTGTCCTTGAAGAAAAAAAGGTTTTTTCTCCGATAACGAGTGGACATCGCCGGAAATTTGTGTTTTCCCTTTATAACGAGTAGAAATTTGTGTTTTATCTTTGGTAACGAGTTCGAATTCATGTTTTCTTCATATTAACGAGTTCAAATTCGTGTTTTTCTCTCGGTAACGAGTTGTCCTTGAAGAAAAAAAGGTTTTTTCTCTCGATAACGAGTGGACATCGCCGGAAATTTGTGTTTTCCCTTTATAACGAGTAGAAATTTGTGTTTTATCTTTGGTAACGAGTTCGAATTCATGTTTTCTTCATATTAACGAGTTCAAATTCGTGTTTTTCTCTCGGTAACGAGTTGTCCTTGAAGAAAAAAAGGTTTTTTTCTCGATAACGAGTGGACATCGCCGGAAATTTGTGTTTTCCCTTTATAACGAGTAGAAATTTGTGTTTTATCTTTGGTAACGAGTTCGAATTCATGTTTTCTTCATATTAACGAGTTCAAATTCGTGTTTTTCTCTCGGTAACGAGTTGTCCTTGAAGAAAAAAAGGTTTTTTCTCTCGATAACGAGTGGACATCGCCGGAAATTTGTGTTTTCCCTTTATAACGAGTAGAAATTTGTGTTTTATCTTTGGTAACGAGTTCGAATTCATGTTTTCTTCATATTAACGAGTTCAAATTCGTGTTTTTCTCTCGGTAACGAGTTGTCCTTGAAGAAAAAAAGGTTTTTTCTCCGATAACGAGTGGACATCGCCGGAAATTTGTGTTTTCCCTTTATAACGAGTAGAAATTTGTGTTTTATCTTTGGTAACGAGTTCGAATTCATGTTTTCTTCATATTAACGAGTTCAAATTCGTGTTTTTCTCTCGGTAACGAGTTGTCCTTGAAGAAAAAAAGGTTTTTTCTCTCGATAACGAGTGGACATCGCCGGAAATTTGTGTTTTCCCTTTATAACGAGTAGAAATTTGTGTTTTATCTTTGGTAACGAGTTCGAATTCATGTTTTCTTCATATTAACGAGTTCAAATTCGTGTTTTTCTCTCGGTAACGAGTTGTCCTTGAAAAAAAAAGGTTTTTTCTCTCGATAACGAGTGGACATCGCCGGAAATTTGTGTTTTCCCTTTATAACGAGTAGAAATTTGTGTTTTATCTTTGGTAACGAGTTCGAATTCATGTTTTCTTCATATTAACGAGTTCAAATTCGTGTTTTTTCTCGGTAACGAGTTGTCCTTGAAGAAAAAAAGGTTTTTTCTCCGATAACGAGTGGACATCGCCGGAAATTTGTGTTTTCCCTTTATAACGAGTAGAAATTTGTGTTTTATCTTTGGTAACGAGTTCGAATTCATGTTTTCTTCATATTAACGAGTTCAAATTCGTGTTTTTCTCTCGGTAACGAGTTGTCCTTGAAGAAAAAAAGGTTTTTTCTCCGATAACGAGTGGACATCGCCGGAAATTTGTGTTTTCCCTTTATAACGAGTAGAAATTTGTGTTTTATCTTTGGTAACGAGTTCGAATTCATGTTTTCTTCATATTAACGAGTTCAAATTCGTGTTTTTCTCTCGGTAACGAGTTGTACTTGAAGAAAAAAAGGTTTTTTCTCTCGATAACGAGTGGACATCGCCGGAAATTTGTGTTTTCCCTTTATAACGAGTAGAAATTTGTGTTTTATCTTTGGTAACGAGTTCGAATTCATGTTTTCTTCATATTAACGAGTTCAAATTCGTGTTTTTCTCTCGGTAACGAGTTGTCCTTGAAGAAAAAAAGGTTTTTTCTCCGATAACGAGTGGACATCGCCGGAAATTTGTGTTTTCCCTTTATAACGAGTAGAAATTTGTGTTTTATCTTTGGTAACGAGTTCGAATTCATGTTTTCTTCATATTAACGAGTTCAAATTCGTGTTTTTCTCTCGGTAACGAGTTGTACTTGAAGAAAAAAAGGTTTTTTCTCGATAACGAGTGGACATCGCCGGAAATTTGTGTTTTCCCTTTATAACGAGTAGAAATTTGTGTTTTATCTTTGGTAACGAGTTCGAATTCATGTTTTCTTCATATTAACGAGTTCAAATTCGTGTTTTTCTCTCGGTAACGAGTTGTCCTTGAAGAAAAAAAGGTTTTTTCTCTCGATAACGAGTGGACATCGCCGGAAATTTGTGTTTTCCCTTTATAACGAGTAGAAATTTGTGTTTTATCTTTGGTAACGAGTTCGAATTCATGTTTTCTTCATATTAACGAGTTCAAATTCGTGTTTTTCTCTCGGTAACGAGTTGTCCTTGAAGAAAAAAAGGTTTTTTCTCTCGATAACGAGTGGACATCGCCGGAAATTTGTGTTTTCCCTTTATAACGAGTAGAAATTTGTGTTTTATCTTTGGTAACGAGTTCGAATTCATGTTTTCTTCATATTAACGAGTTCAAATTCGTGTTTTTCTCTCGGTAACGAGTTGTCCTTGAAGAAAAAAAGGTTTTTTCTCTCGATAACGAGTGGACATCGCCGGAAATTTGTGTTTTCCCTTTATAACGAGTAGAAATTTGTGTTTTATCTTTGGTAACGAGTTCGAATTCATGTTTTCTTCATATTAACGAGTTCAAATTCGTGTTTTTCTCTCGGTAACGAGTTGTCCTTGAAGAAAAAAAGGTTTTTTCTCCGATAACGAGTGGACATCGCCGGAAATTTGTGTTTTCCCTTTATAACGAGTAGAAATTTGTGTTTTATCTTTGGTAACGAGTTCGAATTCATGTTTTCTTCATATTAACGAGTTCAAATTCGTGTTTTTCTCTCGGTAACGAGTTGTCCTTGAAGAAAAAAAGGTTTTTTCTCTCGATAACGAGTGGACATCGCCGGAAATTTGTGTTTTCCCTTTATAACGAGTAGAAATTTGTGTTTTATCTTTGGTAACGAGTTCGAATTCATGTTTTCTTCATATTAACGAGTTCAAATTCGTGTTTTTCTCTCGGTAACGAGTTGTCCTTGAAGAAAAAAAGGTTTTTTCTCCGATAACGAGTGGACATCGCCGGAAATTTGTGTTTTCCCTTTATAACGAGTAGAAATTTGTGTTTTATCTTTGGTAACGAGTTCGAATTCATGTTTTCTTCATATTAACGAGTTCAAATTCGTGTTTTTCTCTCGGTAACGAGTTGTACTTGAAGAAAAAAAGGTTTTTTCTCCGATAACGAGTGGACATCGCCGGAAATTTGTGTTTTCCCTTTATAACGAGTAGAAATTTGTGTTTTATCTTTGGTAACGAGTTCGAATTCATGTTTTCTTCATATTAACGAGTTCAAATTCGTGTTTTTCTCTCGGTAACGAGTTGTCCTTGAAGAAAAAAAGGTTTTTTCTCTCGATAACGAGTGGACATCGCCGGAAATTTGTGTTTTCCCTTTATAACGAGTAGAAATTTGTGTTTTATCTTTGGTAACGAGTTCGAATTCATGTTTTCTTCATATTAACGAGTTCAAATTCGTGTTTTTTCTCGGTAACGAGTTGTACTTGAAGAAAAAAAGGTTTTTTCTCTCGATAACGAGTGGACATCGCCGGAAATTTGTGTTTTCCCTTTATAACGAGTAGAAATTTGTGTTTTATCTTTGGTAACGAGTTCGAATTCATGTTTTCTTCATATTAACGAGTTCAAATTCGTGTTTTTCTCTCGGTAACGAGTTGTCCTTGAAGAAAAAAAGGTTTTTTCTCTCGATAACGAGTGGACATCGCCGGAAATTTGTGTTTTCCCTTTATAACGAGTAGAAATTTGTGTTTTATCTTTGGTAACGAGTTCGAATTCATGTTTTCTTCATATTAACGAGTTCAAATTCGTGTTTTTCTCTCGGTAACGAGTTGTCCTTGAAGAAAAAAAGGTTTTTTCTCTCGATAACGAGTGGACATCGCCGGAAATTTGTGTTTTCCCTTTATAACGAGTAGAAATTTGTGTTTTATCTTTGGTAACGAGTTCGAATTCATGTTTTCTTCATATTAACGAGTTCAAATTCGTGTTTTTCTCTCGGTAACGAGTTGTCCTTGAAGAAAAAAAGGTTTTTTCTCTCGATAACGAGTGGACATCGCCGGAAATTTGTGTTTTCCCTTTATAACGAGTAGAAATTTGTGTTTTATCTTTGGTAACGAGTTCGAATTCATGTTTTCTTCATATTAACGAGTTCAAATTCGTGTTTTTCTCTCGGTAACGAGTTGTCCTTGAAGAAAAAAAGGTTTTTTCTCGATAACGAGTGGACATCGCCGGAAATTTGTGTTTTCCCTTTATAACGAGTAGAAATTTGTGTTTTATCTTTGGTAACGAGTTCGAATTCATGTTTTCTTCATATTAACGAGTTCAAATTCGTGTTTTTCTCTCGGTAACGAGTTGTCCTTGAAGAAAAAAAGGTTTTTCTCTCGATAACGAGTGGACATCGCCGGAAATTTGTGTTTTCCCTTTATAACGAGTAGAAATTTGTGTTTTATCTTTGGTAACGAGTTCGAATTCATGTTTTCTTCATATTAACGAGTTCAAATTCGTGTTTTTCTCTCGGTAACGAGTTGTCCTTGAAGAAAAAAAAGGTTTTTTCTCTCGATAACGAGTGGACATCGCGGAAATTTGTGTTTTCCCTTTATAACGAGTAGAAATTTGTGTTTTATCTTTGGTAACGAGTTCGAATTCATGTTTTCTTCATATTAACGAGTTCAAATTCGTGTTTTTCTCTCGGTAACGAGTTGTCCTTGAAGAAAAAAAGGTTTTTTCTCCGATAACGAGTGGACATCGCCGGAAATTTGTGTTTTCCCTTTATAACGAGTAGAAATTTGTGTTTTATCTTTGGTAACGAGTTCGAATTCATGTTTTCTTCATATTAACGAGTTCAAATTCGTGTTTTTCTCTCGGTAACGAGTTGTCCTTGAAGAAAAAAAGGTTTTTTTTCTCCGATAACGAGTGGACATCGCCGGAAATTTGTGTTTTCCCTTTATAACGAGTAGAAATTTGTGTTTTATCTTTGGTAACGAGTTCGAATTCATGTTTTCTTCATATTAACGAGTTCAAATTCGTGTTTTTCTCTCGGTAACGAGTTGTACTTGAAAAAAAAAGGTTTTTTTTCTCGATAACGAGTGGACATCGCCGGAAATTTGTGTTTTCCCTTTATAACGAGTAGAAATTTGTGTTTTATCTTTGGTAACGAGTTCGAATTCATGTTTTCTTCATATTAACGAGTTCAAATTCGTGTTTTTCTCTCGGTAACGAGTTGTCCTTGAAGAAAAAAAGGTTTTTTCCGATAACGAGTGGACATCGCCGGAAATTTGTGTTTTCCCTTTATAACGAGTAGAAATTTGTGTTTTATCTTTGGTAACGAGTTCGAATTCATGTTTTCTTCATATTAACGAGTTCAAATTCGTGTTTTTCTCTCGGTAACGAGTTGTCCTTGAAGAAAAAAAGGTTTTTTCTCTCGATAACGAGTGGACATCGCCGGAAATTTGTGTTTTCCCTTTATAACGAGTAGAAATTTGTGTTTTATCTTTGGTAACGAGTTCGAATTCATGTTTTCTTCATATTAACGAGTTCAAATTCGTGTTTTTCTCTCGGTAACGAGTTGTCCTTGAAGAAAAAAAGGTTTTTTCTCTCCGATAACGAGTGGACATCGCCGGAAATTTGTGTTTTCCCTTTATAACGAGTAGAAATTTGTGTTTTATCTTTGGTAACGAGTTCGAATTCATGTTTTCTTCATATTAACGAGTTCAAATTCGTGTTTTTCTCTCGGTAACGAGTTGTACTTGAAGAAAAAAAGGTTTTTTCTCTCGATAACGAGTGGACATCGCCGGAAATTTGTGTTTTCCCTTTATAACGAGTAGAAATTTGTGTTTTATCTTTGGTAACGAGTTCGAATTCATTTTTTCTTCATATTAACGAGTTCAAATTCGTGTTTTTCTCTCGGTAACGAGTTGTCCTTGAAGAAAAAAAGGTTTTTTCTCTCGATAACGAGTGGACATCGCCGGAAATTTGTGTTTTCCCTTTATAACGAGTAGAAATTTGTGTTTTATCTTTGGTAACGAGTTCGAATTCATGTTTTCTTCATATTAACGAGTTCAAATTCGTGTTTTTCTCTCTCGGTAACGAGTTGTACTTGAAGAAAAAAAGGTTTTTTCTCCGATAACGAGTGGACATCGCCGGAAATTTGTGTTTTCCCTTTATAACGAGTAGAAATTTGTGTTTTATCTTTGGTAACGAGTTCGAATTCATGTTTTCTTCATATTAACGAGTTCAAATTCGTGTTTTTCTCTCGGTAACGAGTTGTACTTGAAGAAAAAAAGGTTTTTTCTCTCGATAACGAGTGGACATCGCCGGAAATTTGTGTTTTCCCTTTATAACGAGTAGAAATTTGTGTTTTATCTTTGGTAACGAGTTCGAATTCATGTTTTCTTCATATTAACGAGTTCAAATTCGTGTTTTTCTCTCGGTAACGAGTTGTCCTTGAAGAAAAAAAGGTTTTTTCTCCGATAACGAGTGGACATCGCCGGAAATTTGTGTTTTCCCTTTATAACGAGTAGAAATTTGTGTTTTATCTTTGGTAACGAGTTCGAATTCATGTTTTCTTCATATTAACGAGTTCAAATTCGTGTTTTTCTCTCGGTAACGAGTTGTCCTTGAAGAAAAAAAGGTTTTTTCTCGATAACGAGTGGACATCGCCGGAAATTTGTGTTTTCCCTTTATAACGAGTAGAAATTTGTGTTTTATCTTTGGTAACGAGTTCGAATTCATGTTTTCTTCATATTAACGAGTTCAAATTCGTGTTTTTCTCTCGGTAACGAGTTGTACTTGAAGAAAAAAAGGTTTTTTCTCCGATAACGAGTGGACATCGCCGGAAATTTGTGTTTTCCCTTTATAACGAGTAGAAATTTGTGTTTTATCTTTGGTAACGAGTTCGAATTCATGTTTTCTTCATATTAACGAGTTCAAATTCGTGTTTTTCTCTCGGTAACGAGTTGTCCTTGAAGAAAAAAAAGGTTTTTTCTCTCGATAACGAGTGGACATCGCCGGAAATTTGTGTTTTCCCTTTATAACGAGTAGAAATTTGTGTTTTATCTTTGGTAACGAGTTCGAATTCATGTTTTCTTCATATTAACGAGTTCAAATTCGTGTTTTTCTCTCGGTAACGAGTTGTCCTTGAAGAAAAAAAGGTTTTTTCTCCGATAACGAGTGGACATCGCCGGAAATTTGTGTTTTCCCTTTATAACGAGTAGAAATTTGTGTTTTATCTTTGGTAACGAGTTCGAATTCATGTTTTCTTCATATTAACGAGTTCAAATTCGTGTTTTTCTCTCGGTAACGAGTTGTCCTTGAAGAAAAAAAGGTTTTTTCTCTCGATAACGAGTGGACATCGCCGGAAATTTGTGTTTTCCCTTTATAACGAGTAGAAATTTGTGTTTTATCTTTGGTAACGAGTTCGAATTCATGTTTTCTTCATATTAACGAGTTCAAATTCGTGTTTTTCTCTCGGTAACGAGTTGTACTTGAAGAAAAAAAGGTTTTTTCTCTCGATAACGAGTGGACATCGCCGGAAATTTGTGTTTTCCCTTTATAACGAGTAGAAATTTGTGTTTTTTATCTTTGGTAACGAGTTCGAATTCATTTTTTCTTCATATTAACGAGTTCAAATTCGTGTTTTTCTCTCGGTAACGAGTTGTCCTTGAAGAAAAAAAGGTTTTTTCTCCGATAACGAGTGGACATCGCCGGAAATTTGTGTTTTCCCTTTATAACGAGTAGAAATTTGTGTTTTATCTTTGGTAACGAGTTCGAATTCATGTTTTCTTCATATTAACGAGTTCAAATTCGTGTTTTTCTCTCGGTAACGAGTTGTACTTGAAGAAAAAAAGGTTTTTTCTCTGATAACGAGTGGACATCGCCGGAAATTTGTGTTTTCCCTTTATAACGAGTAGAAATTTGTGTTTTATCTTTGGTAACGAGTTCGAATTCATTTTTTCTTCATATTAACGAGTTCAAATTCGTGTTTTTCTCTCGGTAACGAGTTGTCCTTGAAGAAAAAAAGGTTTTTTCTCTCGATAACGAGTGGACATCGCCGGAAATTTGTGTTTTCCCTTTATAACGAGTAGAAATTTGTGTTTTACCTTTGGTAACGAGTTCGAATTCATGTTTTCTTCATATTAACGAGTTCAAATTCGTGTTTTTCTCTGGTAACGAGTTGTACTTGAAGGAAAAAAGGTTTTTTTCTCTGATAACAAGTGGACATCGCCGGAAATTTGTGTTTTCCCTTTATAACGAGTAGAAATTTGTGTTTTTTCTTTGGTAACGAGTTCGAATTCATGTTTTCTTCATATTAACGAGTTCAAATTCGTGTTTTTCTCTCGGTAACGAGTTGTCCTTGAAGAAAAAAAGGTTTTTTCTCCGATAACGAGTGGACATCGCCGGAAATTTGTGTTTTCCCTTTATAACGAGTAGAAATTTGTGTTTTATCTTTGGTAACGAGTTCGAATTCATGTTTTCTTCATATTAACGAGTTCAAATTCGTGTTTTTCTCTCGGTAACGAGTTGTCCTTGAAGAAAAAAAGGTTTTTTCTCCGATAACGAGTGGACATCGCCGGAAATTTGTGTTTTCCCTTTATAACGAGTAGAAATTTGTGTTTTATCTTTGGTAACGAGTTCGAATTCATGTTTTCTTCATATTAACGAGTTCAAATTCGTGTTTTTCTCGGTAACGAGTTGTCCTTGAAGAAAAAAAGGTTTTTTCTCTCGATAACGAGTGGACATCGCCGGAAATTTGTGTTTTCCCTTTATAACGAGTAGAAATTTGTGTTTTATCTTTGGTAACGAGTTCGAATTCATGTTTTCTTCATATTAACGAGTTCAAATTCGTGTTTTTCTCTCGGTAACGAGTTGTCCTTGAAGAAAAAAAGGTTTTTTCTCGATAACGAGTGGACATCGCCGGAAATTTGTGTTTTCCCTTTATAACGAGTAGAAATTTGTGTTTTATCTTTGGTAACGAGTTCGAATTCATGTTTTCTTCATATTAACGAGTTCAAATTCGTGTTTTTCTCTCGGTAACGAGTTGTCCTTGAAGAAAAAAAGGTTTTTTCTCTCGATAACGAGTGGACATCGCCGGAAATTTGTGTTTTCCCTTTATAACGAGTAGAAATTTGTGTTTTATCTTTGGTAACGAGTTCGAATTCATGTTTTCTTCATATTAACGAGTTCAAATTCGTGTTTTTCTCTCGGTAACGAGTTGTCCTTGAAGAAAAAAAGGCTTTTTCTCTCGATAACGAGTGGACATCGCCGGAAATTTGTGTTTTCCCTTTATAACGAGTAGAAATTTGTGTTTTATCTTTGGTAACGAGTTCGAATTCATGTTTTCTTCATATTAACGAGTTCAAATTCGTGTTTTTCTCGGTAACGAGTTGTCCTTGAAGAAAAAAAGGTTTTTTCTCGATAACGAGTGGACATCGCCGGAAATTTGTGTTTTCCCTTTATAACGAGTAGAAATTTGTGTTTTATCTTTGGTAACGAGTTCGAATTCATGTTTTCTTCATATTAACGAGTTCAAATTCGTGTTTTTCTCTCGGTAACGAGTTGTCCTTGAAGAAAAAAAGGTTTTTCTCTCGATAACGAGTGGACATCGCCGGAAATTTGTGTTTTCCCTTTATAACGAGTAGAAATTTGTGTTTTATCTTTGGTAACGAGTTCGAATTCATGTTTTCTTCATATTAACGAGTTCAAATTCGTGTTTTTCTCTCGGTAACGAGTTGTCCTTGAAGAAAAAAAGGTTTTTTCTCGATAACGAGTGGACATCGCCGGAAATTTGTGTTTTCCCTTTATAACGAGTAGAAATTTGTGTTTTACCTTTGGTAACGAGTTCGAATTCATGTTTTCTTCATATTAACGAGTTCAAATTCGTGTTTTTCTCTCGGTAACGAGTTGTACTTGAAAAAAAAAAGGTTTTTTTCTCCGATAACGAGTGGACATCGCCGGAAATTTGTGTTTTCCCTTTATAACGAGTAGAAATTTGTGTTTTATCTTTGGTAACGAGTTCGAATTCATGTTTTCTTCATATTAACGAGTTCAAATTCGTGTTTTCTCTCGGTAACGAGTTGTCCTTGAAGAAAAAAAGGTTTTTTCTCTCGATAACGAGTGGACATCGCCGGAAATTTGTGTTTTCCCTTTATAACGAGTAGAAATTTGTGTTTTATCTTTGGTAACGAGTTCGAATTCATGTTTTCTTCATATTAACGAGTTCAAATTCGTGTTTTTCTCTCGGTAACGAGTTGTCCTTGAAGAAAAAAAGGTTTTTTCTCTCGATAACGAGTGGACATCGCCGGAAATTTGTGTTTTCCCTTTATAACGAGTAGAAATTTGTGTTTTATCTTTGGTAACGAGTTCGAATTCATGTTTTCTTCATATTAACGAGTTCAAATTCGTGTTTTTCTCTCGGTAACGAGTTGTACTTGAAGAAAAAAAAGGTTTTTTTTCTCGATAACGAGTGGACATCGCCGGAAATTTGTGTTTTCCCTTTATAACGAGTAGAAATTTGTGTTTTATCTTTGGTAACGAGTTCGAATTCATGTTTTCTTCATATTAACGAGTTCAAATTCGTGTTTTTCTCTCGGTAACGAGTTGTCCTTGAAGAAAAAAAGGTTTTTTCTCTCGATAACGAGTGGACATCGCCGGAAATTTGTGTTTTCCCTTTATAACGAGTAGAAATTTGTGTTTTATCTTTGGTAACGAGTTCGAATTCATGTTTTCTTCATATTAACGAGTTCAAATTCGTGTTTTTTCTCGGTAACGAGTTGTCCTTGAAGAAAAAAAGGTTTTTTCTCTCGATAACGAGTGGACATCGCCGGAAATTTGTGTTTTCCCTTTATAACGAGTAGAAATTTGTGTTTTATCTTTGGTAACGAGTTCGAATTCATGTTTTCTTCATATTAACGAGTTCAAATTCGTGTTTTTCTCTCGGTAACGAGTTGTCCTTGAAGAAAAAAAGGTTTTTTCTCTCGATAACGAGTGGACATCGCCGGAAATTTGTGTTTTCCCTTTATAACGAGTAGAAATTTGTGTTTTATCTTTGGTAACGAGTTCGAATTCATGTTTTCTTCATATTAACGAGTTCAAATTCGTGTTTTTCTCTCGGTAACGAGTTGTCCTTGAAGAAAAAAAGGTTTTTTCTCCGATAACGAGTGGACATCGCCGGAAATTTGTGTTTTCCCTTTATAACGAGTAGAAATTTGTGTTTTATCTTTGGTAACGAGTTCGAATTCATGTTTTCTTCATATTAACGAGTTCAAATTCGTGTTTTTCTCTCGGTAACGAGTTGTCCTTGAAGAAAAAAAGGTTTTTTCTCTCCGATAACGAGTGGACATCGCCGGAAATTTGTGTTTTCCCTTTATAACGAGTAGAAATTTGTGTTTTACCTTTGGTAACGAGTTCGAATTCATGTTTTCTTCATATTAACGAGTTCAAATTCGTGTTTTTCTCTCGGTAACGAGTTGTACTTGAAGAAAAAAAGGTTTTTTCTCTCGATAACGAGTGGACATCGCCGGAAATTTGTGTTTTCCCTTTATAACGAGTAGAAATTTGTGTTTTATCTTTGGTAACGAGTTCGAATTCATGTTTTCTTCATATTAACGAGTTCAAATTCGTGTTTTTCTCTCGGTAACGAGTTGTCCTTGAAGAAAAAAAGGTTTTTTCTCTCGATAACGAGTGGACATCGCCGGAAATTTGTGTTTTCCCTTTATAACGAGTAGAAATTTGTGTTTTATCTTTGGTAACGAGTTCGAATTCATGTTTTCTTCATATTAACGAGTTCAAATTCGTGTTTTTCTCTCGGTAACGAGTTGTACTTGAAGAAAAAAAGGTTTTTTCTCTCGATAACGAGTGGACATCGCCGGAAATTTGTGTTTTCCCTTTATAACGAGTAGAAATTTGTGTTTTATCTTTGGTAACGAGTTCGAATTCATGTTTTCTTCATATTAACGAGTTCAAATTCGTGTTTTTCTCCGGTAACGAGTTGTCCTTGAAGAAAAAAAGGTTTTTTCTCTCGATAACGAGTGGACATCGCCGGAAATTTGTGTTTTCCCTTTATAACGAGTAGAAATTTGTGTTTTATCTTTGGTAACGAGTTCGAATTCATGTTTTCTTCATATTAACGAGTTCAAATTCGTGTTTTTCTCTCGGTAACGAGTTGTACTTGAAGAAAAAAAGGTTTTTTTCTCGATAACGAGTGGACATCGCCGGAAATTTGTGTTTTCCCTTTATAACGAGTAGAAATTTGTGTTTTATCTTTGGTAACGAGTTCGAATTCATTTTTTCTTCATATTAACGAGTTCAAATTCGTGTTTTTCTCTCGGTAACGAGTTGTCCTTGAAGAAAAAAAGGTTTTTTCTCCGATAACGAGTGGACATCGCCGGAAATTTGTGTTTTCCCTTTATAACGAGTAGAAATTTGTGTTTTATCTTTGGTAACGAGTTCGAATTCATGTTTTCTTCATATTAACGAGTTCAAATTCGTGTTTTTCTCGGTAACGAGTTGTACTTGAAGAAAAAAAGGTTTTTTCTCTCGATAACGAGTGGACATCGCCGGAAATTTGTGTTTTCCCTTTATAACGAGTAGAAATTTGTGTTTTATCTTTGGTAACGAGTTCGAATTCATGTTTTCTTCATATTAACGAGTTCAAATTCGTGTTTTTCTCTCGGTAACGAGTTGTCCTTGAAGAAAAAAAGGTTTTTTCTCCGATAACGAGTGGACATCGCCGGAAATTTGTGTTTTCCCTTTATAACGAGTAGAAATTTGTGTTTTATCTTTGGTAACGAGTTCGAATTCATGTTTTCTTCATATTAACGAGTTCAAATTCGTGTTTTTCTCTCGGTAACGAGTTGTCCTTGAAGAAAAAAAGGTTTTTTCTCCGATAACGAGTGGACATCGCCGGAAATTTGTGTTTTCCCTTTATAACGAGTAGAAATTTGTGTTTTATCTTTGGTAACGAGTTCGAATTCATGTTTTCTTCATATTAACGAGTTCAAATTCGTGTTTTTCTCTCGGTAACGAGTTGTCCTTGAAGAAAAAAAGGTTTTTTCTCCGATAACGAGTGGACATCGCCGGAAATTTGTGTTTTCCCTTTATAACGAGTAGAAATTTGTGTTTTATCTTTGGTAACGAGTTCGAATTCATGTTTTCTTCATATTAACGAGTTCAAATTCGTGTTTTTCTCTCGGTAACGAGTTGTACTTGAAGAAAAAAAGGTTTTTTCTCTCGATAACGAGTGGACATCGCCGGAAATTTGTGTTTTCCCTTTATAACGAGTAGAAATTTGTGTTTTATCTTTGGTAACGAGTTCGAATTCATGTTTTCTTCATATTAACGAGTTCAAATTCGTGTTTTTCTCTCGGTAACGAGTTGTCCTTGAAGAAAAAAAGGTTTTTTCTCCGATAACGAGTGGACATCGCCGGAAATTTGTGTTTTCCCTTTATAACGAGTAGAAATTTGTGTTTTATCTTTGGTAACGAGTTCGAATTCATGTTTTCTTCATATTAACGAGTTCAAATTCGTGTTTTTCTCTCGGTAACGAGTTGTACTTGAAGAAAAAAAGGTTTTTTCTCGATAACGAGTGGACATCGCCGGAAATTTGTGTTTTCCCTTTATAACGAGTAGAAATTTGTGTTTTATCTTTGGTAACGAGTTCGAATTCATGTTTTCTTCATATTAACGAGTTCAAATTCGTGTTTTTCTCTCGGTAACGAGTTGTACTTGAAGAAAAAAAGGCTTTTTTTCTCGATAACGAGTGGACATCGCCGGAAATTTGTGTTTTCCCTTTATAACGAGTAGAAATTTGTGTTTTATCTTTGGTAACGAGTTCGAATTCATGTTTTCTTCATATTAACGAGTTCAAATTCGTGTTTTTCTCTCGGTAACGAGTTGTACTTGAAGAAAAAAAGGTTTTTTCTCGATAACGAGTGGACATCGCCGGAAATTTGTGTTTTCCCTTTATAACGAGTAGAAATTTGTGTTTTATCTTTGGTAACGAGTTCGAATTCATGTTTTCTTCATATTAACGAGTTCAAATTCGTGTTTTTCTCTGGTAACGAGTTGTCCTTGAAGAAAAAAAGTTTTTTTCTCTGATAACGAGTGGACATCGCCGGAAATTTGTGTTTTCCCTTTATAACGAGTAGAAATTTGTGTTTTATCTTTGGTAACGAGTTCGAATTCATGTTTTCTTCATATTAACGAGTTCAAATTCGTGTTTTTCTCTGGTAACGTGTTGTACTTGAAGAAAAAAAGTTTTTTTCTCTGATAACGAGTGGACATCGCCGGAAATTTGTGTTTTCCCTTTATAACGAGTAGAAATTTGTGTTTTATCTTTGGTAACGAGTTCGAATTCATGTTTTCTTCATATTAACGAGTTCAAATTCGTGTTTTTCTCTCGGTAACGAGTTGTACTTGAAGAAAAAAAGGTTTTTTCTCGATAACGAGTGGACATCGCCGGAAATTTGTGTTTTCCCTTTATAACGAGTAGAAATTTGTGTTTTATCTTTGGTAACGAGTTCGAATTCATTTTTCTTCATATTAACGAGTTCAAATTCGTGTTTTTCTCTCGGTAACGAGTTGTCCTTGAAGAAAAAAAAAGGTTTTTTCTCTCGATAACGAGTGGACATCGCCGGAAATTTGTGTTTTCCCTTTATAACGAGTAGAAATTTGTGTTTTACCTTTGGTAACGAGTTCGAATTCATGTTTTCTTCATATTAACGAGTTCAAATTCGTGTTTTTCTCTCGGTAACGAGTTGTACTTGAAGAAAAAAAGGTTTTTTTTCTCCGATAACGAGTGGACATCGCCGGAAATTTGTGTTTTCCCTTTATAACGAGTAGAAATTTGTGTTTTATCTTTGGTAACGAGTTCGAATTCATGTTTTCTTCATATTAACGAGTTCAAATTCGTGTTTTTCTCTCGGTAACGAGTTGTCCTTGAAGAAAAAAAGGTTTTTTCTCTCGATAACGAGTGGACATCGCCGGAAATTTGTGTTTTCCCTTTATAACGAGTAGAAATTTGTGTTTTATCTTTGGTAACGAGTTCGAATTCATGTTTTCTTCATATTAACGAGTTCAAATTCGTGTTTTTCTCTCGGTAACGAGTTGTACTTGAAGAAAAAAAGGTTTTTTCTCTCGATAACGAGTGGACATCGCCGGAAATTTGTGTTTTCCCTTTATAACGAGTAGAAATTTGTGTTTTATCTTTGGTAACGAGTTCGAATTCATGTTTTCTTCATATTAACGAGTTCAAATTCGTGTTTTTCTCTCGGTAACGAGTTGTCCTTGAAGAAAAAAAGGTTTTTTCTCTGATAACGAGTGGACATCGCCGGAAATTTGTGTTTTCCCTTTATAACGAGTAGAAATTTGTGTTTTATCTTTGGTAACGAGTTCGAATTCATTTTTTCTTCATATTAACGAGTTCAAATTCGTGTTTTTCTCTGGTAACGAGTTGTCCTTGAAGAAAAAAAGGTTTTTTTCTCTGATAACGAGTGGACATCGCCGGAAATTTGTGTTTTCCCTTTATAACGAGTAGAAATTTGTGTTTTATCTTTGGTAACGATTTCGAATTCATTTTTTCTTCATATTAACTAGGTCAAATTCGTGTTTTTCTCTGGTAACGAGTTGTACTTGAAGAAAAAAAAGGTTTTTTCTCTGATAACGAGTGGACATCGCCGGAAATTTGTGTTTTCCCTTTATAACGAGTAGAAATTTGTTTTTTACCTTTGGTAACGAGTTCGAATTCATGTTTTCTTCATATTAACGAGTTCAAATTCGTGTTTTTCTCTCGGTAACGAGTTGTACTTGAAGAAAAAAAAAGGTCTTTTTTTCTCGATAACGAGTGGACATCGCCGGAAATTTGTGTTTTCCCTTTATAACGAGTAGAAATTTGTGTTTTATCTTTGGTAACGAGTTCGAATTCATTTTTTCTTCATATTAACGAGTTCAAATTCGTGTTTTTCTCTCGGTAACGAGTTGTCCTTGAAGAAAAAAAGGTTTTTTCTCGATAACGAGTGGACATCGCCGGAAATTTGTGTTTTCCCTTTATAACGAGTAGAAATTTGTGTTTTACCTTTGGTAACGAGTTCGAATTCATGTTTTCTTCATATTAACGAGTTCAAATTCGTGTTTTTCTCTGGTAACGAGTTGTACTTGAAGAAAAAAAGGCTTTTTCTCTGATAACGAGTGGACATCGCCGGAAATTTGTGTTTTCCCTTTATAACGAGTAGAAATTTGTGTTTTATCTTTGGTAACGAGTTCGAATTCATGTTTTCTTCATATTAACGAGTTCAAATTCGTGTTTTTCTCTCGGTAACGAGTTGTACTTGAAGAAAAAAAGGTTTTTTCTCTGATAACGAGTGGACATCGCCGGAAATTTGTGTTTTCCCTTTATAACGAGTAGAAATTTGTGTTTTATCTTTGGTAACGAGTTCGAATTCATGTTTTCTTCATATTAACGAGTTCAAATTCGTGTTTTTCTCTCGGTAACGAGTTGTCCTTGAAGAAAAAAAGGTTTTTTCTCTCGATAACGAGTGGACATCGCCGGAAATTTGTGTTTTCCCTTTATAACGAGTAGAAATTTGTGTTTTACCTTTGGTAACGAGTTCGAATTCATGTTTTCTTCATATTAACGAGTTCAAATTCGTGTTTTTCTCTCGGTAACGAGTTGTACTTGAAGAAAAAAAGGTTTTTTCTCTCGATAACGAGTGGACATCGCCGGAAATTTGTGTTTTCCCTTTATAACGAGTAGAAATTTGTGTTTTACCTTTGGTAACGAGTTCGAATTCATGTTTTCTTCATATTAACGAGTTCAAATTCGTGTTTTTCTCTCGGTAACGAGTTGTCCTTGAAGAAAAAAAGGTTTTTTCTCTCGATAACGAGTGGACATCGCCGGAAATTTGTGTTTTCCCTTTATAACGAGTAGAAATTTGTGTTTTATCTTTGGTAACGAGTTCGAATTCATGTTTTCTTCATATTAACGAGTTCAAATTCGTGTTTTTCTCTCGGTAACGAGTTGTACTTGAAGAAAAAAAGGCTTTTTCTCTGATAACGAGTGGACATCGCCGGAAATTTGTGTTTTCCCTTTATAACGAGTAGAAATTTGTGTTTTATCTTTGGTAACGAGTTCGAATTCATTTTTTCTTCATATTAACGAGTTCAAATTCGTGTTTTTCTCTGGTAACGAGTTGTCCTTGAAGAAAAAAAGGTTTTTTCTCTGATAACGAGTGGACATCGCCGGAAATTTGTGTTTTCCCTTTATAACGAGTAGAAATTTGTTTTTTACCTTTGGTAACGAGTTCGAATTCATGTTTTCTTCATATTAACGAGTTCAAATTCGTGTTTTTCTCTGGTAACGAGTTGTACTTGAAGAAAAAAAGGCTTTTTCTCTGATAACGAGTGGACATCGCCGGAAATTTGTGTTTTCCCTTTATAACGAGTAGAAATTTGTGTTTTATCTTTGGTAACGAGTTCGAATTCATGTTTTCTTCATATTAACGAGTTCAAATTCGTGTTTTTCTCTCGGTAACGAGTTGTACTTGAAGAAAAAAGGTTTTTTCTCTCGATAACGAGTGGACATCGCCGGAAATTTGTGTTTTCCCTTTATAACGAGTAGAAATTTGTGTTTTATCTTTGGTAACGAGTTCGAATTCATTTTTTCTTCATATTAACGAGTTCAAATTCGTGTTTTTCTCGGTAACGAGTTGTCCTTGAAGAAAAAAAGGTTTTTTCTCTGATAACGAGTGGACATCGCCGGAAATTTGTGTTTTCCCTTTATAACGAGTAGAAATTTGTGTTTTACCTTTGGTAACGAGTTCGAATTCATGTTTTCTTCATATTAACGAGTTCAAATTCGTGTTTTTCTCTGGTAACGAGTTGTACTTGAAGAAAAAAAGGCTTTTTCTCTGATAACGAGTGGACATCGCCGGAAATTTGTGTTTTCCCTTTATAACGAGTAGAAATTTGTGTTTTACCTTTGGTAACGAGTTCGAATTCATGTTTTCTTCATATTAACGAGTTCAAATTCGTGTTTTTCTCTGGTAACGAGTTGTACTTGAAGAAAAAAAGGCTTTTTCTCTGATAACGAGTGGACATCGCCGGAAATTTGTGTTTTCCCTTTATAACGAGTAGAAATTTGTGTTTTATCTTTGGTAACGAGTTCGAATTCATTTTTTCTTCATATTAACGAGTTCAAATTCGTGTTTTTCTCTCGGTAACGAGTTGTCCTTGAAGAAAAAAAGGTTTTTTCTCGATAACGAGTGGACATCGCCGGAAATTTGTGTTTTCCCTTTATAACGAGTAGAAATTTGTGTTTTACCTTTGGTAACGAGTTCGAATTCATGTTTTCTTCATATTAACGAGTTCAAATTCGTGTTTTTCTCTGGTAACGAGTTGTACTTGAAGAAAAAAAGGCTTTTTCTCTGATAACGAGTGGACATCGCCGGAAATTTGTGTTTTCCCTTTATAACGAGTAGAAATTTGTGTTTTACCTTTGGTAACGAGTTCGAATTCATGTTTTCTTCATATTAACGAGTTCAAATTCGTGTTTTCTCTGGTAACGAGTTGTACTTGAAGAAAAAAGGTTTTTTCTCTGATAACGAGTGGACATCGCCGGAAATTTGTGTTTTCCCTTTATAACGAGTAGAAATTTGTGTTTTATCTTTGGTAACGAGTTCGAATTCATGTTTTCTTCATATTAACGAGTTCAAATTCGTGTTTTTCTCTGGTAACGAGTTGTACTTGAAGAAAAAAAAAGGATTTTTCTCTAACGAGTGGACATCGCCGGAAATTTGTGTTTTCCCTTTATAACGAGTAGAAATTTGTGTTTTATCTTTGGTAACGAGTTCGAATTCATTTTTTCTTCATATTAACGAGTTCAAATTCGTGTTTTTCTCTGGTAACGAGTTGTCCTTGAAGAAAAAAAGGTTTTTTCTCTGATAACGAGTGGACATCGCCGGAAATTTGTGTTTTCCCTTTATAACGAGTAGAAATTTGTGTTTTACCTTTGGTAACGAGTTCGAATTCATGTTTTCTTCATATTAACGAGTTCAAATTCGTGTTTTTCTCTGGTAACGAGTTGTACTTGAAGAAAAAAAGGTTTTTTCTCTGATAACGAGTGGACATCGCCGGAAATTTGTGTTTTCCCTTTATAACGAGTAGAAATTTGTGTTTTATCTTTGGTAACGAGTTCGAATTCATGTTTTCTTCATATTAACGAGTTCAAATTCGTGTTTTTCTCTCGGTAACGAGTTGTACTTGAAGAAAAAAAGGTTTTTTCTCTGATAACGAGTGGACATCGCCGGAAATTTGTGTTTTCCCTTTATAACGAGTAGAAATTTGTGTTTTATCTTTGGTAACGAGTTCGAATTCATTTTTTCTTCATATTAACGAGTTCAAATTCGTGTTTTTCTCTGGTAACGAGTTGTCCTTGAAGAAAAAAAGGTTTTTTCTCTGATAACGAGTGGACATCGCCGGAAATTTGTGTTTTCCCTTTATAACAAGTAGAAATTTGTTTTTTACCTTTGGTAACGAGTTCGAATTCATGTTTTCTTCATATTAACGAGTTCAAATTCGTGTTTTTCTCTGGTAACGAGTTGTACTTGAAGAAAAAAAGGCTTTTTTTCTTTCCGATAACGAGTGGACATCGCCGGAAATTTGTGTTTTCCCTTTATAACGAGTAGAAATTTGTGTTTTATCTTTGGTAACGAGTTCGAATTCATGTTTTCTTCATATTAACGAGTTCAAATTCGTGTTTTTCTCTCGGTAACGAGTTGTCCTTGAAGAAAAAAAAGGTTTTTTCTCGATAACGAGTGGACATCGCCGGAAATTTGTGTTTTCCCTTTATAACGAGTAGAAATTTGTGTTTTACCTTTGGTAACGAGTTCGAATTCATGTTTTCTTCATATTAACGAGTTCAAATTCGTGTTTTTCTCTCGGTAACGAGTTGTACTTGAAGAAAAAAAGGTTTTTTCTCTCGATAACGAGTGGACATCGCCGGAAATTTGTGTTTTCCCTTTATAACGAGTAGAAATTTGTGTTTTATCTTTGGTAACGAGTTCGAATTCATGTTTTCTTCATATTAACGAGTTCAAATTCGTGTTTTTCTCTCGGTAACGAGTTGTACTTGAAAAAAAAAAGGTTTTTTTCTCGATAACGAGTGGACATCGCCGGAAATTTGTGTTTTCCCTTTATAACGAGTAGAAATTTGTGTTTTATCTTTGGTAACGAGTTCGAATTCATTTTTTCTTCATATTAACGAGTTCAAATTCGTGTTTTTCTCTCGGTAACGAGTTGTCCTTGAAGAAAAAAAGGTTTTTTCTCTGATAACGAGTGGACATCGCCGGAAATTTGTGTTTTCCCTTTATAACGAGTAGAAATTTGTGTTTTACCTTTGGTAACGAGTTCGAATTCTTGTTTTCTTCATATTAACGAGTTCAAATTCGTGTTTTTCTCTGGTAACGAGTTGTACTTGAAGAAAAAAAGGTTTTTTTCTCGGATAACGAGTGGACATCGCCGGAAATTTGTGTTTTCCCTTTATAACAAGTAGAAATTTGTTTTTTACCTTTGGTAACGAGTTCGAATTCATGTTTTCTTCATATTAACGAGTTCAAATTCGTGTTTTTCTCTGGTAACGAGTTGTACTTGAAGAAAAAAAAGGCTTTTTCTCTGATAACGAGTGGACATCGCCGGAAATTTGTGTTTTCCCTTTATAACGAGTAGAAATTTGTGTTTTATCTTTGGTAACGAGTTCGAATTCATTTTTTCTTCATATTAACGAGTTCAAATTCGTGTTTTTCTCTCGGTAACGAGTTGTCCTTGAAGAAAAAAAGGTTTTTTCTCGATAACGAGTGGACATCGCCGGAAATTTGTGTTTTCCCTTTATAACGAGTAGAAATTTGTGTTTTACCTTTGGTAACGAGTTCGAATTCATGTTTTCTTCATATTAACGAGTTCAAATTCGTGTTTTTCTCTCGGTAACGAGTTGTACTTGAAGAAAAAAAGGTTTTTTTCTCGATAACGAGTGGACATCGCCGGAAATTTGTGTTTTCCCTTTATAACAAGTAGAAATTTGTGTTTTACCTTTGGTAACGAGTTCGAATTCATGTTTTCTTCATATTAACGAGTTCAAATTCGTGTTTTTCTCTCGGTAACGAGTTGTACTTGAAGAAAAAAAAGGTTTTTTTCTCGATAACGAGTGGACATCGCCGGAAATTTGTGTTTTCCCTTTATAACGAGTAGAAATTTGTGTTTTATCTTTGGTAACGAGTTCGAATTCATGTTTTCTTCATATTAACGAGTTCAAATTCGTGTTTTTCTCTCGGTAACGAGTTGTACTTGAAGAAAAAAAAAAAGGTTTTTTTTCTCGATAACGAGTGGACATCGCCGGAAATTTGTGTTTTCCCTTTATAACGAGTAGAAATTTGTGTTTTATCTTTGGTAACGAGTTCGAATTCATTTTTCTTCATATTAACGAGTTCAAATTCGTGTTTTTTCTCGGTAACGAGTTGTCCTTGAAGAAAAAAAGGTTTTTTCTCTGATAACGAGTGGACATCGCCGGAAATTTGTGTTTTCCCTTTATAACAAGTAGAAATTTGTTTTTTACCTTTGGTAACGAGTTCGAATTCATGTTTTCTTCATATTAACGAGTTCAAATTCGTGTTTTTCTTTGGTAACGAGTTGTACTTGAAGAAAAAAAGGCTTTTTCTCTGATAACGAGTGGACATCGCCGGAAATTTGTGTTTTCCCTTTATAACGAGTAGAACTTTGTTTTTACCTTTGGTAACGAGTTCGAATTCATGTTTTCTTCATATTAACGAGTTCAAATTCGTGTTTTTCTCTGGTTAATGAGTTGTACTTGAAGAAAAAAAGGTTTTTTCCTGATAACGAGTGGACATCGCCGGAAATTTGTGTTTTCCCTTTATAACGAGTAGAAATTTGTGTTTTATCTTTGGTAACGAGTTCGAATTCATTTTTCTTCATATTAACGAGTTCAAATTCGTGTTTTTCTCTCGGTAACGAGTTGTCCTTGATGAAAAAAGGTTTTTTCTCTGATAACGAGTGGACATCGCCGGAAATTTGTGTTTTCCCTTTATAACAAGTAGAAATTTGTTTTTACCTTTGGTAACGAGTTCGAATTCATGTTTTCTTCATATTAACGAGTTCAAATTCGTGTTTTTCTCTGGTAACGAGTTGTACTTGAAGAAAAAAAAAGGCTTTTTCTCTGATAACGAGTGGACATCGCCGGAAATTTGTGTTTTCCCTTTATAACGAGTAGAAATTTGTGTTTTTTATCTTTGGTAACGAGTTCGAATTCATGTTTTCTTCATATTAACGAGTTCAAATTCGTGTTTTTTCTCGGTAACGAGTTGTACTTGAAGAAAAAAACGCTTTTTCTCTGATAACGAGTGGACATCGCCGGAAATTTGTGTTTTCCCTTTATAACGAGTAGAACTTTGTTTTTTACCTTTGTTAACGAGTTCGAATTCATGTTTTCTTCATATTAACGAGTTCAAATTCGTGTTTTTCTCAGGTAATGAGTTGTACTTGAAGAAAAAAAAGGGTTTTTCTCTCGATAACGAGTGGACATCGCCGGAAATTTGTGTTTTCCCTTTATAACGAGTAGAAATTTGTGTTTTATCTTTGGTAACGAGTTCGAATTCATTTTTCTTCATATTAACGAGTTCAAATTCGTGTTTTTCTCTCGGTAACGAGTTGTCCTTGAAGAAAAAAAGGTTTTTCTCTCGATAACGAGTGGACATCGCCGGAAATTTGTGTTTTCCCTTTATAACAAGTAGAAATTTTGTTTTTTACCTTTGGTAACGAGTTCGAATTCATGTTTTCTTCATATTAACGAGTTCAAATTCGTGTTTTTCTCTCGGTAACGAGTTGTACTTGAAGAAAAAAAGGCTTTTTCTCTGATAACGAGTGGACATCGCCGGAAATTTGTGTTTTCCCTTTATAACGAGTAGAAATTTGTGTTTTATCTTTGGTAACGAGTTCGAATTCATTTTTCTTCATATTAACGAGTTCAAATTCGTGTTTTTCTCTCGGTAACGAGTTGTCCTTGAAGAAAAAAAGGTTTTTCTCTCGATAACGAGTGGACATCGCCGGAAATTTGTGTTTTCCCTTTATAACGAGTAGAAATTTGTGTTTTACCTTTGGTAACGAGTTCGAATTCATGTTTTCTTCATATTAACGAGTTCAAATTCGTGTTTTTCTCTGGTAACGAGTTGTACTTGAAGAAAAAAAGGCTTTTTCTCTGATAACGAGTGGACATCGCCGGAAATTTGTGTTTTCCCTTTATAACGAGTAGAAATTTGTGTTTTATCTTTGGTAACGAGTTCGAATTCATGTTTTCTTCATATTAACGAGTTCAAATTCGTGTTTTTCTCTCGGTAACGAGTTGTACTTGAAGAAAAAAAAGGTTTTTTTCTCGATAACGAGTGGACATCGCCGGAAATTTGTGTTTTCCCTTTATAACGAGTAGAAATTTGTGTTTTATCTTTGGTAACGAGTTCGAATTCATTTTTTCTTCATATTAACGAGTTCAAATTCGTGTTTTTCTCTCGGTAACGAGTTGTCCTTGAAGAAAAAAAGGTTTTTTCTCTCGATAACGAGTGGACATCGCCGGAAATTTGTGTTTTCCCTTTATAACGAGTAGAAATTTGTGTTTTACCTTTGGTAACGAGTTCGAATTCATGTTTTCTTCATATTAACGAGTTCAAATTCGTGTTTTTCTCTGGTAACGAGTTGTACTTGAAGAAAAAAAGGTTTTTTTCTCGATAACGAGTGGACATCGCCGGAAATTTGTGTTTTCCCTTTATAACAAGTAGAAATTTGTTTTTACCTTTGGTAACGAGTTCGAATTCATGTTTTCTTCATATTAACGAGTTCAAATTCATGTTTTTCTCTGGTAACGAGTTGTACTTGAAGAAAAAAAGGCTTTTTCTCTGATAACGAGTGGACATCGCCGGAAATTTGTGTTTTCCCTTTATAACGAGTAGAAATTTGTGTTTTATCTTTGGTAACGAGTTCAAATTCATTTTTTCTTCATATTAACGAGTTCAAATTCGTGTTTTTCTCTGGTAACGAGTTGTCCTTGAAGAAAAAAAGGTTTTTTCTCTGATAACGAGTGGACATCGCCGGAAATTTGTGTTTTCCCTTTATAACGAGTAGAAATTTGTGTTTTACCTTTGGTAACGAGTTCGAATTCATGTTTTCTTCATATTAACGAGTTCAAATTCGTGTTTTTTCTCGGTAACGAGTTGTACTTGAAGAAAAAAAGGCTTTTTCTCTGATAACGAGTGGACATCGCCGGAAATTTGTGTTTTCCCTTTATAACAAGTAGAAATTTGTGTTTTACCTTTGGTAACGAGTTCGAATTCATGTTTTCTTCATATTAACGAGTTCAAATTCGTGTTTTTCTCTGGTAACGAGTTGTACTTGAAGAAAAAAAGGTTTTTTCTCGATAACGAGTGGACATCGCCGGAAATTTGTGTTTTCCCTTTATAACGAGTAGAAATTTGTGTTTTATCTTTGGTAACGAGTTCGAATTCATGTTTTCTTCATATTAACGAGTTCAAATTCGTGTTTTTCTCTCGGTAACGAGTTGTACTTGAAGAAAAAAAAGGTTTTTTCTCTCGATAACGAGTGGACATCGCCGGAAATTTGTGTTTTCCCTTTATAACGAGTAGAAATTTGTGTTTTATCTTTGGTAACGAGTTCGAATTCATTTTTTCTTCATATTAACGAGTTCAAATTCGTGTTTTTCTCTCGGTAACGAGTTGTCCTTGAAGAAAAAAAGGTTTTTTTCTCGATAACGAGTGGACATCGCCGGAAATTTGTGTTTTCCCTTTATAACGAGTAGAAATTTGTTTTTACCTTTGGTAACGAGTTCGAATTCATGTTTTCTTCATATTAACGAGTTCAAATTCGTGTTTTTCTCTCGGTAACGAGTTGTACTTGAAGAAAAAAAGGTTTTTTCTCTCGATAACGAGTGGACATCGCCGGAAATTTGTGTTTTCCCTTTATAACGAGTAGAAATTTGTGTTTTACCTTTGGTAACGAGTTCGAATTCATGTTTTCTTCATATTAACGAGTTCAAATTCGTGTTTTTCTCGGTAAAGAGTTGTACTTGAAGAAAAAAAGGGTTTTTCTCTGATAACGAGTGGACATCGCCGGAAATTTGTGTTTTCCCTTTATAACGAGTAGAAATTTGTGTTTTATCTTTGGTAACGAGTTCGAATTCATTTTTTCTTCATATTAACGAGTTCAAATTCGTGTTTTTCTCTGGTAACAAGTTGTCCTTGATGAAAAAAGGTTTTTTCTCTGATAACGAGTGGACATCGCCGGAAATTTGTGTTTTCCCTTTATAACAAGTAGAAATTTGTGTTTTTACCTTTGGTAACGAGTTCGAATTCATGTCTTCTTCATATTAACGAGTTCAAATTCGTGTTTTTCTCTCGGTAACGAGTTGTACTTGAAGAAAAAAAAGGTTTTTTCTCTCGATAACGAGTGGACATCGCCGGAAATTTGTGTTTTCCCTTTATAACGAGTAGAAATTTGTGTTTTATCTTTGGTAACGAGTTCGAATTCATGTTTTCTTCATATTAACGAGTTCAAATTCGTGTTTTTCTCTCGGTAACGAGTTGTCCTTGAAGAAAAAAAGGTTTTTTCTCTGATAACGAGTGGACATCGCCGGAAATTTGTGTTTTCCCTTTATAACGAGTAGAAATTTGTGTTTTACCTTTGGTAACGAGTTCGAATTCATGTTTTCTTCATATTAACGAGTTCAAATTCGTGTTTTTTCTGGTAACGAGTTGTACTTGAAGAAAAAAAGGCTTTTTCTCTGATAACGAGTGGACATCGCCGGAAATTTGTGTTTTCCCTTTATAACGAGTAGAAATTTGTGTTTTACCTTTGGTAACGAGTTCGAATTCATGTTTTCTTCATATTAACGAGTTCAAATTCGTGTTTTTCTCTGGTAACGAGTTGTACTTGAAGAAAAAAGGTTTTTTTCTCGATAACGAGTGGACATCGCCGGAAATTTGTGTTTTCCCTTTATAACGAGTAGAAATTTGTGTTTTATCTTTGGTAACGAGTTCGAATTCATGTTTTCTTCATATTAACGAGTTCAAATTCGTGTTTTTCTCTCGGTAACGAGTTGTCCTTGAAGAAAAAAAGGTTTTTTCTCTCGATAACGAGTGGACATCGCCGGAAATTTGTGTTTTCCCTTTATAACGAGTAGAAATTTGTGTTTTATCTTTGGTAACGAGTTCGAATTCATGTTTTCTTCATATTAACGAGTTCAAATTCGTGTTTTTCTCTCGGTAACGAGTTGTACTTGAAGAAAAAAAGGTTTTTTCTCTCGATAACGAGTGGACATCGCCGGAAATTTGTGTTTTCCCTTTATAACGAGTAGAAATTTGTGTTTTATCTTTGGTAACGAGTTCGAATTCATTTTTTCTTCATATTAACGAGTTCAAATTCGTGTTTTTCTCTCGGTAACGAGTTGTCCTTGAAGAAAAAAAGGTTTTTTCTCGATAACGAGTGGACATCGCCGGAAATTTGTGTTTTCCCTTTATAACGAGTAGAAATTTGTGTTTTACCTTTGGTAACGAGTTCGAATTCATGTTTTCTTCATATTAACGAGTTCAAATTCGTGTTTTTCTCTCGGTAACGAGTTGTACTTGAAGAAAAAAAGGTTTTTTTCTCGATAACGAGTGGACATCGCCGGAAATTTGTGTTTTCCCTTTATAACGAGTAGAAATTTGTGTTTTATCTTTGGTAACGAGTTCGAATTCATTTTTTCTTCATATTAACGAGTTCAAATTCGTGTTTTTCTCTCGGTAACGAGTTGTCCTTGAAGAAAAAAAGGTTTTTTCTCTCGATAACGAGTGGACATCGCCGGAAATTTGTGTTTTCCCTTTATAACGAGTAGAAATTTGTGTTTTATCTTTGGTAACGAGTTCGAATTCATGTTTTCTTCATATTAACGAGTTCAAATTCGTGTTTTTCTCTCGGTAACGAGTTGTCCTTGAAGAAAAAAAGGTTTTTTCTCCGATAACGAGTGGACATCGCCGGAAATTTGTGTTTTCCCTTTATAACGAGTAGAAATTTGTGTTTTATCTTTGGTAACGAGTTCGAATTCATGTTTTCTTCATATTAACGAGTTCAAATTCGTGTTTTTCTCTCGGTAACGAGTTGTCCTTGAAGAAAAAAAGGTTTTTTCTCTCGATAACGAGTGGACATCGCCGGAAATTTGTGTTTTCCCTTTATAACGAGTAGAAATTTGTGTTTTATCTTTGGTAACGAGTTCGAATTCATGTTTTCTTCATATTAACGAGTTCAAATTCGTGTTTTTCTCGGTAACGAGTTGTACTTGAAAAAAAAAGTTTTTTCTCTCGATAACGAGTGGACATCGCCGGAAATTTGTGTTTTCCCTTTATAACGAGTAGAAATTTGTGTTTTATCTTTGGTAACGAGTTCGAATTCATTTTTTCTTCATATTAACGAGTTCAAATTCGTGTTTTTCTCTCGGTAACGAGTTGTCCTTGAAGAAAAAAAGGTTTTTTCTCTCGATAACGAGTGGACATCGCCGGAAATTTGTGTTTTCCCTTTATAACGAGTAGAAATTTGTGTTTTATCTTTGGTAACGAGTTCGAATTCATGTTTTCTTCATATTAACGAGTTCAAATTCGTGTTTTTCTCTCGGTAACGAGTTGTACTTGAAGAAAAAAAGGTTTTTTCTCTCGATAACGAGTGGACATCGCCGGAAATTTGTGTTTTCCCTTTATAACGAGTAGAAATTTGTGTTTTATCTTTGGTAACGAGTTCGAATTCATGTTTTCTTCATATTAACGAGTTCAAATTCGTGTTTTTCTCTCGGTAACGAGTTGTCCTTGAAGAAAAAAAGGTTTTTTCTCTCGATAACGAGTGGACATCGCCGGAAATTTGTGTTTTCCCTTTATAACGAGTAGAAATTTGTGTTTTATCTTTGGTAACGAGTTCGAATTCATGTTTTCTTCATATTAACGAGTTCAAATTCGTGTTTTTCTCTCGGTAACGAGTTGTCCTTGAAGAAAAAAGGTTTTTTCTCGATAACGAGTGGACATCGCCGGAAATTTGTGTTTTCCCTTTATAACGAGTAGAAATTTGTGTTTTATCTTTGGTAACGAGTTCGAATTCATGTTTTCTTCATATTAACGAGTTCAAATTCGTGTTTTTCTCTCGGTAACGAGTTGTCCTTGAAGAAAAAAAGGTTTTTTTCTCCGATAACGAGTGGACATCGCCGGAAATTTGTGTTTTCCCTTTATAACGAGTAGAAATTTGTGTTTTATCTTTGGTAACGAGTTCGAATTCATGTTTTCTTCATATTAACGAGTTCAAATTCGTGTTTTTCTCTCGGTAACGAGTTGTACTTGAAGAAAAAAAGGTTTTTTCTCTCGATAACGAGTGGACATCGCCGGAAATTTGTGTTTTCCCTTTATAACGAGTAGAAATTTGTGTTTTATCTTTGGTAACGAGTTCGAATTCATGTTTTCTTCATATTAACGAGTTCAAATTCGTGTTTTTCTCTCGGTAACGAGTTGTACTTGAAGAAAAAAAAGGTTTTTTCTCTCGATAACGAGTGGACATCGCCGGAAATTTGTGTTTTCCCTTTATAACGAGTAGAAATTTGTGTTTTATCTTTGGTAACGAGTTCGAATTCATGTTTTCTTCATATTAACGAGTTCAAATTCGTGTTTTTCTCTCGGTAACGAGTTGTCCTTGAAGAAAAAAAGGTTTTTTCTCTCGATAACGAGTGGACATCGCCGGAAATTTGTGTTTTCCCTTTATAACGAGTAGAAATTTGTGTTTTATCTTTGGTAACGAGTTCGAATTCATGTTTTCTTCATATTAACGAGTTCAAATTCGTGTTTTTCTCTCGGTAACGAGTTGTACTTGAAGAAAAAAAGGCTTTTTCTCTCGATAACGAGTGGACATCGCCGGAAATTTGTGTTTTCCCTTTATAACGAGTAGAAATTTGTGTTTTATCTTTGGTAACGAGTTCGAATTCATGTTTTCTTCATATTAACGAGTTCAAATTCGTGTTTTTCTCTCTCGGTAACGAGTTGTACTTGAAGAAAAAAAGGTTTTTTCTCGATAACGAGTGGACATCGCCGGAAATTTGTGTTTTCCCTTTATAACGAGTAGAAATTTGTGTTTTATCTTTGGTAACGAGTTCGAATTCATTTTTTCTTCATATTAACGAGTTCAAATTCGTGTTTTTCTCTCGGTAACGAGTTGTCCTTGAAGAAAAAAAGGTTTTTTTCTCTGATAACGAGTGGACATCGCCGGAAATTTGTGTTTTCCCTTTATAACGAGTAGAAATTTGTGTTTTACCTTTGGTAACGAGTTCGAATTCATGTTTTCTTCATATTAACGAGTTCAAATTCGTGTTTTTCTCTCGGTAACGAGTTGTACTTGAAGAAAAAAAGGTTTTTTTCTCGATAACGAGTGGACATCGCCGGAAATTTGTGTTTTCCCTTTATAACGAGTAGAAATTTGTGTTTTATCTTTGGTAACGAGTTCGAATTCATGTTTTCTTCATATTAACGAGTTCAAATTCGTGTTTTTCTCTCGGTAACGAGTTGTCCTTGAAGAAAAAAAGGTTTTTTCTCGATAACGAGTGGACATCGCCGGAAATTTGTGTTTTCCCTTTATAACGAGTAGAAATTTGTGTTTTATCTTTGGTAACGAGTTCGAATTCATGTTTTCTTCATATTAACGAGTTCAAATTCGTGTTTTTCTCTCGGTAACGAGTTGTCCTTGAAGAAAAAAAGGTTTTTTCTCCGATAACGAGTGGACATCGCCGGAAATTTGTGTTTTCCCTTTATAACGAGTAGAAATTTGTGTTTTATCTTTGGTAACGAGTTCGAATTCATGTTTTCTTCATATTAACGAGTTCAAATTCGTGTTTTTCTCGGTAACGAGTTGTACTTGAAGAAAAAAAGGTTTTTTCTCGATAACGAGTGGACATCGCCGGAAATTTGTGTTTTCCCTTTATAACGAGTAGAAATTTGTGTTTTATCTTTGGTAACGAGTTCGAATTCATGTTTTCTTCATATTAACGAGTTCAAATTCGTGTTTTTCTCTCGGTAACGAGTTGTCCTTGAAGAAAAAAAGGTTTTTTCTCTCGATAACGAGTGGACATCGCCGGAAATTTGTGTTTTCCCTTTATAACGAGTAGAAATTTGTGTTTTACCTTTGGTAACGAGTTCGAATTCATGTTTTCTTCATATTAACGAGTTCAAATTCGTGTTTTTCTCTCGGTAACGAGTTGTACTTGAAGAAAAAAAGGTTTTTTCTCTCGATAACGAGTGGACATCGCCGGAAATTTGTGTTTTCCCTTTATAACGAGTAGAAATTTGTGTTTTATCTTTGGTAACGAGTTCGAATTCATGTTTTCTTCATATTAACGAGTTCAAATTCGTGTTTTTCTCTCGGTAACGAGTTGTCCTTGAAGAAAAAAAGGTTTTTTCTCGATAACGAGTGGACATCGCCGGAAATTTGTGTTTTCCCTTTATAACGAGTAGAAATTTGTGTTTTATCTTTGGTAACGAGTTCGAATTCATGTTTTCTTCATATTAACGAGTTCAAATTCGTGTTTTTCTCTCGGTAACGAGTTGTCCTTGAAGAAAAAAAGGTTTTTTCTCCGATAACGAGTGGACATCGCCGGAAATTTGTGTTTTCCCTTTATAACGAGTAGAAATTTGTGTTTTATCTTTGGTAACGAGTTCGAATTCATGTTTTCTTCATATTAACGAGTTCAAATTCGTGTTTTTCTCTCGGTAACGAGTTGTCCTTGAAGAAAAAAAGGTTTTTTCTCTCGATAACGAGTGGACATCGCCGGAAATTTGTGTTTTCCCTTTATAACGAGTAGAAATTTGTGTTTTACCTTTGGTAACGAGTTCGAATTCATGTTTTCTTCATATTAACGAGTTCAAATTCGTGTTTTTCTCTCGGTAACGAGTTGTACTTGAAGAAAAAAAGGTTTTTTCTCTGATAACGAGTGGACATCGCCGGAAATTTGTGTTTTCCCTTTATAACGAGTAGAAATTTGTGTTTTATCTTTGGTAACGAGTTCGAATTCATTTTTTCTTCATATTAACGAGTTCAAATTCGTGTTTTTTCTCTGGTAACGAGTTGTCCTTGAAGAAAAAAAGGTTTTTTCTCTCGATAACGAGTGGACATCGCCGGAAATTTGTGTTTTCCCTTTATAACGAGTAGAAATTTGTGTTTTATCTTTGGTAACGAGTTCGAATTCATGTTTTCTTCATATTAACGAGTTCAAATTCGTGTTTTTCTCTCGGTAACGAGTTGTACTTGAAGAAAAAAAGGTTTTTTCTCTCGATAACGAGTGGACATCGCCGGAAATTTGTGTTTTCCCTTTATAACGAGTAGAAATTTGTGTTTTATCTTTGGTAACGAGTTCGAATTCATGTTTTCTTCATATTAACGAGTTCAAATTCGTGTTTTTCTCTCGGTAACGAGTTGTCCTTGAAGAAAAAAAGGTTTTTTCTCGATAACGAGTGGACATCGCCGGAAATTTGTGTTTTCCCTTTATAACGAGTAGAAATTTGTGTTTTATCTTTGGTAACGAGTTCGAATTCATGTTTTCTTCATATTAACGAGTTCAAATTCGTGTTTTTCTCTCGGTAACGAGTTGTACTTGAAGAAAAAAAGGTTTTTTCTCCGATAACGAGTGGACATCGCCGGAAATTTGTGTTTTCCCTTTATAACGAGTAGAAATTTGTGTTTTATCTTTGGTAACGAGTTCGAATTCATTTTTTCTTCATATTAACGAGTTCAAATTCGTGTTTTTCTCTCGGTAACGAGTTGTCCTTGAAGAAAAAAAGGTTTTTTCTCGATAACGAGTGGACATCGCCGGAAATTTGTGTTTTCCCTTTATAACGAGTAGAAATTTGTGTTTTACCTTTGGTAACGAGTTCGAATTCATGTTTTCTTCATATTAACGAGTTCAAATTCGTGTTTTTCTCTCGGTAACGAGTTGTCCTTGAAGAAAAAAAGGTTTTTTTTCTCGATAACGAGTGGACATCGCCGGAAATTTGTGTTTTCCCTTTATAACGAGTAGAAATTTGTGTTTTATCTTTGGTAACGAGTTCGAATTCATGTTTTCTTCATATTAACGAGTTCAAATTCGTGTTTTTCTCTCGGTAACGAGTTGTCCTTGAAGAAAAAAAGGTTTTTTCTCTCGATAACGAGTGGACATCGCCGGAAATTTGTGTTTTCCCTTTATAACGAGTAGAAATTTGTGTTTTATCTTTGGTAACGAGTTCGAATTCATGTTTTCTTCATATTAACGAGTTCAAATTCGTGTTTTTCTCTCGGTAACGAGTTGTCCTTGAAGAAAAAAAGGTTTTTTCTCGATAACGAGTGGACATCGCCGGAAATTTGTGTTTTCCCTTTATAACGAGTAGAAATTTGTGTTTTATCTTTGGTAACGAGTTCGAATTCATGTTTTCTTCATATTAACGAGTTCAAATTCGTGTTTTTCTCTCGGTAACGAGTTGTACTTGAAGAAAAAAAGGTTTTTTCTCTCGATAACGAGTGGACATCGCCGGAAATTTGTGTTTTCCCTTTATAACGAGTAGAAATTTGTGTTTTATCTTTGGTAACGAGTTCGAATTCATGTTTTCTTCATATTAACGAGTTCAAATTCGTGTTTTTCTCTCGGTAACGAGTTGTCCTTGAAGAAAAAAAGGTTTTTTTCTCGATAACGAGTGGACATCGCCGGAAATTTGTGTTTTCCCTTTATAACGAGTAGAAATTTGTGTTTTATCTTTGGTAACGAGTTCGAATTCATGTTTTCTTCATATTAACGAGTTCAAATTCGTGTTTTTCTCTCGGTAACGAGTTGTCCTTGAAGAAAAAAAGGTTTTTTCTCGATAACGAGTGGACATCGCCGGAAATTTGTGTTTTCCCTTTATAACGAGTAGAAATTTGTGTTTTATCTTTGGTAACGAGTTCGAATTCATGTTTTCTTCATATTAACGAGTTCAAATTCGTGTTTTTCTCTCGGTAACGAGTTGTCCTTGAAGAAAAAAAGGTTTTTTCTCTCGATAACGAGTGGACATCGCCGGAAATTTGTGTTTTCCCTTTATAACGAGTAGAAATTTGTGTTTTATCTTTGGTAACGAGTTCGAATTCATGTTTTCTTCATATTAACGAGTTCAAATTCGTGTTTTTCTCTCGGTAACGAGTTGTCCTTGAAGAAAAAAAGGTTTTTTCTCTCGATAACGAGTGGACATCGCCGGAAATTTGTGTTTTCCCTTTATAACGAGTAGAAATTTGTGTTTTATCTTTGGTAACGAGTTCGAATTCATGTTTTCTTCATATTAACGAGTTCAAATTCGTGTTTTTCTCTCGGTAACGAGTTGTCCTTGAAGAAAAAAAGGTTTTTTCTCTGATAACGAGTGGACATCGCCGGAAATTTGTGTTTTCCCTTTATAACGAGTAGAAATTTGTGTTTTATCTTTGGTAACGAGTTCGAATTCATGTTTTCTTCATATTAACGAGTTCAAATTCGTGTTTTTCTCTGGTAACGAGTTGTACTTGAAGAAAAAAAGGCTTTTTCTCTGATAACGAGTGGACATCGCCGGAAATTTGTGTTTTCCCTTTATAACGAGTAGAAATTTGTGTTTTATCTTTGGTAACGAGTTCGAATTCATGTTTTCTTCATATTAACGAGTTCAAATTCGTGTTTTTCTCTGGTAACGAGTTGTACTTGAAGAAAAAAAAGGTTTTTTCTCTCGATAACGAGTGGACATCGCCGGAAATTTGTGTTTTCCCTTTATAACGAGTAGAAATTTGTGTTTTATCTTTGGTAACGAGTTCGAATTCATGTTTTCTTCATATTAACGAGTTCAAATTCGTGTTTTTCTCGGTAACGAGTTGTCCTTGAAGAAAAAAAGGTTTTTTCTCTCGATAACGAGTGGACATCGCCGGAAATTTGTGTTTTCCCTTTATAACGAGTAGAAATTTGTGTTTTACCTTTGGTAACGAGTTCGAATTCATGTTTTCTTCATATTAACGAGTTCAAATTCGTGTTTTTCTCTCGGTAACGAGTTGTCCTTGAAGAAAAAAAGGTTTTTTCTCTCGATAACGAGTGGACATCGCCGGAAATTTGTGTTTTCCCTTTATAACGAGTAGAAATTTGTGTTTTATCTTTGGTAACGAGTTCGAATTCATGTTTTCTTCATATTAACGAGTTCAAATTCGTGTTTTTCTCTCGGTAACGAGTTGTACTTGAAGAAAAAAAGGTTTTTTCTCTCGATAACGAGTGGACATCGCCGGAAATTTGTGTTTTCCCTTTATAACGAGTAGAAATTTGTGTTTTATCTTTGGTAACGAGTTCGAATTCATTTTTTCTTCATATTAACGAGTTCAAATTCGTGTTTTTCTCTCGGTAACGAGTTGTCCTTGAAGAAAAAAAGGTTTTTCTCTCGATAACGAGTGGACATCGCCGGAAATTTGTGTTTTCCCTTTATAACGAGTAGAAATTTGTGTTTTATCTTTGGTAACGAGTTCGAATTCATGTTTTCTTCATATTAACGAGTTCAAATTCGTGTTTTTCTCTCGGTAACGAGTTGTACTTGAAGAAAAAAAGGTTTTTTCTCCGATAACGAGTGGACATCGCCGGAAATTTGTGTTTTCCCTTTATAACGAGTAGAAATTTGTGTTTTATCTTTGGTAACGAGTTCGAATTCATGTTTTCTTCATATTAACGAGTTCAAATTCGTGTTTTTCTCTCGGTAACGAGTTGTCCTTGAAGAAAAAAAGGTTTTTTTCTCGATAACGAGTGGACATCGCCGGAAATTTGTGTTTTCCCTTTATAACGAGTAGAAATTTGTGTTTTATCTTTGGTAACGAGTTCGAATTCATGTTTTCTTCATATTAACGAGTTCAAATTCGTGTTTTTCTCTCGGTAACGAGTTGTACTTGAAGAAAAAAAGGTTTTTTTCTCTCGATAACGAGTGGACATCGCCGGAAATTTGTGTTTTCCCTTTATAACGAGTAGAAATTTGTGTTTTATCTTTGGTAACGAGTTCGAATTCATGTTTTCTTCATATTAACGAGTTCAAATTCGTGTTTTTCTCTCGGTAACGAGTTGTCCTTGAAGAAAAAAAGGTTTTTCTCTCGATAACGAGTGGACATCGCCGGAAATTTGTGTTTTCCCTTTATAACGAGTAGAAATTTGTGTTTTATCTTTGGTAACGAGTTCGAATTCATGTTTTCTTCATATTAACGAGTTCAAATTCGTGTTTTTCTCGGTAACGAGTTGTACTTGAAGAAAAAAAGTTTTTTCTCTCGATAACGAGTGGACATCGCCGGAAATTTGTGTTTTCCCTTTATAACGAGTAGAAATTTGTGTTTTATCTTTGGTAACGAGTTCGAATTCATTTTTCTTCATATTAACGAGTTCAAATTCGTGTTTTTCTCGGTAACGAGTTGTCCTTGAAGAAAAAAAGGTTTTTTCTCTCGATAACGAGTGGACATCGCCGGAAATTTGTGTTTTCCCTTTATAACGAGTAGAAATTTGTGTTTTATCTTTGGTAACGAGTTCGAATTCATGTTTTCTTCATATTAACGAGTTCAAATTCGTGTTTTTCTCTCGGTAACGAGTTGTCCTTGAAGAAAAAAAGGTTTTTCTCTCGATAACGAGTGGACATCGCCGGAAATTTGTGTTTTCCCTTTATAACGAGTAGAAATTTGTGTTTTATCTTTGGTAACGAGTTCGAATTCATGTTTTCTTCATATTAACGAGTTCAAATTCGTGTTTTTCTCTCGGTAACGAGTTGTCCTTGAAGAAAAAAAGGTTTTTTTCTCGATAACGAGTGGACATCGCCGGAAATTTGTGTTTTCCCTTTATAACGAGTAGAAATTTGTGTTTTATCTTTGGTAACGAGTTCGAATTCATGTTTTCTTCATATTAACGAGTTCAAATTCGTGTTTTTCTCGGTAACGAGTTGTCCTTGAAGAAAAAAAGGTTTTTTCTCTGATAACGAGTGGACATCGCCGGAAATTTGTGTTTTCCCTTTATAACGAGTAGAAATTTGTGTTTTATCTTTGGTAACGAGTTCGAATTCATTTTTCTTCATATTAACGAGTTCAAATTCGTGTTTTTCTCGGTAACGAGTTGTCCTTGAAGAAAAAAAGGTTTTTTCTCGATAACGAGTGGACATCGCCGGAAATTTGTGTTTTCCCTTTATAACGAGTAGAAATTTGTGTTTTACCTTTGGTAACGAGTTCGAATTCATGTTTTCTTCATATTAACGAGTTCAAATTCGTGTTTTTCTCTCGGTAACGAGTTGTACTTGAAGAAAAAAAGGTTTTTTCTCGATAACGAGTGGACATCGCCGGAAATTTGTGTTTTCCCTTTATAACGAGTAGAAATTTGTGTTTTATCTTTGGTAACGAGTTCGAATTCATGTTTTCTTCATATTAACGAGTTCAAATTCGTGTTTTTCTCTCGGTAACGAGTTGTCCTTGAAGAAAAAAAGGTTTTTTCTCTGATAACGAGTGGACATCGCCGGAAATTTGTGTTTTCCCTTTATAACGAGTAGAAATTTGTGTTTTACCTTTGGTAACGAGTTCGAATTCATGTTTTCTTCATATTAACGAGTTCAAATTCGTGTTTTTCTCTGGTAACGAGTTGTACTTGAAGAAAAAAGGCTTTTTCCTCTCGATAATGAGTGGACATCGCCGGAAATTTGTGTTTTCCCTTTATAACGAGTAGAAATTTGTGTTTTATCTTTGGTAACGAGTTCGAATTCATGTTTTCTTCATATTAACGAGTTCAAATTCGTGTTTTTCTCTCGGTAACGAGTTGTCCTTGAAGAAAAAAAGGTTTTTTCTCGATAACGAGTGGACATCGCCGGAAATTTGTGTTTTCCCTTTATAACGAGTAGAAATTTGTGTTTTTCTTTGGTAACGAGTTCGAATTCATGTTTTCTTCATATTAACGAGTTCAAATTCGTGTTTTTCTCTCGGTAACGAGTTGTACTTGAAGAAAAAAAGGTTTTTTCTCTCGATAACGAGTGGACATCGCCGGAAATTTGTGTTTTCCCTTTATAACGAGTAGAAATTTGTGTTTTATCTTTGGTAACGAGTTCGAATTCATTTTTTCTTCATATTAACGAGTTCAAATTCGTGTTTTTTCTCGGTAACGAGTTGTCCTTGAAGAAAAAAAGGTTTTTTCTCGATAACGAGTGGACATCGCCGGAAATTTGTGTTTTCCCTTTATAACGAGTAGAAATTTGTGTTTTATCTTTGGTAACGAGTTCGAATTCATGTTTTCTTCATATTAACGAGTTCAAATTCGTGTTTTTTTCTCGGTAACGAGTTGTCCTTGAAGAAAAAAAGGTTTTTTCTCTCGATAACGAGTGGACATCGCCGGAAATTTGTGTTTTCCCTTTATAACGAGTAGAAATTTGTGTTTTATCTTTGGTAACGAGTTCGAATTCATGTTTTCTTCATATTAACGAGTTCAAATTCGTGTTTTTCTCTCGGTAACGAGTTGTCCTTGAAGAAAAAAAGGTTTTTTTCTCGATAACGAGTGGACATCGCCGGAAATTTGTGTTTTCCCTTTATAACGAGTAGAAATTTGTGTTTTACCTTTGGTAACGAGTTCGAATTCATGTTTTCTTCATATTAACGAGTTCAAATTCGTGTTTTTTCTCGGTAACGAGTTGTACTTGAAGAAAAAAAGGTTTTTTCTCTGATAACGAGTGGACATCGCCGGAAATTTGTGTTTTCCCTTTATAACGAGTAGAAATTTGTGTTTTATCTTTGGTAACGAGTTCGAATTCATTTTTTCTTCATATTAACGAGTTCAAATTCGTGTTTTTCTCTGGTAACGAGTTGTCCTTGAAGAAAAAAAGGTTTTTTCTCTGATAACGAGTGGACATCGCCGGAAATTTGTGTTTTCCCTTTATAACGAGTAGAAATTTGTGTTTTATCTTTGGTAACGAGTTCGAATTCATGTTTTCTTCATATTAACGAGTTCAAATTCGTGTTTTTCTCTCGGTAACGAGTTGTCCTTGAAGAAAAAAAGGTTTTTTCTCTGATAACGAGTGGACATCGCCGGAAATTTGTGTTTTCCCTTTATAACGAGTAGAAATTTGTGTTTTACCTTTGGTAACGAGTTCGAATTCATGTTTTCTTCATATTAACGAGTTCAAATTCGTGTTTTTCTCGGTAACGAGTTGTCCTTGAAGAAAAAAAAGGTTTTTTCTCGATAACGAGTGGACATCGCCGGAAATTTGTGTTTTCCCTTTATAACGAGTAGAAATTTGTGTTTTATCTTTGGTAACGAGTTCGAATTCATGTTTTCTTCATATTAACGAGTTCAAATTCGTGTTTTTCTCTCGGTAACGAGTTGTCCTTGAAGAAAAAAAGGTTTTTTCTCTGATAACGAGTGGACATCGCCGGAAATTTGTGTTTTCCCTTTATAACGAGTAGAAATTTGTGTTTTATCTTTGGTAACGAGTTCGAATTCATTTTTCTTCATATTAACGAGTTCAAATTCGTGTTTTTCTCTGGTAACGAGTTGTCCTTGAAGAAAAAAAGGTTTTTTCTCTCGATAACGAGTGGACATCGCCGGAAATTTGTGTTTTCCCTTTATAACGAGTAGAAATTTGTGTTTTATCTTTGGTAACGAGTTCGAATTCATTTTTTCTTCATATTAACGAGTTCAAATTCGTGTTTTTCTCTCGGTAACGAGTTGTCCTTGAAGAAAAAAAGGTTTTTTTCTCGATAACGAGTGGACATCGCCGGAAATTTGTGTTTTCCCTTTATAACGAGTAGAAATTTGTGTTT